>VZTX01002521.1:62220-121811 GCA_013400915.1 Pardalotus punctatus | reverse complement strand
TGCACCTTTATTTTTCCAAAACACAGGAACACAGGCTGGTAACACCTCAGTCTCATTTGCTGTACAAATATCTTGCTGTCACCCAGCCTGCCTTCTCTATGAAAATGACTTTCCCCTTCAGGACAGTGAGCCTGAAGGGGAGGGGGAAGGCAAGGCTGGGGAATTCCCCACATTTCCCTCCGCTTGAGTTGTTAGTTAATGTTTCAGTTACACCCCCTTCCCCCCCAGTTATTTCATGAGCATTAGGTTGTTTTAACATGTATTATGTCTAGAAAGTTCTGTCGTTTCTGCATCCCCATTGGTTCGTTTAAATGCACTCCTCCCCCTGTTTAGTTTTATTGGACACTTGTGGTTATGTAATCCCTCCTTATTGGACTGTTTCTGTTGGACCCTCCCCTTTTTGTTTCTCTTAAAAACTCTGAGCAAGTGTCACTGCTGGCTTTTGTAGACTTTGCCCTGCTTGCTGCTAAGTTCTCCTGCTCTTTGGGGCAGGGAATAAAGACACGAGCTCTACATCAGAGCCCCTCTCTCCTCCTTTACCTGTGCCGAGTCGCTCCTTTTTCACCATCTGCTGCCAGTCCCAATGGGGTCAAGAGCAAACCTGACACCCGCGACCCAGAGGCACAAGGGGCCCCGTGTCCTGGGACCGGGCACGCGTGTCTTGTCGCCTGCTGGCCACCGGGCAGCCGAGTGGACTGAGACACAAACACACAATTCTCATTTTCAAACCTGCTATTCCTACAGGTCCTAACGTTGTACAACAATGTTCACATTTGACATTTCTTCTTTTTCCCTTCTATTTCAGAGGTACTTATACCTACCACTTGTTTTGCAAACTGAGAATTTCTTTCAGTACCTTATCTACCAGCATAAATCATGTCTAACATTAAGAAATAATACATATTAGAAATACACTGAAAATAAAACAGAAACACTAAAGAAATTTTATTTGCTGTTTAAGTAAATTTTCCCCTTAAATTGTGAATCCAGCAGAAAGGGCATGGACATAATGTTTTGTATACAAAAACTTCAGAAAATACTTAAGTTATTTTAGGGCTTTTTTAGTGCTGTCTAGTAATTCACACAAGTATTCTATAATTCATAACCTTGTGAAAACTAATAGTCCTTCTATCACGTTGCTACCCAAAGTTAAATAACCAGAATTTTACAATCTTCATCATTTTAAACACCAAAATTATTAGGCACTGACTCTGGCCAATATTCTCTAAAAATATGAACTCCATAATTTAAGCTAATAACTACGGTTGTTGAGGTTTCTATAGTTACTCGTGAAGAGGTCACAGCTCTATGAAATACGTGCAGGCTCTAATAATAAGCTCCACCATCATATGCTGACAACCCTTAATGATTAATTAGGCAAAGACCAAGTTCCTGTTAAAGCAGAGAATCCCAATATATTCATTTGCTACTGAAGCAGCAAACAAAACAACTTTAGATTTTTGGATAAAACTGTGACTTCGGGTTGCATCTCTGCATTCCGGCAGGAGCAAAAACACCACATGCATGAGCTGCCCAGTTAGCCAAAGCCACTGCAGCAGCCAGCATAGCAGAGTTCCAGCCATGGCACCACCAGCACGGTGATGACACTTTGGAGACACGTCCTCATTTTCCCACCTTTCCTCTCCAACTCCTCCCTAGAATTTTCCTGAGGAGATGACAAAAAAAGCAGTATCTGGACTGTGCAAAGCACTTTGGAACAAACTGCTACAGTAGGTAAAAAATAAAGATTATCAGTGATCAAAGTATGGGGCAATACATGTCAAGACAGCTAACACATTAAAACAAAATACAAGGGACTTGTACATCTCTAAATTGCTGCTCTCATGTCAGCATTTTGATTTTCTGTTTTTTTCTTATGCTTTTCTTTATTTTGCATTTAAGTGAGCAACACAGAATAATACAAAACAGTAACTACCATTAATCACTCACAAGTATTACATGCTGGTATTGGCTTGGGAAGAAAATGGAAGATTATTGTAGAAAACATTTAAGTAGGTATAAGTTTAAAAATGAAAAAATGGAGTCAGGCTATAAATCTAATGAAATACCATTTTAAAGCATTGCAATGCAAAAGATAACGCTCCCTTGAATGTTTGTAATCAATTCCTGTATTTTTGCCATGCCTCATGTGAGTAAGAAACCACTTTTATCTCCAAAACTCCCAAACTTGCACATCCATTTGTGAAATTACAGAAGTTAAGTTTGTGTTAACAAATGCCACTATGGGAAAACGAACTCCTTTGGTTTTCCGTGAGCTAAGAACTCCCACCCTGCTCAGAGGGCCTTACCCTTACACATGCCAGACTTGAGCCTGCACGTGGATCAAGCTGATGACTGATACATTGATGTTGCATTACCAATATGTATTTATGTATCAATATTTATAGCATATAGATTTTGCTGTGTGTATATTTATTTGGGTATCTATACACAAAGATACATAAGCTATTATATATCTTATTATGCACATTTGATAGAATTCTAGTAATATTGTCTTTCATGTATCTGTGATATAGACATACATATCTAACGTATTCTGTATTACATAACCATATATATCTATTTTATATATACAGAGAGATTAGCTTTAAAATATTTACATATTACATAGATATGTTCCTATCTATTATGTATGCTACATCTAATATATTATAGGTATTGTAACTGTAAGAGGACTTGCAGCATGCTTTTGATCTAGAAACAAAGTTATAGAGCTGGAAGTAACAAAAATAAATGCAAGAGCTCAAATATGATCCTAATACCCAACATTCAGATTCTGCAGATTTAAAAAGGAATGCTAACTGGAGTGAAGCCACACTTAGGCTTTGCTGGATATTATGAGCTTTTGGCTTCTTGCATCTTCAACAATGCTATCAAGTCAAGGCCAAATGATATCTTGAGTTCCTTGTTGGGGGGCAGGCTGTTTGGGGTTTGTTGGGTTCTTTTATGTATTGGAAATTTTCTGATCCTTGGTTTGGTACTTTTACAACATTAGTTTCAATGAGTGCTCTTTTAGGGTTTTCTTGTGTACTTAAGCTGAAAGATTACATAGCTAGTTAAAAAGCTGAAAACACAACAAAACAACTTTTAACCTGTCAATAATACACCAAATTTGAAGCCAACAATAGTTAATTAATTCATTTCTTAAATCCTCTGGGATGAGGAGATAAGTTTGCTTTGCCTGTGAATTGCTCTAAATATTAATTTTTTGCTTGCCTACTGGGAATAAATCAAACACAGCTAAAATGGTTACTGTGGTTACAGTGATGGATCAAGAAAAAATAGAAAAAGTTATTTAACCCTCAAAATACAAACGAAAAGCCTGCAGAAAACAGAGAAGTGCTACTGGCATTTATATGACAAATACAGATCCATACCTCATGCAATTTCAGAAAAACAAGGCTTGTGATGCCAAGTCCCTGAGAGGCTGGGGTTTTTTCTCCAATATTTATAAATTACAAAACATTTACAGGTTTTTTACAGAACACAACCATAAATATATTTTTACATCTTCTTTACAACCATTATAAAGCAAAAAGAAATTCTTTATCCAGCCAGTGAGGGAGGGGAAGAGCAGTGGCAAAATGATTACATATTCCATCCAAAAGGTGGAGGGGTATGTGAGAGGGGGATAAGGAACACAGGACAGATACAGTTTTTGTGTAAACCTGCTGAAAGGCAAAATAATATTAGTACAGTTTTTAAATTAAATAATGCTGTGACAAACTAGTCCATATGAACAGCTGTGCACCATCAATGGCACTGCTCACACAAACAGCGCTGAAGATAACAGCAGAACTCCACAGCTGGGGAGCAAGTACTGAAAAACCAACAACAAACACCCTTGAAATAGTATGCTTATAAATGAAGCAGCAATGTTAAATGGTTCTGTAGCAAACTGTACCTAACCAGGAACCCACACTTAGGGGTGGTAAGAGAACAACTCTCGCACAGGGCTGGCTTCCTGGCAGCAGCCCTGGCTAAACGTTTTCTTCAGCGTCTAAGAAAGCACATGTGACACCACCTTCTACAGGGGACAAAGACACTCCAGAGCTTCAGAAGTGGTAGTTAATGCAACAAAACAAAACAAAAAAAAAAAAGGGGGCTGAGGGAAAAACTGAGCTAATTTGAAATGAAAGGATGAAATTGATAAAATACTGTATTTTAATACGCATTAGAGCAGTGACATGTAACCAAGGCTGGATTTTCACATGCACACAGACAGCTCTGCTACTCCTTGTGAGTATCTACAAATCCTACCTAATCCTAGTTATTTACTTGACAATGAATCTGGTTTACATAATTTCATTTTTTATCTATTGCATAGATCATTATTTTATTTCAAAATAAACATCCTCAACAAAAACATTACAGTTTAGATCTTTAGTAAAATGTAAGAAATGTAGCACTTAAAATTGTAAAGTGGCTTCTTTAATACAAGAATGTTCATGTCTTCTGTGATGCATTTTTGCTTTAATTAGCATGGTTGAAGAAGGGGAAAGTCATTGTCCACCGATTCTCATATTAGACTGTTAAAAGAAATAATCATATTCATTACACTTTTGGAAAAAGTTTGAGCACCAAGGATCTAAAAGACACACAATAAGCATTTAATAAACCCAAATACAGACAACCACGTGCATACCCAAGGAATTTTCCTAAAAAATTAGCATAATCTTCTATTACATTTTGATTTCAGGGGTATTAAAGTAGCAGTTTCTTGTCCAAGTCACTCTCCAGTAGAAACTAAGAGTTTCAGCTAACACACATCTGAAGCTTGGCCAGTATCTCAGAATAACCTTGCAGTTTCCATGTACACATGGAACAAGACAATCTGGGGAAGTAGAAATATGTCAGTAAACTCCAGTCTTTATAAATTATATGCATCATCAGTCTGTCATCCAAGGCTGGAACTGCAGACAGCTATCTGCAAACCACCTACCCTCAGATTTGAACAGAGGTTCATCTAGCCCCTACTAAAATTCTCCATGTAATAATCCAAAAATGTTGACAAGTGGCTGCTTGTGTTTTATCATCATAACATAGCCTCATGCATCATGAAGCTTAAAAAATTCTCAATCTGCTCTCAGAATTTACCTGTCTCATGAGTCCTTACTTTCTGTCTCTACAGACTAGCAGTGACAAAAAATATATAAATTATTAAATGCAGACTACAGAGGCTATGGAATTACACATCAAGCCCACATTTTTTTACTGCCTGATTATACTGAGAAGACACTACTCTCAGACAGCTCTATATAGCTCTGATATTAACGTGCTTGTTTTGAAGATGAGCCTGCCTTCTCTTTTACTATTGTCTAAAGCAAATATTGGATATTAAAATAGAATCTAATAAATTATTTCTAGTTTGGAGAGAGGAACAGATGCAGAACTCGGGTTCAATCTCTGTCCTGCTGCATAGTTACATCTATATCATTGTCTGTTTCCATCTGCCTCAGTACCATTTCAAGTTCTTCTGAGAAAAGACATGGTGTCTTCAAGCAACTTGCCAAGTTCTGGGTCACTGTGTGACAAAACATTTTATACAAAGGAAAGGAAAATATGTAAATCACTTGATATAATGTCTTCTTGCTTCCAAGTTCATTTTTATTACATATGTAAATGATGTTCAGGGTTAACACTAAAGTTAAATTGTCCACACTGCAGTAATATATGCTATTCTTAGGTAACGGGTATCATCCACAGTACTCACCAGTCTGTTGGAATGCCACTAACCAGCATATCTCCAAGAAGGGCAGAGGGATGTATTCATTTCAGACTAGACATTTTACAGACATCAACTGTTCCTTTCATTATTAGTTTTTCTGCTGCCTCAGGACAACTGTCAAATGTTCTTTCAACCTCTCACTATCTCTTCTAGGAGTAAATATAACCTTTCAGTGCTTTTATTTTCAACAGAAATGGGAGTCTATGAAAAATGGGAAAATATAAAAGAGAACATCACTGCTGTCATTTTGAAGCAGCCCAGCAGCAGAAGGGGTAGAGATGAGATGAGGTGCAACACGGTTTTTTGGGCCATCACTACGGTAAGAGATTCACTGCATTACAGTAGGCAAAAAAAATCTCTCCTTTTCCTATTCTTCCTCTGCTAACACTGTACTTCAAAGCCCTAGACATAAAGGAAAATTCCCTATGGAATAACTAGCTGTTTCATTCAATAGGAAATATTTTCACTTGGTACAACACACAATCTTCACTTTGTTCTCTAACTGAAGTGAAAATTCAATGTGATTTCAGAGCAAGGGAACCTACAGCTCTGGACTACCTAAAAGTCCTTGCCATCATATTAATATTTTTAATATAAGTACAACATGAAACATTTGCAGGCTTTTCAACAGATTTTTCAAAGGTGAAGAAATCCTACCCAAAACACAAAAGTAAACAAGTGCTTGTCTCAGGGAACTATTTAATTGAAAAAGAAGATACTGTAACAAAACTACTTTAAAGTATTGGTTACACAAGTGCTGACTCAGTCTACTTGGTCTAAAACAAGTTCCTATCAGGCTTTCCTTTATGATAAATTTAATCAACTGTAAGCAACCCAAGGGACTCAGAGAAAGTACACACATGGAGGTGTACTAAACAAGGAAGAGCTCAGTTCACAGTTCAGCAATTTTAGACAGGTAGGACCAAAGACCATGAAAAAACCTCCTCAGGGACAGCAAAACCACACAAAATAACTTTTACCCTAAGATGCTGACACAAGACAAGGAAAAGGGGTAGCGTTCTTTGAAAAGAACTTTCAAAACTCATTTCATCTTGTTATTTAACATATGATCCTAGGATTAAATCTTCAGATTTTATAACCACCTCCATGCAAGTTCATTTAAACAGCAGTTTATAGTTCCATGAAATTTGACATCTCTGTGTTTACTTGCAAAAGAGGCAGATGGGGAATTTGCAAGGTCTTTAGCCATTACTGTAAGGCTCCACAGGAATAAACTGCCAACTTGTAGCATAATAATAATAGTTTCGAAGGTGAGTCCAATGCTCTTGTCATCCATCATTATGCAAGGTGTTTTAAACCAATTAATCTATAAACAGAATCAGTGAAGACTCTATAAACAAAAAACCTCCTCTTTTTTTTTTTTAAGCCAGTGTTCTTTAGAGACATATATGCCTACAGGCTGCGATAAGCTACATAACATCTTTGTGAGTGGACACAAGGAGAAAAGAGCAAACATCTCAATGGAGTCCCTAGGAGACAGGGACACAAAATGGTGACACTGGACAAGACCTAGAAAGTAACGCTGTTCCCAAGCCAGATGACTCTTCCACCATGCTGCAACATGCTCCTCTCCATTAATGTAATTTCCCTAAACTATAGTTAACACCAACATCCAACAGAAAGACCAGAGCTATGAACTACTGCAACACTAGTAATTTGTAAAGCTCGTGAAAATTAATTTGAAGGGTGAAATTAATTACGGGCAACCCAAACATCAGTTAACTTCTGTAAAGAAGACATCAAAGACCTTCATTAGCTCCCTCATTTTCCTTGAAGATTTTAAGAAATCTCTCAGGCAAATAACCCCCATTCAGCAAATCAGCTTTAGTAACACACTCCAATTAAGAGCCGTTAGTTCCCCCTGATGACACTTTCAGTTTGGGCTGAGTTACAAGTGTTGAGCGGACAGAGTAACAGACTGGATCCTGCCAACAGCTTGTGATAACCCAGAGGAGTAGCAAGAAGAGAGATCAACTAATATTAGAGAGTCTAAGATGAGGAAGAAGAAAAAGCTTATTTCTGATTCAAAGGAGTCTGACATTCCCCTCTTTTCAGTGACAACACTTTCTTCCTCTGATCTGCAGATGAAAGTATGTACATAGCAGGAAGGGAAATCCAGAAGGAAGAAGAAAAAACTGAATCCACACAAGCAACTGCCTTTACGCATCTTTAAGCATTGACTTGAATTAGATGATCCCACAAGCAACTATGCCATTTTCCAGGCTTGGCAACATACAACAGCAGCTCTAAAAACTAAGTATTCACTGTGTCATACAGAAAGGGAAAAATAATACTAGGTCAGACTCAGAAGAAAAGCTTAACCTGCTTGTGAGAGCATGGCCAACAGTCAACAAAGTAAACTTCAGCCCAAAGAAATTGATCTCCTTGTTGCTGGGCCTGGGGTTTTGGGTTTAGTTACATTTGTTGGGGTTTCTTCTAAACCAAACAAGTTCAGTCAAGATAGGGTACTGCTGTGATGTATCCTAGCAGGACAAAAGCTTCCTACACTGCCAATAACACATCAATTGAGAAAACAGACCTTGTTAAAAGAGCAGTGTTTCCCTCTTCACACAGTGATGCCTTGAAACAATGGAAACAACATATTTGACTTGCCACTGCACCGCTCATGGGAGAAAATCCTGTTGTCTCCCTGATAATTTTCAGGACTGCAGTAAATGGCTTCAGAAGACTCTGAAAGCACAGGAAGCACATCCTGCTGTCAAATGATTTCAGCTGATAGTACACCATTTGCAGCTGGCAGTACCAATTCTGATAGATACTACTTTGTCTACCAATTAATGGAAAAAATATGTATTAACATTTGCTTCTAGCTAATTGCCCAGTTCATTTTATGTGACACAGGAAGTACCCAGTCTACAGGAAATTACTGTATGAATTTCAAGTTTCCATCAAGTTCTTACCAGTCAAAAAAAGTCAGAATATAAAAGCTATTTCATCTCGCTAACATTGACTACACAGAAGTTGAGGTACAGTCCCACAAGACAGATTTCTATTCCTCATAGTAAGCAGGTAAGCACAATGTTTTCAAGCTCTCAGAATTTTGCTCCCAGGTGATGTTTGCCTATTAAAATTTGCTTTACTTGAGGATGAAGGTAAGAGTGAAAGAGCTACTCTCTTTATAGACATTCTATTAATTCTGTGAAATAAACACATTTTTGCACATTCTGCTCTTGTAGGCAGTGATGTGTTTATACCACCACACACCCTGTGAAAGGAGAACTACAACAAACAAGGCAGCAAGGAGACACAGAAAAAGACCAAGACAGGCTATGCAGAGAAATGCAGAACAAGGTGTATCACAGTGCTCTGGGAACAGTGCAAGAAACTCTAACCCATCCTTAGAAGAGAGAGCAAAAAGGAGAGGTGGTATTTTTAAGAAGAGTACTTCAGTTAATATTTGAACACAACTTTAGTGCTTCTGTCTGATCCATTGGTTTCTTTGTTTCAGTGAGGAGCAAGGGAGAGGTGGAAATATTTCAAAGTTCCAAAGATATTACTTGATACACTAAAACCTAAAATAAAGTTTGAAATCATGAGTTTTGTGCAGGGTTAGACTTTCAAGTAGACATAGCAATAATTATCCCTGAGACCCAATTTTCAGACTTTAATGGTATTGCTGCCTAACAGTAGCTGAGGAACTGCCATAGAAAGTGTGCATTTGTGCCACTACTGAGAGAAGGATAAAATCATAAAAGCCTGAAAGCAACTATTTATACAAACAGGTACAAAGGTCTATGGCAGGCTGGTAGGGCCGGGACACTAGGAACACTTCCTATCCTGTATGTCAACCCAGTGGATACACACACCTAAGTGCTTTTCCTTTTTTTTTTTTCCACTTTAGTGGAATTCAGAAAAGCAGGGGAAGGTTGTTTAACCTACTGCTTTCTGGTAAAGTCAGGCAACTGTCAGAGACAAGCGTAACTTTGGACATAATAACAGATTGTCTTCATCACAAACAAGTATCTCCTCTATGCCAGAAAGGAGATTTTCAGCTAAAATATTTGGGACTTAATAAAAAACCCACCATTTTTTTCAAATTCCTACCCCTGGTGGAAGATAACTCCAACCATGCCTTCTTCAGCAGAGACACAGAGCAAAATTTATTTAAGGAAAAAAAGCATAAACTTTGAAATAAAGCTATTTAGCTTACAACTTTAACTTCTTCCAAGACAAAAGAACACACATACATTCACTACCTCAAAATTGAAAAAAATATTTGGAACGACCATGACACAACTGTGTACAACAGCTGACAATAAGACACCACAAAAAGGCTTTTCCTATGAAAAATGAAGTATTTTCTACTTTCCATGGGATTTTCTCTTCCAATTCTCTTCTCACTCCTTTCCTTAAAGATAACATTCACTTAATAGACATTTCACTATTACAGAACTCTGACTAAACATTAAAATAAACTTCCTGCTATATAATTTCCAGAGTAAAACCTTGAAATGGTAGGTACATTTCAGTCATGTATTCTTACTTTATTTAAAGAAAACTTGCCTACAGAAAATGTACAAAATATCATCCTTCCAGTGGAAAAGACTATTGCTGAATTCACCAAGCATTTTATTATTCACATACATGGTTCCTATGGTAGAGAACTCCATGTAGCCAGATTTGACACAGTTGCATGTTTTTTTCACAAATACCCTCCAACCTTGCATCAAGTTTTCTACACTTATCCTGCAAAGCATTTGAAAAAGTGGATGCATGAAGAATTAATTATTTTCCTTCCTTTATGAACACATGACTTCTTTGTCTGTCTTGCCTGGGGTCGAAGAGAGATCTCACAGAAAACACAACTAAAAACTGTATTTCTGATTTTAATAAACTCTAAAACAATTTTCTAGATTGTAGCTTTCCTTTGCAACTCTAACTGTTCAAAAGTCAGGGAGCAAACAAAAATAAAAAATTAGAATTTCAGACCCATGGCCAAAGTAAACAGGTTGACAAATATATACAAGTTGAAGATGTTTTTACAGACAGGCATTTCCTGAATTTTTCATTTTCAATACCGAGGCACAGGGGTTGTTCAGGATACTTGAAGGGAAATGGAACAGACCAGACTTTAGTTCAAACCTTGAGCTATCAACACATTTCACAGACTAACAACTCTATTCCAGAAGACCCACGTAACCTAATCAATGTCACTATAATCTGGTAAATATGGGGGGGTTTGCATTAAAGATAAGTGAGCAGCTACAAAATATACAGAATAATTACACTGAACACTTTACCGTGGCAAGTTTTCTGGGAGGCTTTCAGCTTTTTCTGTCTTCTCTTGTTCTGACAGAAATATCCAGATACAATGGTATTTCTTTAAGTGTTCTCTCATTTGGAGAGCATTACAACCATATATATTGATTAGTTATCATTCTTTTAGGCATGTCCACACACCTCCGGAACACCGGTTATACACAGTTACATGTGGAAACTGCTGGTAAGTTTAAACAAAAGCTACATTTTCAACCTACCACAGATGTTGCTTCTAGATTCTCATGCAACTCCTTTATAAAGAAACAAAACAGCAGGATTTTCCCATTGTGTCATAAAATGGTGATTCCGGGAGGACAAAACCAGAAGAAAATGCTATACAAATGTACCTCAGATGACAGAGTAAGGAACAGCACACAAGATTCTATGCACTGGTGACAGAAGCCTTTCCTAACTCATCACTTACTTCTATTTTCAATGTGACCTCCATCTGACTCACTGTGAACTTGCAAAACAGAAGGGTAAAGTCAGCGTATCTAAACATCATTCTCACGGTGAAGACTCAAATGCTGAATGCTAGGGGGCAAGACTTGTATCAGGAAGTACAGCATATTAAGAAAACTGTAATTCTTAAAACACATGGCATAAAGCAGATATTTTCACTAAAAAGATAGAGGTACCAGTACAAATCAATCATATATGGGCTCCACCACCTTCTCCCTCCCTCCAACAAACTTTGCCTTTTCATTGCACAATAAGACATGTACTCTCCATACTTCTGTTGTCTGAAATACTGATTTTTGTTATATGTGCTTAACACCACAGCCTGCTGTCAGCAGAAATCAACACAGAACAGAGCAAATTGTGCCTTCTGCAAGCCTGCTGCTTCTGAAAATAAGTTGTGACACGCCTCACGTGATTGTTTTTTTTTCCTTCTCTTAAGCTGGCTTATGTGCAAAATTAGACTGATGTTTAAACAGTGTCAGGCTGTCAGAGGGAGAAAATGACAGTGCTACTGTGACACAAAACATGACAAGGAGAAAGATTAATCACTTACTCGGAAGTGAAAAGTTGAATACAAAACGCATAACCATGTGTCTCAAATTCATTAGAGCAGGTGAAAGACTGAATGCTGATCCCAAGATATGCTTCATAAATTCCAGTTAACTGAAAAAACGAGTTTATTATAACAGCAAACACACTCTGAAAACAAAGATGATGGAGTTGAAGGTAAAGCTCCCTAGTGCAAAAAACATTTGCTTCGGTGTTAAAATGCGTATACATACACCTGAAACAAGTTAGGTTCCTACTCAGTACTGGCAAAGAATTTCCAAACAGGAAACAATTCCACCAAGAAGGGAGGGGGTAAGAACTCAGCTGTAAATAAACCCAAAAAGAGAGTCACAGCTACAATCAAAGTATTTCAACTGTTTATTCCACTACTTTATATCAACTGTGCTACAGCATGATACACACCTAAATGTGACCTCTATTTCCATCACATTTCCATTTCTCCCTGAAATGCAACCTTCTGTTGCAGACCTTTCAGAATGATTTCTCAGTTTTGGTGCATGTGGGTCATGCATTAGTTTACTAATTAGACATGTTTGAAGCCTGAAAAGGTTAGTCAGCACTGCTGTTTGTGAATAGGTTAGCAAACTGCTGGGAAAATGAAAAGGGAAATAGGAAAACTAATTAACATTAAGTGTATTTATAATGATGTGGTGAGTGATAACCACAACTTCATCATTAACGATTTTTAATTCTTCAAGTGAGAGGATATTTTGTTCCTAACTGCAGCACACCTGAATTTCTCCATTAGAGTGACAGGTATAAAGCATGGAAATAGCAGATGATTCACTCAAGGCAATGCAGAAGAAACCAATATAAAAATATTTCCCCTTTTACCATAAAGTTCCTGCCTCCCTGGCCCAAGCACATCTAACAACTTCTTTATGGGCTCTGTAGTTAAACTACTCTCTGAAAAATAGTTCCCTATCAAACCTTTTTCCCTTTCACACATTTCAACCCAATTAAAGACAAGAAAGATTAGTGTGAAAGAGACAGTTAATTTTAGAAAATTTATGCATAGACCCAAATGTGTTTAATTACTTCACTATTTCCCACATGTAGGAAAATCACTTTTAAGTAGGCTGCAAAACAGTGTTTTAAAAAGCAAAAGCTCTGTACTGGATTGCTCCTGTCATTGACATCAAGTGGATAACAAATGAAAATTTAGCTTCTTAAACACTTATTTTATTTTTCATCAGATTTTTAAAGAAAATCACAAAGCATACTCAAAATTGTTCACTTATATGCTTCTCCTGAGGACACTGTAAAACTGTAAGGAGTTTTACAACTGAATTATTTCCTTCTGTCCCCTTCCCTTCTCTCAAGAAACAGTAACACATACACTTTGCTTGAGATTAAGCAAGAAAAGCCCTAGTTCAGTTTGCCCCCATCCATCTCAGTAACCACTTCCAGAGCCCACAAGGAACATGGGACAGGAATACAACAGGGGCTGAAGAATGCACAGAACCATTCAGACTTTTACAAAACAGACCAAGATTGTGCATTTACAAAAGTGTTCAAATACTGTTTTTATTAAGTCACTTAGTCCAACCAACGTCCAAAGCACCTAACACAGCACTGCTCATTCAGAAAGCCAAGGACAGTAAGGCTTAAAATCTGACAGCTTTAGGATCATTCAACAACACTGTTCTTTTCCTAGGAACGGAATAAGAAAAAGAGGAAAAGACAAAGAAGACTACATCTGAGCTCAAAGGGAAAACCCAATACTTTATAATAAGGTTTGTTGAGCAAGAGACTTGAGAACTGGGACTTGAAGGCTGTGCATCCATGCTATAGATTTCCTATGGAACCAAACATCAGAATGTCAAAATTAATTTTATTTGTACCTGGAGAACTCTATGAGTCTTACCAGTTTAATTATCCATTTTCCAACAATTAAAATACATCTGCTATATATTCTTGTACCTATAAACCTACACAATCCTTTAAAGTTGCCTCAACATTGTAGAAAAGAGAAAGAACACCTTAACAGCTGTTTAGCGCTTAAATAACCAGGCTTAAATTACTAGGAATCAGGAGCTAGAGCATTTGGAAGCCTGTTTTTCAGCCATGTATCATTAAGACAATAGATACTCATATTTTGTTTAAATCCTTCCCCATCCTTTCCTACTTCACCACTAAAAACACTTCCAAGGGCATTTACTAGCACAAAGTCCCTCAGTTACACCACAGTCCTTAAAGACTCTGGAAGTGGTGCTGTGCACCACGCCTTTCAAATTTACAACTTCCTCCAGAACATAAGAATCCACAGTGTGCATTCAAAAATAGTATATTTAAAACGTATGCTGAAAGGAGCATGTGCTGAGGTGCAATGCAGAGCACAAGCTGCTGTCCAGAATAAACCACAGGCATTATCCAAAGGCATCACACACCAGAGCCAACCAATTCCATGTTCAAATGTTATCACTTCTAGGAAATAAAATAATTCAATTCGCCTTAGATTTTTTTTCCAAATTTTTCTGCATTTTTCAAATTCAAGTGTCATCCGAAAAGCTTCCTTAGTTCAGCTTACTCAGTCCAATTTTTAGCTGGACCAGAGGCTATCAATTGAAATATATAGGACAAACTCAAAACAATTAATTACACTGCAAGTCACTGCAGACAGTATATCCTTCTCCAAACACTGAAGTTTATCCAGATAGATAAACTAAGAGATACTTCCTCCCTATAAAATCTGGTCAAAAAAACCCCAAAAGACAACCTTATCTAAATTATACAAAGGATGTGATCACACTGTTGAGCTGTTAAGTTTATTTACATTCTGCACTGCTGAAAGTCAATGCATGCAGTAACAAACAACTGAACTAAATAGAAATTGTTTAAAGAACCCTTTGTAATTAACAACTGGGAAGAACACATCAATATCTAATTAATAGAAAAAGGCAATTCTTGTACAAGTTCAAAGACATGTTTCTTGGATCCACTATAAAAATCTTTGTTACAGATTTCTCAGTACTAGCCAGCTAACAAAACACTAGCTACTAGAAATTTTTTAAAGTGCTACATGATTCCAAACTGACAGTTCTTCTTCCTTCCCCTGCAAATGTTTAATTGCTTAAAATGTTGGTGCATTCAATATGACGATTAATATTCTACTGCTTAACTGGCTTTTCAAGCCTTCTTTCACAAAATTTCCTTTTTGGATACATGACATGTACAAAATAATTTTAAAATAGAATGCATCATGCCTCTGCCAGAAGTCCTACATAATCACTACGACTGTTAGCTGAGTGAAAGGGGCAAGACGTATGATTCCCCTAGCACTCAAATGCCACACACCAGGTTACAAAAGCATGGGAGGAGAACATGGGAGAAGCAATCTGCCAGAGAAAAAAGGAATGGTGGCCCAAGACATCCAAAACAACACAAAGCAACCGCACAAGCCTTGCCAGACTCTACACACACTTTTCCCAAGGGGACTTGATCACATGATCAGCAGCAGAGCTGATGCAGTTCAAAGACTTACCATGATGGAGCAATTTACTCCAGCGGAATCTGTACTCTGCCTTCAGATTTACAAGATGACAAAACCTTGCCACACAATTTAGCACTGCTAATCACCCAGTACCGTGCCATTACCAAGCACACGTGCCATTGTGTGCTGCTCAGTGACAGCTGGAGACCTGGTCATAGTACACCGTGCTGCCCACAGCCCAGCTGGGGAGGAAGCAAGGGAAAGACAGAATTCCTCTGCAGGGAAGGTGACAAAGCAAACAGAGAATGCCCCGAGGGCAGGCTAGCCTGGGGTGAGACTCATCCTAACCCAAACACAGTTCCATGTTAGAGGAGCATGAGGCTGGACCCACCTTTTACTATCCAGCAGTGCCCCCATGCACAATGGAACCCACAGCCCTATAAGCTGTATTTGTGGCTGATCTTTTCCACTCACAGTAGATTTTATTATTAGAAATGCTCTCAAATTTATTATTTTAAACATTCTCAAATACTGTCTGCCACTTGCAATTCATGCCACTCTACGCCTACAACCTTTCATAAAGCACAGGTGTCAAGGTTAATAAATCTGTTGTTTGTGAAGTGAAAATATATATATATATATAAAATTTTTTTAATAATTTAAGAAGTTCCTTATGTGCTCCAGTACTTTGCCAAGTTTTAGAGGATTGCCAAAATAAAGCAATCTCAGCTTGGATAAGCAGTTGTTTGCCACTCTCAGACTTTGTGTTAGACTTTATTAAATAAATGGTCTTGTCTGCAATACACTCATCGAACCAACTGTCCTGTATCTATTTTTCCTGGCAAGACAGCAGCTGGAAACAAGGGAGTTAACATGAAAAAGTTAACAGGAATAAGGAAGATGCTTTGTGCATTTGGAAGTTCTCTGGAAAACACAATTCAAAGGGATTTAGCAATATTAACAGACTAGTCGAAGAGACTACAGCTTGTCCATGCTACTAGTTTATACCATAAGGACAATCTTTTTAGCCTTTAGCTGTATAGAAGAGCAGAAAGGGGGTATCTGATGCAATGAGTATCATTTACACAACTAGTAAAACAAATACAAGTATAACACATACAGTTCTGAATGTCACACTAAAATGTGTAGGGGTAAGCAGGTAAGTAAATGCAATCACACAGAATGAAGAAAGAAATTGAAAATGGTCACAGGCTAGAGTGAGGTGAAACTCTTCCAATGAGTAATCTGAGATTAGCCCATTTAGCTACTCCAAAAGTTCAGACCTGATGACATTAACACATGTTTTCTCAGAATAAACATTTAGATAATGCTTGCTTATCAAACGAGAATCAACACTGAAAAAGCTCACACTGGGCACATCCAAACAGCAAAGTAAAAAAACCCATTTTAACAAGTGACAGTACCCAGTCCTTTGCCCAGATTAACACAACCTTTTCCAAACCATAAACCAGGAATTGCCCAGTAATTGCATACTTAACAGAATACTAGAGGGAGAGGAGCAGGCAGAAACTGCAAAACAAATTCTTGGGGTTGTAAGATTATGATGCAGAGATGGAAAACACTGAAATCACTCAGTCTGCAAACCACTGCTCCCTCGTCCAGCTCAACAAGTGCTACTGCTACTATTTCCATAACGCAGCAGGTTTTGGGTTTTTGCTTGAGGTTTTTTGGTGTTGGTTTGGCTTTTTCTCTCACTTTCTAGAGAAAGTAATTTGGGGAGACAGGACATTGAGGAAGCTAACTGTATGTTATCAGCCTATACGTTGGTTTCTAGGTATAGACAACCAACCAAAAAGGCTGTCTGATTTTTTTATTTTTTTTTAGCCAGTTGGTTGGTTTGGTCAGTTGGTTGGTTTTGGTGGGGGTTTTGTTTATTTGTGGGTGGGGAGTTGGTAGCTTTTTGTTTATTTAAGAGGGTCAGGAGATGGTTTACTCTCTCCTTCACCTTAAGTATATTTTTTTTTTACCTGTCACCTCAAACATATTTTTGGTAAATTCTCGAAATTGATTAGCATCCTGTTTCATTATACCATAGCTTTCCTAGATCTGATTCTGTTGGAACTTATGTCAATCCAAATCCTGCCTTATCCCTCATGATAAAGAACTTAGATGCCTCTGCCTAACACAAGAAGAACTAAGAGAAAAAGAAAATTATCTACTGTCATCCCTAAATAGTAAGGATATTCCATTCACTATCCTCTCCACACAAGGCCAAGCTCTGCATCTTGTTCCCAATTTCCCAGAGAAAATATGGTGAATTCTTAGGTCAGATGGGAAGGGTAACATCCTGTCCCGACAATCAGGGGCAACAAGTGACAGCACACAAAGACCACAGAGTGCTTAAAGATGCTTTTGTTTCTCTCGGGACATAAGCAGTCTAGGAATTCTCTTTACAAATGTCTGCACTTACAGAACAATGTACCAGAAATAAGCAGCTCACCAGTTTCAACAGATAGTTTGATTTTCTCTGTATCTGATACAGTCAGTAGTGTGTCTTCCATTAACTGGATGAAACTATTTTCCACTACTTGAAACTCTACTAGAGAAAAATTCACAAGGCAAGACAGTGTTTATAATGTGTTCACAGTACAAGTCTGGGTTTGGGTTTCTTTTTTTATCGCCTAAGAGTAAGGAACATACTGGGGACAAAGCCAAGTACTGGAAGTCCCAATAACACCCAGTGTTTATAATGCAATCAAATGTTAACACAAGATAAAAATTCTGCAAATGCTGTTTGTTATTCTTCCTCAATTATATCCTATATGACTTGAAGAGATTTAAACTATGTTTATATTCTCAGCTATCTTCCACACAGTGGCTAGTGTTACTAAGGAGACTGCCAGCAGCAAAAGGAGTAGTTGGAAGTATTTACTCATGTGCTTTACATCATTGGGACAATTTCAAAATTTTACTTTTGAAGTAATAAGCCAGAAGGAACCACTTCTTACTTGAATTTCTGACAGTTACACCACATAGATCTTTCTCTGTATTAATACAGGGATACAGGTGTACATGTAGGTCTAAATGATATGCCATACTTTGCCCACCAGGAAGCCAGACATAGTCATCCTCAAATTTCCTCTTCTCTTAGGTTACCAGCCAGGTAGGCCTGCTACAATATTTGTGCACATTAACTTTCAAACTCAGTTCTACTATCAGAATATGGTTAATTAAAGCAGAAAAGCAGGCATCCCATAAACACCTGATGGCCAATGTTTATAATGATACAGAGCATTCTAAACCTTTTGACATAACTCTCCCAATGCCTGCTGACAGGTATGTACAAGTTTGGATTTTTGAAACAGTCATTGATCAATTAAGTATCACAGCACAAGGACAGTCTATTCAGTCTGCCCCCAGTCTCTGTTTCCAGGTCTTGTACTGCTTTTCAGACCACCAAACTGTGGAATTATTCATATCCTCATTAGTTTTAATGAAGAAAAGCTGAGGTTCCAACTGCTGCAATTATCAAGTTTTCCCCCCCTATATGTGACCAATCATCAAGTTTTCTAAACTTTGAAGCAGCACAGATAATCAGTGTAGCTACAAAACCCTTTCTCCTGCAGCACAGTACTTAGCTTTGTGGGGGCTGGAAGGAGCAGGGAAGGTTTTTGAGGAAGGGATTCTGAACAGAAAAATGTCGTACCTTTGTAGGCTTTCATCTTCACAAAAAACCCACAAACCTTATAAAGGGGAAAAAAATCTTTGCTGAAGTGCACTTTGTATTTGATTTCTTAAGTAATTGATACTCTCTCCAAATGAATTTACTTTTCCACGTTGTGTTTATACATGAGACACAGAATTCTAGCTATGAAGGTGTTACTTAAAAAACCATTAAGTGAATGTTGCTACTATACAGAATAACAAAATAGAAGCTGTCATCTAAAAGGAGAAATTAAAATCCTTCACTCCTTTATTCAACAGTTACTATAACCAGTTTGCAAGGAGGAGACACGTTAATAAGAACTACAGTTCTATAGAAGGATTACAAATAGAGCCAGTGGGTCGTTTTAGCTTCATATAAGATCTAGTAAGTTGAAAACTAAATACACCACACACAGTGATCAAAGCTCCTTACATAATACATTTCATCTCTTCCTTCAGCAGTTTAGCTCTATTGTCACAAAGAGATAGCAAAGTATCCTAAGACACCTAGTTCCTGTTGCTGCATTGTTTGTCCACCTCACTATCACTATTCTCTACTGACCCACAGGAACTTCTTGATCATACACATTTTTTCCTTGAGGCTTTGACTGCTACAGGGAGATATCAGATATAAAGGAAAAGTTTTGGAAAAACCTTCCTTAAAGGCTGAACATAAAACGATGTAAGAAACATGTCATCTAAGAAAAACTTTCAGAAGTGTTAATATAAAATGCATTAGCACCATATGAAAGACTCCTCAGATTTTAAACACGTAAAACATTAAGATCAGGAAAATCTCAGTACTCTGAAATTCAGTTCTTTGATTTCTTATCAGCCAGTAATCTTTGTGTAGTCCCAGGAAGGCAAGCAATCATAACTTGAAAGTACCACTGGGTCAAGCTGAACCTAGCAGCTTAAGCTTAGGACCTCAATTAACAGCAAATGAGGACATTTCTTCAGCAAAAGAAGAGCAAGTCTTCATCTTCTGTAACAGAAGTTCTTCCAACAAAATGATTAGCAACTTGATTACATTAACTTGATTGCATGATCTACTGTGGTGTATTTTATTATCCTCTTGAGAATTACACCTTAAAGTTAAAAATGCATTGGAAAAGGTATACTTTAAAAAAAAAAAATATAATTACTATAATTACTATAGCCTGTTAAATAATCACATAAGAGTAGAACTCGAGTTCATCAAAAAGTTAGCTCTTATTTTGTTTGAAAAATCAAAGAAGACATGAAATTGCTTTGTCAGGAAGAGAGTAACAAAAAAAACCCTATGGACTGAAGACTATCTGCTTTTAATTAGTAAGAAATCACACCACATGAGGAAACGCAACTTTGCAAAAACAGTGGTATAAGGGCATGTACTATTTGGATGCTGCTCTAGGAAACCATATAATGCACATCTACACTTGGCTAGCTGTTTATGCATTTTTATCTTGCATTTTTGACTACTGCTTGCCTTCAACTCAATTTTCAACAAAAAGTACAGAAAGTATCCACAAATGAATCCTTCAACCAAGGTGAAAATACATCAACTACATTTTTCACAACTACCCTTTCCCGTATATTGTTTGCAACTGACATTCCATGTCATTTTTCTAACATAAATGTATTTCAAACATATGGGAAGTAAGGGCTGTATTTTATTCAACTACAGTTATCAAGCATTTTTTTATTGTATGTTGTTATCTTAAGGTTTCTTCTGGCACAGGAAGCCATGAAGAGCCTTGAACTGAACAAGCTAAAGGTAGCCTAGATGCCCTGAAGTTTCTCCTCCAGGTCTAGTATTCCCTCCTGAAGAGGGAACAGTACAAGATAAGCTCTCCAAAGTCTGCATTTCTGCTGCTGCTCTCTGGCCACAGAGCCTGACGTAAGGAAACAGCAGAAAGCAGTGACACAGTTGCATTCACTGTGCTCAGCCTGGTCTTCCTCCACAAACCTGGACTTCTGATACCCAGAAAAGTCTGTCCTCATCCCTGAACTCAGTACACGACCTAGTCTACCAGCTATTCTGGAGACAGGTCGCTTCCTTTTCCTCTGCAGCCCCTGTCCTCAGCAAAGGCGATGGTAAGCGCACTCAAACCATTTTTAACATCTTCTTTGCTCTTCACGCCATTTCCTTCACATTTGTCCAAAATGGTTCCAAAAACAGATAAATTCCAATGATTCTTCAGATTTGGGTATCCCCTGTTGATTATCAAATCTGAATGATTTGCAAAATCTCTCTTATTTTCAGATAATGTGGTAAAGTCCTGAAAGCTGAAAACACTTAAAACCTGAGGAAAATATGGTTGAGTTTCCTTCTTTCAAACAGCCACTTTCAGTTATATGAATAGACAGTTCTACCACTAGAAAATAAGAGCTGGAGCATGAACTAAAGTCCAACAGAAAAAAAATTAGACACTCAAAGATCTATGTACAAGGAAAAGCATCCAGTGTTGAACAGCAAAGGTGAACTTAATGAAGCATGTGGCATCCTTTTGTGGATGGCTTTTCTACACAAACCTGAAGTTAGAATAGCCTTTGCACACTTCAGAACACCTACTGCCCAAAAACATTAGTATGTTTTCCAAAAGTTTTTCTTATTCCTGCTTCTCAAGCCTTTGACTTCTGGATTATCTGGCATCCCTTGAAACAGGGAAGGAATCTTCCCAAATAAGGATGCTGTTAAATGTCTGAAAAGAGTCTGGAGTAAAAAAAGCAAGGACTGGATTACTAGCAGGACAACACTGACAAAACAGCTCTAAACGGCTTTCTCAGAATTTGAAGGGGGGGACAAAAAGGCACCAAACCCCTAGAGGAACTGCTATATGCAAAGCCATTATTGAATGAAACCAGTAAAAGGGCTTGGAGAAGGTGGCAGCACAGCAAACATATTCTCATTGTAGAAAGTTCAGAATATTTTACCATTACATCATTTTTTCCAACTACACTACTTATTCCTGGATATCAATCATTATATTTTCCTAACTGCATGTTTTTATTAAAGGATTTTTTAAATTTTTTTTTTTTGCTAATTAGGTGAACTTTAACTACATAGAGGCAGCATTATATCTTGACCCTTAAATGTGTAATCGTGAATAATTTTTTTTTACAGAAATTCTTGAACTATTGTTCCATCTGTCTTTAAAGAAAGAGAAGAGAACTAAAATCCCTCAAGATTTGAGCCTTCAAATTACTCTAACTCAATTTTGCTACTAACACTATTGTCACAGAATAAGAGAATGAACAGGAAAGCATTAATACTGAACAGAATTACAGAATCATCTAGGTTGGAAAAGATCCTTAAGACAACAAAGTCCAACCATTAATCCAGCATTGCCAAGTCCACCACTAAACCATGTTCTGTAAGTGCCACATCTACACACCTTTTAAATACCTTCAGGGATGGTGACTCAAACTCTTCCCTGGGCAGCCTGATCCAATGCTTGCCAACCCTTTTGGTGAAGAAGTTTTTCCTAATACCAATCGCAACCTTCCCTGGTGCAACTTGAGGCTATGAACACAGTCAGTGCTCGGGTTCTTTGCAAGATACTTTTGAGCTCTCAGAAAGATGGAAGGTGCGTTCTCTTATTTCTACACCTTCTCAGAAGATATTTACTGTACAACAGGTATATCAAAAGTCCGTGTGTCTCCATCCCTACAGCCTTTCACACACATCAGCCTCTCCACACCCCAAACGAGGAACTAACTCGCACTTCCCTGGCACTTTCAATACAAGGAGAGGGCTACTATTCTTCAGCCACCAAGCTGCCTCCTGAGCTGAAGTATGGCACCAGTGCCCTTCCCTGCCTTTTGAAGTTACACGAGGGCAGACTTTCTGTTAGACTCCACAGTCCACATATCAACAAGTTGGCACATGTGTGCCAGGTTCTCTGCGTGCATTTTTAAAGGCAATTTACATGGTATTTTCCTCAAACATGTCAACTGAGCCTTAAATAAAATAAGGGTTGATGTCTCAAACTTGCACACAAGAATTTAGTTGGTTTTAATACTTCCAGAAGGTATTTGCTTTCACAATAGCAGTGCTATTAGGCAACTCACTAGTACACCACCCCCATTACAAGCAGAGAGCTCCAAAACACAAATCCCAAATTTTTTGCAACTGCTGAAATGTGACTGAGACTTCTACCAGTGTTTCAAAACTTTAAACAAGTTTTAACTTTCTGGAGGGAAGTCAAGGGATTTAGAAGCACAGAACTTGATACAGGAGCAATGTACCAATCTAAAGTAAGGAAAGCATACTATACTGAAGCAGTTTCCCAAAACTGCAAGACCAACATCAATTCATTAGGCCAGAACACAGTCCCTTCTGAAAAGGAATGAAATACCAATACAAAACTTCTCCTTCACCACTGTCTTAAACAAGGTATATCACAGTAGGTGTTTAATTCCTTGTACTGAAAGAGTCTCTGGAACACCAGCTGTAAAATGGAACAAAAACTCCTTTTCAACCCATATGCAATCTCAACAGGATGCATGATATAATAGTATCATAAATAGTTTGGGTTGCAAAGGACCGTTAAAGGTCATCTAGGCCAACCCTGCTGCCACAGGCAGGGACATCTTCAGCTACATTAGGTTGCCCAGAAACGCATTCAACCTGACCTTGAATGTTTCCCAGAATGGTGCATCTCCCACCTCTCTGAACAGCCTGCTCTGGTATTTCAACACCCTCATTGTAAAAATTTTCTTCCTTCTCATCTAGTCTAAACTAGCCTTCTTTCAGTTTCAAACCATCACCTTTTGCCCTACTGTAACAGGCCCTGCTAAAAAGTTTGTCCCCATCTTTCTTACAGGCCCCCTTTCCAATACTGAAAGGTTGCAATGAGTCTTCCCGGAGCCTTCTTTTCTCCAGGCTGAACAAGCCCCATTCTCTCAGCTTCCAAAACATATCATAATTAAACCACTGTGTGTTTAAGAGCTCAGCTTACTTTATAGCAAGACAACCCACCAAATCATCTTACCACAACCAGACTACAGTATTTTCACAATGCATATTACTCCTTTGGTAAACATTAACATGTGTGTGCTTAAAGGCACTTAAGCATCAACACGTGTATACAGAATTCCAAGTATTTGTCACATCAATGAAAATCACTAAGAAGGAGTAGCTCTTCCACTAGGTTATGCTTACACAAAGATATGAAGCTTCTTTTCATCAGCACATTTGAATGTTCATTCAGTGCACTGTGGCCAGATGCACTTAGAATGACCTCCCTCCCTCCATCTTTCTCATTGTACAAGAACAGAAACCAGACAGCTTCACTTGCCAGATCACCAATTAGCTACAGTACTTAGTGCCCAGATGACAAAACACATTTTCAGGTCAAGAGAAAGTGTTATGGCTGTACAGCTGAATACTCCCCAAAAACTAACTGGCCCAGGTCCTAAACCTTCTGCCTTGCTCTAGGTTTTTAATATTCTTTGAAAAACCAAAATACAAATCAGATAGAGGGATCAAAAGAAAACCAAACTAGACAAGCACAAGTTTCGGATTTACATGTCTCTTGCATAAGGAGGATTTTAACTCCAAAAATATCCCTTTTACGTTTAAATAGACAATCGTATTCCAAAACTATCAGGAATTTTATTAGTGTCACAGATCCACTGACCCAGTTATTTAACTTTTTTTAATCTGAAAAAAGTAATGGAATGCTTATCACAAATGGGAAAAACCTGCTGGCTACCGATGTTAAGAGTTCACAGTTTAGAATGTTCAAACACAAATATTACACAGGAAAAAACTAAAACCGTGGAGTCCATCTGGTAAGAACCTTCATGCCCACACTACGGTCAAAGAAGGCAGAGCTGACATAAGTAACCCTTGCAAGATGTTCCAAGATAACTATTTTAAGAAAAATTACATTATACTGCACTAAACACGTAAAAGCTTATAAATACCTCTAGGATAAACAGGAGGTTAATTTATGCATACAGGCACAGTGTTATGGCTCTAAATCTATAAAACTGAATTTTCTTTAATAACCTAAGCAACATTTGACCAGGTGTCTGTTCTTAAAGCTATGAACTTATCTTAAAGGGTATTGCTAGACCTGAAGTTTATTACAAGAATGTTTCCAGTAACCAGAAGCACATGATAGTGTAATTGCACACCCCGGAATGTAATACCACACTTAAAAAATGGTTATTTTAATGATTACACTAATGAGTTCTGAACTTCCAACCCATGTGCATACAGTTTCATAATTACACAGCTTGAAATCCTCATCAGCAAATCCAAATGCTCCTGAAATCCAAATCATTTTATAATCTTGAATAATGCATGGCACCTCTGCAGCAAGAAATTAAAACAAATTTCATAAAAATGCAAAGCTTCATAATCTGTATTCTAAAAGACACTGCATTACTGAAATAAAGTGTTGCTTAGTAAGTACTAACGATGGTGATTTTTTTGCCCCTTCCCCCGGTACTCACAGTTCAGATCCCACTTCAAAAATAAACAGACCAACTCCTACCAAAATATCCTTTTTTTAATACATATATATGTATATGGTGGCTCACAGCACACCCCACTACACAAGAGTGAAATCAGACATCTGTTTCCTAAACTGGCTCAAAACGGCATGAAACTTTTTCTTCCTGAAAAGTGTGAAAACATTTTTTTTTTCCCAAATAGGCTGCAGCTTGACTGGTTTGCATATTATTTTGTCAATAGCAAAAAACAGAACTCCATCTTAGCTCATTTAAAGGCCAATGAATCAAGGACTACAGTTTCTCTGTAAGAATTACCCCATCCCCCTTTTTTTTTTTTCATTTTAAACTATTGGTAAACCTTAGATAAACTCAATGGAAATTCTTAGCAAGCATTGGTGCTGTCCTTTTGAATATGTCAAAAAGCCTTGTCAAGATGACAGGAAAAGCCATCATTACCATCAATGCAAAATCATAGAATGGTTTTGGTTGGAAGGGAGCATAAAAATCAACAATTCCAACCCCCGGCATGGGTAGGGACTCCATCCACTAGATCAGGATATGCCCCGAGCCTCATGCAGCCTGGTCTTCAACACTTCCAGGGATGCACATCCACAACTTCTCTGGGCAACCTGTTGCAGTGCCTCACCATCCTCACATTGAAGAATTTGTTCCTGGTATCTCATCTGTCTCCTCTTTTAGTTAAGAAATCTTGCCCCTTTGTCCTAACACTATCTGCCCACGTGAAAAGTCCCTCTCTCTCATTTTTATAAGACCTTTTAGGCACTGGAATGCTGCATTGAGGTCTCCCTGGAGCCTTGCCTTCTCCAGGCTGAACAATCCCAACTCTCTCACCCTGTGTTCATAGAAGAGGTGCTCCTTCCCTCCAACCGACTTTGTGGCCCTCCTCTGGACCCTCTCCAACAGGTCCACATCTGTCTTGTGCTGAAGAACCCTGCCCTGAACTCAGTATTCCAGGTGGGGTCTCATGAGAGCAGAGCAGAGAGGCAGAGACACCTCCCTCAGCCTGCTTCCTTTGATGCAGCCCGAAAGGACAGATACCCTGTTTTGTTCTTGGATTTTCTTGTGTCTCACATTTCCATACTTTAAGGTACTAACAAGGATAAAGGTACTATTTAAAATATACTGTTTCCAATACTTCCCTTCATTGCAGACACATGATGTACAGCTAACCAGCAGATACCTGAAGAGCTTCTACTGGGACTTCCTCGACAGAACAGAAATGGAATGGAGCTTTTATTCACCATTCTGTTTTGTCTTTATAATTTCATCACTCAGAACTAGATATGAATATTTAAGTAAACAAATACTGTCAGCAATAACAATTTCATATTCTAGTAACTTTGATTATTGGAAATAACAGCTGAAACCTATTACAAAGAATTTATGCAAGGAAGAAAGAATACTCTAAACATAATGAAGATGATAACACTGTATTGTGCTTTTGGACATTGTAAACATGCTGTTCAGAATAGAGGAAGTTAAATTCATTCTATTTTTTACAGTTTAGGGTTTGAAAGAAGAATGCATTATTAGTTACCTTTTTACAAATAAAATTTTAGGATTTCTGGACGTCTGTAGGATCTCATTACTGAAACCACAAAATATGAATACAAAACCAGAGGCAGCAAGGAAGAGTCACAAACAGCTACACATATGCTGGCAGAGATACTAACCACAACCTTAAAATTATAATAAGGGGGGAAAAAAAACCAAAACCAAAAAACACATTAAAACCAAATCAAAGAACCGCAACCCTTACATACAAGTTTTGCCAAATTTCTGGAACTTCATTTTCCTCATCTTGATCATATCAGGCTTTTTGATCTACTAATCATTTGGTTTACCTCATTAGCAGTAAGGAACTAAATATCAAAATTGGCTGCCTCTGGACACCAGCTTTTCCAAAAAGGTATTCAAATTCACAGAAGTGTAACCACGACTCTGCCAGAAGCACTAAGTGTCAGAAGTTTGAAACATGTACTTGCTGCAGCCAGTTCAACAGTCAGCAAAAGCACACACATTAGAACAATAACTGGGCCATGGTACTAACCGCCTAAATGTCATAAAATATTGTGTCAAAACCCCAGTCCAGAGCAGTATTAACCACCCTACAAGAAGAAAAGCTGTAATTTTTTCTCTGATACATGCCTTTTTGATGTAGATTTTATCAAAGACATAGAGCATCCAAGTTATAACACACCATTTTGAACTATCCTATGTCCATTGCACACTTCCAAAGTTACCTTCACATTACATGAAGGTAACATCATTAAACTGGTTTCTGTGCTACCAGACACCTCTCTCAAATTCTTATTAAAAAAAGGATTTTTTTAAACTTCTCCAGGGGAAACTTGCCCAATATGCAATAACCGGTAGAGGAGTATACATTAAAAAAAAAAAAACACTGCAGCATATACTTCAATAGGTAAAAATTCTCAGCTGTAATGAAGTCTCACATCTCTCCCTGTTTTTCCAAAAAAAGTATAATATCCTAGTGTACAACAAACTGAAGAATAAAAAATACCTCTATTCTGCACCCCAGCTACCAGAAAGTTACAAAACCCTAGAGAGCTCAATTACACAGAAGCCTAGAGTCTGAACAGTGTTTCTCTAATTTAAGTATGCGTTACTTGCATGGATCATATATTTGAGAATCAAGCCATACAACAAAAAAGCTGTAAAGCATGGTATTTTCAGGCTCTGCTGACACACTGGGAGGTAACTTAAACCAGCACTGAGGCCTCTGCCATGGATTTGCAGGGGAAGCTTTCAAAGCAGCAACGCTGTAACTCTACATGAGGGTAAACTGCCTCAGAATTCTCCAGCCTTTTATTTATTTTTCAAACTACCAAGATATTTCTGTCCACTAGCCCCCTTCTCATTCTGACTTAATTTTGTTATTTTTCAACTTGAGGTAGAAATTTTCCTTATCACCTCATACTCTTGAGTCATGACTTCTACACTTACCTAAAGGTTATTTTGGCTCTGATTTACTTCTCTATTTCACGAGGAATTTGACGGTTGAATAGGATAGAAACTGATCAAAGGCAGAATTAGCTCATTACAACATAATTTAAATACACATTGCATATTAGAGTATGCCACCACTTTCACAGTCAAAATGACAACCCTGAAGGCCTACAGAGTAAACTCAGGTCAGAAAATAACTGCTCTATAGGTTCTAAACCCAGCCAGCCATTACTCCCAGTGACTAAACCTGCCTGCAAACAACAGAAAAATTCCAAGTCCACTGACAGAAAACATGCCTGACAGCATGTCTTTCTACCTGGAAAAACATTTATTTTGTATATCAGTCTTGAAGTTCACATCTGCTTTTTTATTGCTTTACTGAAACAACTTACTCATAAAACCCTCACTGAAACTAAAGCTACCTGCAAAGACCTCTGTCTGAAGTAGGGCTTGAAAGAGTTACTTAGCATCAGTGACAAAAACATCAGCCAGATCTTGAGCTTCTTATCAGGAACATGCATGGGCCCAGTAGCCATTTTGAACAGTCAGCAGCTGATTTCCCTAGCCTTTGGGGACCAACCAGGAGACATGTTTTCTCAGTACTGCATTTCTGCTGGTAGTGAACTGAGAAGAAAGAATTCATTGATTTTCCTATTTAGTATTTCATTAAATGCTTAGCTAAAATAGATATGTGAACCACACTTAAATTCATACCACTTGATATGATCATTAGAAACACTTAAATGACAGTTGCAGTCACTACAAATCTTGAAACAGCATCACTATTTCAGCATTTCATTGACATTGCTTTGCGTCCTTCAAAAGCTTCTGCTGCTGTTAAAAACACTACTCATCTGTATTTAACAAAGGAGATGCCCAAGCAAAAACTAATTTCTAAGATCATATCACTATCCTGCTATTTCAGTGTCAGCACAATACCCATCACAATGACTTACTTTTTTTGTTCCTTCCACTACTAAAAAAAGCCACTGCACACCACAAAACACCCCCCACTGTTAGCAGCAGAGCTGTCAACAAACAAGTCTCTGGAGAGGTTAAACCCACATCACCTCCTAGCATGACATGCCTAATCTTTTGCCAGCAGCACTGATCAGAAAATATATCTTTACAAAAACGTTCAGCAGCTTTGTTGGCCCAACTATAGCTACTGCAACACTGCCCTTGCAAACACAGTCTTACAAAAGAACACCCAAGATATCCACAAAAACCAAAAAGTACCAAACAACAACAAAAAGACACAAAAGCAAACAAACAGATAAAAAAAACCAACAAAAAACACCAAAAAAAATCAAAACAACCCAAAAAAAAGAAAAACCCAGCACCCTGACAGCAGACCACCATCTCCTATTTCAGAAGGGCTCTGCTGAAAAGGCACACCTGTAAATATATTTTGCTTGTATTTAATCCTGTCAAAATATGAGCATACATATACATATAAAGTTTGATAGAAAGTGTACTTTCCCTGTAGACTTCTACATTTATTCAGAAAGCAGAACTGTTCTGATCTCATAAGCTTGTGGTCCCATAAGCTAAGTTAGTTTTAACTTAACACAGGCCTTCATTACATCCTCTTAGCCTCCCCCCAGGTGGTTGTGAGTATTTGAAAACATTACTCCATATAAAAATCAGAGGGAAGTCTAGATGGGTACATTAAGTTTATGCATTAAAAACATCTGCCAAGCACAGGGCTCCATGTACGCAATGGTATAAAGGGAAACATTTTGTACTCCACCTTTTTCCCAGCAAAGAAATTTTCTCAGAACATATTCTTGCTCAAGAAGTCATTTCAAGTGTGAGTGGGAGATCTGTTACAAACAGCATAGAAAGACAACTCCATTTATAACCTCAAAATTAAAATTAGACAATTTAAATAGCATCTTCTTATTCAACTGACAGAATTTGGGGATTTCAATTAATTCATCATTCAGATTATCAGGGCATGAACCAATTGCTGGCCAACTCACTGAAAACAAACTATTTTAAAGCTATTCTACAAAACTTTGTCAACTAGCTTTGACATACAATTCAGGCCACAGATTATTGCTGAGGCAACAGCGGCAAGAGGGACTCTCAGCCAACAGAATTTCCAAAGCATTTTCACATGTTACCAGGCACATGTAATACTAATTTAGATCTGTTTTACAGGCAATTAAAAAATGCCACTCTGTCCAGCATGCATAACTGTGCAGTTGACAGCACCTAATATCATCCACTGTGCCGCCTGTTTGCTGAACTTTGATTAATTTGGAGTTCAAGAGGATGCCACAAAGTTAACGTAAGCAGAGCTCAAAAGCACTGCCACTCCCAGTGCTGGGAACTATGCATCCCAGTGCCATTATTTCAGGGTTGGAAACTGACAATTTATTCCATTTTTTAGCTCTCTCTCAATTGTTCACTAACCCACTAGGCACTTGCTGCTTACCTCATGAGTAGTTGCTCCTCCTTAACAGTCTATTGTTAAGGACTGTCAAAAGCTTTTGAAATTCCAAATAAATTATATCTGATAGCTCTCTCACTGTTTTGTTGTCACAGTGAAAGAATTCAATAGATTAGCAAGGACATTTTCCTCCGAAGAAACTGTGCTAATTTACTGCTATCAAAGTATGATCTAGAGCAGATTATCTCTTGAAAAAGCATCAGTGTTTCCTCTGCTACTGAAGAAGAGCTTAATGGTCAGCAGTGCCAAACACACCCTTGGTCAAAAGCACTGAGGTTAAGTGCAAGGCTTATTTTTACAGAGAGCAACTGATTTAATGTGAAACTACATCACTGGTTTGGATGCACAGGAAAGGATGACAAGGACAATGCAGCTACAAAACTGTGGCCTATTCACTTATCACACATACAGATAATCATAACCAAAGACAAGCAGAGCACAGATAAATGTACCAGAAATTCCTTTTATCTATTCAGGGACTTAAAACACCAAATAAGATAGCAGGTCAATTCAACCTGAATATCTCCTCCCCTTTTTTGCAAAGCTTAAAGATCCCCTAGTTGAGATTCTCAGTGTGAAATAACACTGGTGAAGGCTCAAAGACTAACAGGCCACAGTAAAGCTATCAAAACTATTTGTAAGCCTTTTATGGGGCTGGTTCTTTGATATCAGATCATACTAAACTTTGTCAGTAGGCAGTATAAACAGCTCCTTACATATGTTATGGCCCAATTCCACTGTCAAATGAAAGAATTCAACCTCTCAGACCAGCAGATCCCTTACATAATTCTCCCTTACTTTAATTGAAAAAATGTGATTTTTCACTGCAGCTGCTGCTGTTCAGCAAGTCTCTCATCCCTGTTTCACCAAGCTGCTCTGAAGAAGACGATAGCAATACATCACATGTAATTGAGGCATCAGAGGAAGAGAAATTGAGGAGTTTTCTGTATTCCTAAACCACTCCAGACCACTTCAAAGATTCCAGTTTCCCAGCATGTTTTCCCCAACTCAACCTCAGTCTCACCTAGCACTGTTGTAACTGAGGAAGCTTAGACCTACTACAGCTGTGTGTGAACTAGAAGCTCCATCAGCTACACAGACTCAACCAGCCACAGCCACCAATGAGCTACAGCAAAGGCTCTGATCACGAGTTAAAAACTGGACAGCATATCAAATATTCTGCACATTGGTGCTCATATTTACACAAGTGTTCCTCTATCAGTACTTCAAATAGAGGAAATCCTGGGTGAATGTGTTAATTTTCATTAACTGATGAGACCAGTAACAAAAATCCCTTTGACATAATATCTCATTTTCTGACATCTTATGCTTATGGTCTTATCCTTTATACACAGCTGTTTAATGTCAGAACTCAGTCTTGTCTCCAAATACTCCTTGGAAAAAAAAAAAACCAACTTAAGGCATTTTAAGTATATTTTCAGTAAAAATGGACAAGCAAGAAACAAATACAATAAAAAGAATATATAACAAATAGAACTCCATTGTTTTTAAGAATTTGCACACAAACCACCCTAAAATGACCCTGAAATACACCCTAAATAATTTTCTAAGATACAGAGAAGCAGCATGCCATTAATCATAAGCAAACTGTTCTGCTTTGTATTAAGTCATTGAAGAATCAACACAGCATACAAAACTAGCAATTCTGCTTGCAACATACTGAATTTTTTTTAAGTCATGAAGCATATGGCACTTTAAATAGACTAAGCAATTTGTCTAAAAGCACAGGCATATCCCATATTTGGATCTTCAGTTTCAAGCCATTAGATATTTTTTCCTCTGATTTTATGAGGGAAAAAAAGATAGATAAAATCAGCAAAGTTTTATAAAAAATTCCCCTCCTCCTATATGCTGAAAAAAGTCACCGAAAAGTTTTTTTTTTATGATTTTCTTGATAATTAAAAAAAATTAAATGGGATTCTCTGCAGCTACAACTTCTCTACCCAGAAAGGAAATAAATCTTATTTTAATTGGAATTTAGAGACTCACAGCTTTTAAAATCAACAAGCGGCCTGCTTAGACTTTCAGTAACAAATCATAGGAACTCCTCCCAAAATTTAATACAGTTGAAGCTGCTGTTCTTGTCATCACAGTATTTGTCTATTTTGTCACACTCAACCATGACATTTGAATGATCGTCAAAAACTTTATTCCATGCAAAGGAAGAGATGATAAGATATTTTAAGCGGCATAAAAAACAACCAAACTCATGCGAAACTCACATTTTTTCAGCATTCTGTTTGAATACAGAAATAAAAAAATACCACAGAACTGTTGAAAAGGTTAAGTCCTAAGTGAACTGCTAGGCTTCTCTTCTCACTGCTTTGTTCATGCTGCCCACTCCCCCCTTCTGCTCCTCAAAGGGACAGTTACAGCACCTATGGGCAGATGTATTTAAGAATATTTAACACTCATTTCACCTGCCAGATGTCCAAGAAATGAGAAAGTAGCGTTCATTATTTGAAAAAACACGTAATATTTTCATACAAGCTCTACCTTATCTTTGTCTTCCACAACATCTGCCAGCACATCATCTGGGTCCAGAATTCCTCCATCTTTATACTCCAGGTGGCGAATATTTACCCAGGAAGCTGGATCCTGTAAAACAGATACAACACTTCTTAACATAACCTTGCATGATTTTAGTGCTGTCAGACAAAGCAGCTTTGTGTCCCACTTGTTTTGCACCTACTTCCCCCTATAGTCACAAGGTAAAAGATTGGAGCCACTATCCAAAATTGAAACTGAGTGCAAATGGAAACTACAGATGAAAAGCAATACACTACCTATAGAACACTATGCGAGACAACTTCAAAACATACATTTTTATTTCCTTGTCAATCTCTACCTAATTTGAATAGTTAACCTAAAATAATAAAAAAAATTCTTTTTGTTATATATATATCTTGTATTTGTCCACAAATGAATATATATCATATATATTGTATATGTATTATATGTAATATATATTATTATATAGAATAGCTATTTTATATATACACACACACACACACATATATATATACACACACATATGGGTGGACATGCACCACTCCTGACAGGCTGTAGGAAGTGTATCCATATATTTTTAGATACATAAAACACACCCATAATTTCTTTCTCTGAGGTGGTAGATTAGGCTATTGTGGTAAAAAAAAAAAAAAAAAAAAAAAAATAAATTAATTCCAGTTTTCTTTCACAAATAAATACTCTCAAATTCCAATACCACACTGTGTACCACATTAAGAGGGATCATATTAATTCTCCAAAACCAATGCTTTCTTCATATATTAATTCCTTCACTTCAATAACCAGGAATTTAGCCATCGTTCCACTGCCCCTGAAGCCAAAAGGCTCAGGCTGTACTGCTCAACAGCAAATTCTCCCTGACAGGACACACAAAATCAGGGAGCAGACACAGAGTCTGTAACCACTGCCCCCAACTGTACCAGCTCCCTGTGTTCATGTAACTTCCAAGGGGAACAGGCAAAGCAGTGCTTATGTCTGAACTGCTGTAGTTAGGGTCTGTCCTCCTCAGGCCAGCTATGGTGGGTTAACGAGCACACGGCAGCTCACTGAGTCACAGTGACATGTTGGAGTGCTCTGTGGTATCAGCATTGATGAAAATTCTATCTGCTACAGCACAATGAAGAAAGAAAGCACGCTTAGTCAGGATTATAAAGCATATTTGAGTCCTCCATTAAATATTATGGAGAGTGGCCAGAATATGCTGAAATAAGGGCCAGGAAAGTGGCATGCATGCACATAGCTTTGAGAAATGTTTCAGAAATGGACAAAAAAAAGATGATCACTGATGACCTACAACTGAGGGTTAAGTACAACTAGATACAGTACAGCTGCATGACAACCACACAATTCAGTATCTAAAAGTATGTCTACTTGTAACATACATGTAATGTCTATTTAATCTTTAATTTACCTCTTACTACACTTACTTAATTTTGCAGTGAAACTACCCATTTGTGAAATACCAAATGTTTGTTCATTCTAGGTATCACATGTTAAAAATGATAAAATTTAAGAACATCAATTAATATGCTTTTTTCTCTGGGAAGTGATGAAGCGTGGACAACTATAGCAGCTCTAAGTTCTATCTTTAAGTCCAGGGCTTAGGTATTTTTACCATAACCATAAAATTGTAAGCGGAAAAGGCAGAAAAGAAATGTACCCCTGTGCAATAAATAAGCATGTTAATTTAGATAATACAAGTTACCTAATGCAGATACCTTGAAAAAGAGCGTAGCTTGACCCTACTAATAAACTTGCAAAACATGATACTGTAAAACCAGAACGCATCAGTAGCTACAGATGTTCCTCCTGAACCTTTTAACTAATGCAGCCACAAAAGCTTTTCATAGTTAGCAACACTAAAACAGCATAATTGGAAATCACTCCTCTTAATTAGACAAACTTCTGCGGCTAACCTATTTGGCTGAAGATGCATTAAAACCTGTTGTATGTATTATGCTGTTGAAGTGTTAAGAATAATCCTGAAGTTTAAAAAAAAGTACAGCTGATTAGAACATTTTGCTGTCAGTGTTCACTTCTATTTGTGATTCAGTAGCTACACCAACACAGATGTGTCATTGAAACAGAAACAAAGGAAAAATGAGTGTAAAAACCCTATTGTCCCAACAGAATGCTGCAAGTTGACAGGACAAGCTCAAGACACACAGACACCCTAAACTACATTCAACTTAATGAATTCCTAACCTTTTTCTTTGGGCCACAGCTACTACAGTCATGTAATGATTTTTGTTAGTAGCAATATCAAGAGAACATCTCTAAAATAATCTCAAATAACACAAGATGCCTTTCCTTACCAATCTTTGGAACAAGTGTAGCCAATGTAAGACTCTGTAAAAGAAAAGAATGCTAATTCACACTGAAATACAAGAACTAATCCAGAGCAGGATCCACAGTTCCCTTCAAAGAAAAATATGTCTTCATGGTTTAGGTTCTGGGCTCACACATACTATGGCTCAAACACACACAGTGAGAACACACTAGGACCTTCTGATCTCAAGGACTCCCCAGTTACAATAAACACCAGAAACTACAGCAAGACTGGACACTTGCTGTCTCAAAAATACAAATGTGAAACTGGCTTCCATTAACTTACATGAACTTCATCCCTGAAAATTAAAAACCCACAATGGGGGCAGAGAGTTTTTTATAGACTTGTTTGATGAAACAAACAGTAACTACTGCTAGATAGCTTAGGTGGAAGAAATTCTCTCCACACAGTCACAGAAGTAATAATGGTCCAGCTAACCAGCAAAACCACTCACCCATTCAAAAGAGATTTCAAAGTCAGAGGACATTTTCTCTTCCTTGGATGAACTCCAAACACTTCCGTGCATTAGATACAAAGTCTCTATACAAAGGAAAACTCTAACTAAAATCTATATATCAATTTCATGTGTTTCTTTACTCTCACCGGAAGTCCAGACAGCTTCACTAAATAAAACACTGATATTTCACAAAATTCACCATTTAAAACAAGCTATTAACTACCAGCAGATGTAAAAGTTGAGTATCTAAAGTCCCAAATAGCATTGTATCTTCATGCATAGGCACATACTCATATAGTACATATTACTTAGAGCTCAGAAGAGTAGAACAGGTCCAAAAAATAACAGTGGTACATCCAAGGCAGAATTGTTATTGGAGAAACTGAAACTTGCTCAAGAAAAGGGAGGTCTTACTTTAAGCTCCTTATGCTTTACTAAGATACAACAATCAAAAGGAGCAACGAGGACACTTCTGGTTTCCCCTGTTTTAAAGCTCCTAGGCAGGAGACTGCACTTCCAAAGTAACAGAGTAACTTTACACTTCATGAAGTGTATCACCGGAAATCCTGCAAAACAGAGGGCTTTGCTGCTTCTACAGTGTCTTCTGAATAGTCCAAAAGTCAGCACCCAGTACATTAACAGAGATGACAGGCTGTGTGAAGGGTCAGTCCTAGCTGGCGTCAACAAAAATAACACTGCTTACCTCCTGAAAGCAGAAAATGCTGGATTTCTAAGTTTGCAAACAATGCAGAAGATGACACCCCAATTCTGATCAGGGAAGAGATTGATTAAGGGCATACTTACTGAGAAAGCAGTTGCTGAGAAGCTATGAAATATAAAGCAAAAGTCTAAGAACTGTATTCTAAAATGCTAGAACAAGTTTTTTGGGGGTTTTTTAGCTGATTTTTTGCTGTTTTTTTAACTTTTTCTAGCTTGAGACTGAAGTCTCAGTCTAAGGAATGACAGTGTCTAGAACAATTTGTCACAGTATCTTCTTAATCATCACCATTAAAAGCTGAAATGCTTAAAAAAATACTTAGTTTTGAAAAACAAAAGCATGAGCCTCTTGTAAAAACAATAGACTAACTGTAGCCTGGAAGTTCTGGGCGGCATTTAGGTATGGTTACCTGAATCTAGCTGTGCTCCTAAATGCTCTCCTGTTAAACCGTCATCTTGAAAACACATCTATGGTTCCAAAAACTCCTAACATCACAAGTGGGAAGAAGTTCTCTTACAGCACAGTATATAATGCTTAGGCAGCAGTTCAGCTGAGGTATAAACCAGAAACATCTACATATGTAGAGAAAAAGTATGAATAAGTTACCTGGTGAAATTCGTAACAGCACTTGCCAAATGAATATTGAACAGTTACTCTAATGTGCATTTTACCTTAGGGCTGCAAGTCATGTTTGTGTTTAACATCAAGCCACTTAAAAGCTGTTTATCATCATTTCCTTTATATGTGGGAGAACACTTTAGGAATTACTATGCAAATATTTACCAAATGTTAAATTAAAGCCAGGTCACATGAATGCAGAAGTGCGATGTAGGCAGAGAAGTGACATAAATTTTAAAAAGTGGGCTTGACATTCATGTTGTCACAGAATCCTGACTTAGCTGTTGCCACCTAATACAACACCGTCACCATACAAGTAGTCTAAAATGGGCTCAAGAATTCTTCTACACCATTTTTTTTCAGTCAACACACACACACACACACACTCAAATGAAAGACCAATCAATCTATCTATAAATAAGGCACTCCCATTTATTGTTCAGTTTTTCCGTAAATCTGTGGATTCACATTTTTAATGTATCAAAAAGTCAGAGCACATTCTTGATTCTTTTTGTTCCAAACTCAGATAGAAAAGTATCAGTCTACTTTTCTAAAAACTAAGCAACATAAATGTTACAATCCCTATTGGGTATTTCAGACTGTTAATTGGCAAGAGAATCCTAACAAGTTTAAATACATTTCAACTGACCATCATTAAAATAAACACCACCATGTAATGATTTCAAAATTAATTACTGCTTGATGCTGTATTTTGTTCCACTGTGAAGAATATATAAAATGAATAGCAAACCCTATACTGGAATTTTTAATGTAACTATAGTAACAATAAAAACACTAAAAGATTTCAGAAATAGGAATGGCTTGCAGACACTTACTTCTCAGGCTGATATTTTAGAAGTATCTCCACATTAATGCTTCACTAGAGCAAACAGGCTTCAATGAAATACTACATAAAAAAGGATGTATTAAAAAATGGATATCATATATGCCTGTTCCACATACACAACAGCAGAATAAACTCTAGGTCAAACTTAGGGAGAAGGACTGGCCCCTGGCCACATTGTTTCCTGTCCTTTAGACAGTGTAAAAATAAAATTAAAAACCCCACAATCATAACATGTTTTCCAATAAAGGGGATATTTTAGGTTAAGGTCAGTAAGAGAGAGGTATTCTACCAGTTAATCATTTTTAGATTATAAATTGCAATGTGATTCATTACCTCAATATATTAAGAAGTATTTAATGATTTCTATAAGCATGTTAAGGCTACATGATGTATCATTATGCACAGCCAAACAGCACTAAGAATTAGTTACTCTTAGACCACAGCCTGGGGAGCGGAGCACAAAAGCAACTTGGAGAGGAACAGATGGATGAGATTGGTCACAGCCTCAAACTTCGTCTCTAAATCCTTCTCAAAATTTATCACTGAATTAGAACAGCCTCAAGCATTTTTGGTTTGCTTACCAAAACCACCACCAAACAAGCCTGAAGTGATACTTTATTCAAACTGCATATCAATTGCCACCAACAGGGCTGCCATCATCAGCTGTAGTAGAGGTAGGGCTCTGTTTATATGGCAATATGAATACTGAGCTTCCAAAATCAAGAGCTGATCATGAAGCAACTCTTTGCACACTACATCCTATCACAGTCTGGAGCTGAACAGTTAGAGCTCAGCAATGACACATGCATGCACTTAATGTCCTTATAAAGCCTAAGAAACCCTAAGGAAAAAAAACCCACCCTGCTATGTATCGCACCGTGTCCTTACAGCAGGCAACCAACCACTTCTACTCTCTTCATATCTATGAATATAGAGTTGTGTCATTTCACACAATATTGTAGGTTACAGAGATAATATGGAATAAAAGAAGCCACAAGAAGCTTCTGTAAAAAGATCAAAAATGAACAGCTACCAGCACAAGAGATTAAGTCTGTTCCAGACTTACTGAATGTAGCAGCTCCTAGCACAGGCCTCCCTACATGAAGTACTCGAGTATACTTTGTATACATACATATTTACATACACACACTTATAACCGAGTACAAATTAGGCCTTCTTTTCACAAACCTCAAAAAGTAGAGAAAAAGCAGCATTTAGGTTTCACTGCTCAGGAAGCTTCCAGAGTTGAGTTTGCATTACACACAAAAGAGGAAGTTACAAGCCCACATTTGTAGGTCTCACTGTTGAAAATAAATTCTTATCTGGAATTAATTGTATTGTCTTGATAGCTCTATAGTTCAATTGCATAACATTAACCAACATATTTTTAACCATTTCCAATTAGAAATTCAAAAGCAGCAGAAATCTTTAAGATAACACAAAGAAGAGAATCATGCTACAGCACAGTGAGATAGTAAAAAAATTCCTTGTGTATTCCATAGTACTACTGTTAGTTCTCCTTCACCAAAACTCTGAATCCGCTTGCATTAGAAGTGAAAATGCTCCTAGATGCTAGAGAGATATAAAGAAGTTTTATTTTCCTTCTACCAGCTGGAGCGACACACATTCTCTCAAGTTATTAATATTTAAGAAAGAGCTATACTGAGTGAGCTCAAAGACAGAAATTAAAGCTGAGGCAAGGGCAAAGGACAAGGTAGTCTGCTTGGATAGAAACTGCTTTTAAGCATCCAGAAATAAAAACTACAGAAAACACAGAAGGCCATACAGTAGAAACGGTCTTAGAAAGGTGACTGTAAAGGATGCTTCCTAATCTGTCTTCCAGATGAAATAAAGTACTATAAAAACAAAGCCGCACAAGAAAGGATCTTCAGAGATGAATTCTACCTTAACTGGGGGGGGGGAGGTGATGGAGAACAGAAAAAAGTTCATTCCAAGCAATCAAACTTGTGAGTACATGGAAGACACAAAGTTCTTCGCTTTTCACATAAATTTAGCAGGTCTGACTAAAAAGCTTTCAAACCTGATGATCACAAGAAGTAAAGCCAGTCTAAACTATATATCTATGATGCTTTGCTTCTGACCAAAGCACACATTTTGATTTTTAGATAGTTTAGGAAGTTTTCTTCACACAGTGGGGTAACTCAGAAGAAACTTTACTCCTCCTAAAAGGAATAAATTAAATATTCAAGTATGAGTTGAATTAAAGATTATTTTCTTCAAAATAACATTTCTTCTACTGCCTAGACAGATCTTTTTAAACTAGACAAAACTATTCCCTGTAAACAAGCTATGTAAAAAAATTAAATCTCATTCTATGTATTTTCAAATGTACTAAATTTTTGTTCATATTCAGTCATTTTATCTTTTAATATTAGTTGTGGAAAACATACTCTTCCCTCAAGTGCTTTTTTTTCAAATCATGATTAGATGTGCTATGGCCAAATGGTACAATCGCAAAGTAGGAAAGGAATTCTGAAAAACAGTAATTTACATAAGATCACTTTCAATATTCAATTTTAGAAGTTTCTGTCTTTGAAGGTGCTAAAAACCTGATGTCACAACGGGAACTAATCAGATCACATCAGTAGAGAAGCATTTATCTATGTCAAAAAGGTTGATTTTATCTCAGTACACTTACAGTTTTTGTGCAGTCTCGTCACACTGCCTTGCTGGCTCTTAAGGATGGAAAGAGCACAAAAAAAGACAACCAAACAAATCATGCATGAAGCCTGTGGACCACCACAGATTTGTGAGAAAAAAAAATCTGTTACCCATCCAGAAAAAAGCAGAAAAATCTTCTCCTGCTCTTCCCAGACACAGTCAACAACCAAAAAGCATAGCTTTTTTTTAGTCTTTGGAATGAGACTAACACAGCCCAAGGTCAGCTCACCATAGGTTTTATATCTGACATGCTAAATGGTCCAAAATACCATCAATTAATCCCTAGTCACCAGTGGGACCTAGAATATTTCCCAATCTTTAGCCATCTTCCAATTATTATGCTCTCAGAAGACTAGGTATTACCATGACTAGTAGTCAAAACACAAGAGAAAGGGCTGATAATCACTTCTTTCTGTTTTCACCTGTTCTCTTCATACCACCATATGCCAAACTGCATTTTGGATGTATGAAACTCATCCTTCTTCCATTCTTGCACTTCTTTCCTTCTATGATTCATTTCCATGAACAGTTCACACATTTTTTCCTTGGGTAGATGGAAACATAAACAGTCAACTAGCTGTAACAGCCACCTCGTTACAGCAAGACAGGCTTAGACATCAGAGAGCTCTCAAGGCAAAGATGTGAGCTACAAGCAACCTGGCACAGAGGTTATACACAGTTTAATCAGTTAAAAACGTCCCAGATCACATTTTAAGATAAAGATCCTGGCCTGAGATCCTAGTAGACAAACCACAGAACATAAACACAGTGAAAGTTCTTCAGATGGGTTATAAACCAAGGGAAGCACAGTGAACAGGTTTCTTCCACTTGAGTCACTCGACACTTGCATACTGAGGTCACAGCAGAAAGGAAGGACAGAGCCTCTTCTGGCCCTCAGAGACAGTGCTGGCAAAGAGGGACTAGAAGACTTCTTGTCCTTTAGCCATCTTTAAATTATTATGTTTTGAGAAATTACCAAGACTATGTACTAATAACAAAGTCTTCATTTTTCACAAAGCAGGAAAGGTACTTCCCCATCATCAAAAAGCAGAAAGAAAAGAGAGTTGGTTTATAGCGACAGTTGAATATGCAGGGGGAAAAGAAATACCCATCTCCCATATCTGGTCAGAGGAGGAAAATGCAAAAAGCTGCTGATAGCTTCCTATCATTGAATTCTCAATCTGTCAGAGCACAGATATATAAATCCAAAATATCCCAGATTATTTCAACTAACATTCCAACTTTTATTTGATTTTCATCACTGAAACCCTTCAAAAATAAGCACATTATGATTTTATATTGACTCTGAGGGTGAATGAAAAACCACTCTCCAAATATGGCTCACTGTCTGAATACTATCTGAATTAAATATGGTGCAGAGAACACATCACTAGAGGGTCACATAGCCTACCCTTACATTACACTCCGACATTTAAGAAGACCATTTTAGTGAAGACCAAGTACACCTGTTTTGGTTTTATAAAGAAAGCTGGAGACACACATTTAGACAGAGGTCTACCCACTGCACTTGTAACAACTAGGAAAACTTCCCCTTTAAAGCCTCCGTTAAAACTGGAGTGCATTGTATGCCAGGCACTCAATCCAAGATAATAACACAAATGTAAGAATATAAACGTAAACTGATCTTCAGTCATAAACTAAGAATATTCTTTCTCTTTTCAAGCCCATTAGATTAGACCGCTTGAACTATGCAGAAACACAAAAGACTCAACCTTTTGCAAATTAACACAACAGCTCCAGAACATCTCTAAATAAACCTACAACATTTTAAGGGTTACCTTTCATATCCCAAGTCCTCCATGTCAAATATTATCTACAATATTCAGAGTAGTATTGTTATGCTAATAAGCAAACTGCTACACAGCTTCAGGTACCTGCCAAGTAATTAATTAGCATTGAGTCTGGCTTTTTGTTTGATTACCTAAAGGTAACACTACAGGGGCTAAGGACCACAGCCATGATTTCTTAAAATTCAACATAAAATGAGCAGACAGAACTATAAAGCTACTCCTTCAAATTGCCATACATTTTTCACACAGAAATGGGAAAGAAGTTATGAAAGTAAGAAAAGCAGGTAAGAGTAGTGTATTTCAGAAGTAAAGTCCAAGTTAAGAGAGTGAACAATGCTGCTCTTTTGCCAATAAAAAGTGATGATACCTTAAATTCAAATAATTTAATACATCTACATATAAAAATGAGGCTGGCTGTAAACGAACACAACTCAAGTTTGTGACAAACTCAGCACTGAAGTACACCAGACCTTCAACAAAAAATGATAAATGGTTCACATGTACAAGGGCAGTCAGTATTTCAGCCCTGCATCTAGAAACCATCTAAGATTGTTTTATTTACAACTGTTGGGCCTTTCTTTGATAAAGTGATTAATGCATTTGCAGCTGATAGAGAACTGCTTATCAGAAGCAGCTGGGAGCTTCAAAGATGTGACTGAGTAACACCAGACTCTAAACAAAACTGAATACAAATGCCTGTAAGACAATGCAGATCAGGTTGGAATGCAGATCAGATGTTGGAATCCTGTCAAACTTTAACATAAACAGAGCTTCAAACAAAGCTCAAGTGAGGAAAAAAATAGTAGTAAATTATAGGAGCATATCCTTAATTCCTCATAGAAAACCACTAGACATTTTCTGGAATTTCACAGAAAACAGCAAGACTTCTGCTGCAGTACCACCCTATTTCCGGCATGAATCAACCACCAACCAGAGGCTGGGTAGGAATTTTGCCAAAGACCAGTCAGAGCCAGACCACTACACCCTTCTCACACGTCTAAAGCTGGTGTATTTCAGAAATGGCACCAAATCCCACTGTCACTGCCCAGATCAACCTTAATCAACTCTTTCCATGCTCTCTGACAACCTCCTAGCAGGCACAGTTCATTGCTCTTTTTAGGGAGATGTTAAGTGTGGACCTGGAGTCTCTTTTCTCACTCAGAAAATACGTGACCTTTCACAGTACATTCAGTGACTGTGCTCCAAAATCGAGCCATAAGGGACAATTATTGGCCCAGTGCTATAAAGATGCTGAGACAGCCAGGATAATTTGAAATATCCAAAGCATTATAAGTATTTGAAGATGTAAGAAGAGTCTCTTTGAGGCAGAAGTAAGTTTGTCACAAGCAAAAACAAAGAGGGGGAAAAAAAGAAGAAAAAAACAAAGACAAAAAGGTGGTAGTGGAAAGTAATAGACCCGAAACTACATGTGCAGGGCGGGAAACAAAGGTGTTGAACCATGCAGGTGTTGGAGCAAGGTTTGCAGGTCTGTACTAGATGATACTGTAACCTATTTTGTTCACACATGAAACATTAACCAGCTTCCCTCCTCCCTTCTTAGAAGAAAAAACAACTCAGTCAAGAATATTATGAAGGCACAGGTAACAGTCAAGCACTGCCTAATTCCATAAAGCCAAGCCAGCTTCACTGGTTCTGGCTATTGTTTGAAAGAAAATAATCATAAGTTAAAAAAGTAATACAACTATTTAGCATCTTAATATTACACTGTGGGAATTATTATATAATCTCTCATATTTTGTGCTATATTAATAAAACTTATATTATCACAGTACAATGTCAATAAGTTTTGGTATTTGATTTCCAAGATACAGCAAATATACCTGGTTAACAGCCGAAACCACCTGTACATTTAATCATAGTGGCAGAGCCAAGTGATGGAACTGGATGAAACCCAAACAAGGCTCCTGAGAACAACTTCCACCTTCACCTGACTGAAATACAGAACATGCCAGAATTAACACATTGTCAAAACTTTGTGCCATATGGCTAACCTCATCTCATTAAGTGGATTTTGGCCAGATAGAAAACAGCGAAGAGAGTGAGATTATTCACTTTTTCACTGAAATTTAATACCACCAGATTGCAGAAGGGTTTTCCCTGCCCTGCCCTTTATCCCAAAGGGCAAAAGAACTGATTTCTCCTGCTACTCCAAGTGTCTTCAGGAAAAGAAAATCACAAAAGAATTGGGAGGAAATATCTTGGAGATTTAAGAGGAAAAGAGAATTCTTTTTCAATTCTGCCCAAACATGAAAAATGACACCTGAGGCACATGTGCTCCAGCTACCGTTTTGCAGCAACTTTCTCCAACCCACAGCTTGCAAGGGGGCCATGTGGAAATAAACCCCTCTTACAACATTTTAATCCAGCCAGTACAACCCCACAATAAAGTTAAAATGAATACAGCTGGTAAGCAAACTTGTCTAAATGCTGTATTTACACATATTTTGTATCAGTCCTGAGATAGCATTACAACCTTCATTTTCATTTGCAGCTTGATGCCATCCATCACTGATACAGACGAGTCCAATTTACTTTTTAGTGAGCTGCCTCATTCATTCTCTTTGGTCTCCAGAACTGTACCCACATACATCAGCTCCACATATTATGCCATGCCCAAGCACCAACAGAAATAAGAAGTAAAATTAAACAAAGATCTACTGAAAATGCCTACAGCAAAGTGAACATAACATAGCCATTATTCACAAGAATGCTCGATGCTAACCATGTTATAGGACTGTTTTAGCACAATGCACTATCAATAAGACTTGCAGAGCAGCAGTTCCCTTCTCATTAAGGGAGGTGATTGTATCTGGTTCCCAACTCACACAAAAACAGGTAGAGAGCTGGCCACTGACACGTTCAGCCACATGATGCTGAAGGCTTTTCAGCAAAGTAACTGGATCCACTTCCACTAAATTTTATCACTTTATATGCAGTGCCTGAAAAGGAAACCAGCACATGCAATGAAGCACTTGATCCTCTTCTTTAAACGGCTACTAAGTAAGGACGAGGCCACTGTAAGTTAATAGAAGAAAATGAGAACACCAGATTTTGCTGGTCTAATGGTCACAAAGTAAGTGATTTGGATGCCTGCAAAACCTGCAACAGGCTTTGGCCGCATTATTACAGGTATCTCTTACACAAATTACGTTAGGCTCCAAAACAAAACATACACAAAACAACCCCAAGAAAAACAGTCTGAAAATCCATTTGGTGCACTGCAGCTTACAACAGTGTTTAACAGTTTGATCATTAAACTGTAGCTTGTATCTTTCAATATGAACTCACATACTTATCTGAAACCATCATGAAAATATATTATTCAAACTCTCCATTTAAAAATTAAATCTAGCTTTTTTCTTCCCAATTAAAAGAAACTCCATCCCACAAACCCTACTTAATAAAACTTTTTCTTCCTAGATTGCAAAAAAGTATTTTTTCACGAACAAAAACCATTAGTATGAAACTTACCGCATAGAAGAGGATTCAAAACTGAAACAACATTTTGTAGAATGTTAAATAGCCCCTACAACCTATTTCAAAACTACTGTGGTCTGCACCACGGCATGTGGAACTATGACCTGCGCTATCAAGACTGCTTATGAACACCAGCATCCTAGATTTTGCTACATTATCAAGTTGAGTTTTTCTGCTCTAAAATCCATATTGACAAGCCAAGTAGTTAATCTCTAAACACACAATGCATAAAAGGGATCATTTCAAACCAGAAAAATGGAAGACACTTATAATCACCACAGCATTCACATTTGAATGACAGCTAAACATAAAGACACATCAAGCATTCAGCCATCTGGAAAGAAGCTGGAGGGTTTTTTTCATATTATCTATTCTAAACCCTTAAGGCAAGAGTCAGAGGTTGACCAAGACTTCCATTTAGTAAGATGCTCATTTCGTATCTACAGCCATTAATGAACTGCACTATAAACAATAAGCCAGACTCCTCCACTTTCACTGCATTCAAAAGACAGTTGTGTCACACCATGACAATGTGTGCATACTGCCAGATGTATTTTACATTTGGAGTATATAAAGTCACCAAAAAAAAATCTACCGAGTGTTTTCCTAGTGTCTTTGAATATGGCTTATTTAATAAAATGATGACAGCAATTAATACATATTTTGTTATTCCAGACAAGAAAAAATATGATACATACATAACTGCAAAATTCCTGATATATAAATAAACACAACCAAAGTATGAATCCAGTCTCTATTCAGAGTTGAAGGGTAGTGAATATTGCTCAAGCAAAATAAAAAAAAAAAAAAACCCCACACTGCAAGCACAGCTACCAGAGACCCAGGATGACCAGAGGAGGATGCAGTCCAGCTTTAGCACTAAACTTTTAATAATACATGAAAGGTCTAACAAGAAAAAGCATCCTGAATGTACAAAAGCAAACCATCTACTCCTCTCACATTCCGATTTGCAGCAATTACTCCCCCAAAACACACAAAATTCAATTTAAATGGAAAATAGCCTAAACCAACATTTTTCCAGACTCGCAGATTTAGGGGCCAACACTGGCACACTCCGATCCCTCTTACTCCAAGTGGAAGTATGTGAAAAGGATAAGCATTTAGAGCAATGTTGTTCTGTTGACAGTTTGAAAAAATAAGTGGATTGAAGACAACAGTGATCACGAGGAGGAAAACATCCTCAGAAGTAATGTATTTTAAATGCACAGGTCATGAGTGTTCTTCTAAGCATTTCTGAGAAATGCTGAGTATTTAGAGCAAAAATTAATTCTTAATTCTGCTCTTCACAAAGTCAGTGGAGTGGTTTCCATGATGCTTTTCCAGGTAAAGTTAGTACCTCCCATCAGTCAGGAGCTGAATGAGAGCTATCCAAATAACTGCTCCTGAAACATTAATACAGAAGATTTCTCTGCATTTTTAAGTGCAAATCTTCTTGCCTCACACAGACGAGTGATAACTTATCACTGACAGAACAAACCCTAATGTTAGGTTATTTTTTTCACACACATATCTACTTTTCCTTAAAAAAATGCATCTCACTTTTTCATTACAATCTAAACAACACCTGCATCATGACTACTACTATGCAAATGGTCTTTCTCTATGCACAATGTTGAAATGCCAATGAACCTTCTCCTTTCTGTCACCCAGAACAACTATTTCAGGTTTCCAGCTCTTCAGGGAGTTTTCTTTTTGTAGTTTATAATGCCAGGAACTCCTGAAACATTTGTTCAGGATACATTCATTACAGCCAGCAGAGGAAAATTAATTGTGAATTGGCAGCAGCTCGGTTTTTCAAATGAGCCTAAATCTGTAGGAGCTGAGCGCATTAACTCCCTTCAGTCCTTGAAAAATTTCAGCAAGTCTTTCCACCCTACACAAGACATGGGAAGATTCAATTCAAGAGAGCAATCTCCTCTCAAATCTTCTATTCTTTGAACAAGGAACAGGCTGAGAGGTGCCAGTAACAAGATGACAGTCAAATTTCCAACATCACCAAAAAAAGGTATCTGCTAAATAAGGCAACTGTGAGAAACAGACTTTTGAAAAATATGCAAATGAAGCAAATTTGACATATTAGTATACTGTTGTAACCTATTCTATAGAATGGGGAAGGGCGGGGGGGGGCAACCTAGAGAAAAAGACAGAATTCCTATAGAAATCTCAGAAGAGTGAGTAACCTAAAGAAAATACAATTAAACTCAAAGAGTCAAAGCCAAGTATGCTACATTTTTTACATACTAGAACAGACAAGACATTTCCACAAATTAACTCATACTCTGTATGAAATAAGCTACCTTGTAAAAATAACCTAATTGATTGCTGACAACCCCCTACTGCAGTCAATTATTTTATTTATTAAAAAAAAAAAATCATTATACCTTCACAAAAATCACTGTTACAGCCAATAACTTTTTAACTCGGTATGAGTGGAAGGAATGCGATTTGGAGGCAAACAGCGTTTCACAGAGTTCACAATATATAAACATTTAAATTATGGATATTATATGTGCCTCCTTTTTTTATCCTGCAAACTTAACAAATACTCCAGGGTTTTTTTCTAAAAGCAAGCCCTCTGGAGCCTTTACTCACAAAAAAAAAATCCTGTATAAGTTCTGGTTCCCATACAGGCTTTCATGTAGACTAACTCACAGTTCAAATAAAAACCAAAATAATGAAAATAAAACTTCTTTAGAGAAATAATTTAAGCAGTGAATGGAAGATTTCAGGACTATTTATTTTAAAAGGAGAAGCTTGCTTCAGTTTGAAAAAACGTACAGATGAGAGGCAGCACCATCATCCATTTTACTGATGATAAAGTGTGACACAAGCTAGAGGAATTCACTTGGTTTTGCCCTCGATAAGAGTGAGGAACAGTTTTCATGGCACAGCTGCAAAGGCCTTACTACCTGTGAAAGAGAAAGGGTACAAGGGAGCCATTCTAGGCTTAAGCTGCTGCAAAATGGCAACATCCCCGTGATCAGATTTGTAGAACTCCTCAATTACTTCTACTTCTAGAAGAGCTACTGACACACTGTCACAAGTAGCTTTCTTTATTGCTCATCCTACTTATGCACCACTGCATTTCTGTCCCACCCTTGTGGTGTTTAATGTCTAGGACCCATAAAAAAAATCCTGAGATGAAACTTCTCCATCAAAATCCTTACTGAAATAGTTAAGAAAGCCTTATAGAAAAGGTTGCAGCTGGCAGAGAGAGACTTTTAATAGTTGCTGAACCAGGAATCCATAGGAAAGATGTTCTGCAACTGACCGGCAGGCAGGAGTAGCAGGGTTAGATGGCACATGGAATTCTGACAAGCTCCAGAGGAAGAAGTTAATTAAGCACAGTTCCAGGTCACATACTGTCCTCTTTATTCATGAAACTCATCACTTAGAAAAGGACTTTATTCAACTCAGCCTGCAGCCAATACTCCCATTAACAGCAAAGTCTTAGGAGCTTTAAATTTGTAGTCTGGTTTCACTTCTGACTTGTGCTCAGAAATAAGAGCAGGCAAGCAGAGGATGTTAGTGGAAAGCTTTCTAACAATCAAAATACTATCCACCAAATGAGTACCACAGAGGATTTTTAAAAAAAATTATCACCATCATCATTTTGGGCAAAGGTCACAGCAGGTAAACTGCACTACTAAGAACTGCATTCAACAAAAAATGCCTGACCTACAGGAACTGAAGTGAATAGTGCCTACATTCAGCAGTAGTTAAACTCCTTAAAACATGGAAAAATGATGGAAATATGCCCCAAATCTTCAACATCAAATTCTGGTCTTACCATCATTAATGGCATCCAGCACTGCAAGAGTAACAAAAAAAGTATATATAAACAAAGGCTAGGAAAGACTATACACCCTCAAAACTTCTGGTTTGAGGAGAAACATAAATAGGAGCTACCTTACTGTGGACATCATGAGAATTTATAAAGACACACTGAAGTCTGCCTGGCCCCCAGGCACACCAGCCAAGAAGAAAAGCTGCAGAGGAGGTACAAGAAACTTCAACCAGTTCCCTTCTACAGCAGCAGATCACCTGAAGATCAGGCAGATCACCCATGTACTTACTGGACAGACAGAACCTTGCCACAGCAGCTTTCAGGGCAATGTGAAAACACTAACTACACTACCAGTACCTCTCACAGGTAATAAGAAGACACAAACCCGTGCTCAAATTATAAGAAATAACCCTTAATTGTAAGATAGCCTACAGGTGGGTGCTTCAGAGTTTGGATACAGAACAAACACACCATCTACATGGGATTAACCCATTGGGATTTATGACTTGCCTCTCCTTCAAAGGTCCAAACTAAGACCAGCTGGATTCTGCTGGAACTACTCTTACTTGACCTGTACATTGACACTCAAATTAAAAGAAACAAATGTCTAGGACCCATAGGATTTTTTGTCTCCTCTCAGAAAATGTGTAAATTAGATGTTTAGGTTTGCTGATAAAGACTAACTCAGCTGTTGATGGATTGATGAAAATGAGATAGTATCTTCTAGGGTTTTAGGAAAGAGATATGAGTAGAGAAACTGATTATTCAAAGTAAAAAAATAAAGCTACACAATTTTCAAGGAATGCAGGTCGCTGTTTCTTTGGATTGCATCTAATTCTCCTTTAAGCACTCCCTTTTCTTCTATTGATTTAGAAATTACTGCATTTTTTAAAGGAAAATGACAGAGAGGGTGCATATTATGACTCACCAATAGACAGTATTTTATTGGTAATCTGACAAACATTCTGTCAGATAAGCTGTACTGCAAAACCATTTGGCTCAATGGTGCCTCATCTTTGAGGTCAAATCCCTAGCCAGGAAAAAGGGAATCCAGTGCCAGCTCTTAGCTTCCACCCATCAGACTGCATTCTGTGATTCCAAATACCAGTCTCTGTAACGGCACAATCATCCATCTTTCTCCCTATCTACCCTTCATTCCAATGGTATCCTTATTATAGGCTATAAGAAGCATATTCATTGAAGCATTCTGTAGTTTTTTTTCATACACATAACAACCAATGAAGAAAAACATTGAGGTAAGAAGTCTCCCTGTGGCAACAAATGTGCATTCTTGTGAAACCAATGAGCAACTTGTCTGAACCTCCCAAATCGGGAGCATTCCCAAGAGCAAATCGAGCACTGGAGTAGTGCTGCAGCAACTGCCACAACAAAGCCAAGTCATCAGTTCTGAGTGGATGCACTTACTGGTGACATAACAATTACAGGTTTACACTGGAAAGGAACAGATATTCTGATGACAGTAAAACATTACAACAGTTCATTTAATGCAGGTGTCTATAACATAATGATTAGGCATAAAGAGAAAAAAACCCCAAACATTTAAAAAATCAAGTCTTGCATATTTTCTCTTTAATGTGTAGATAACAGTCCAAAGAGGTCCTATCCAGTGCAAACAGTAATTTCTTGTAACACCAAGTTTCCTTTACAAATAAGTTACTGAAGTAATCCTAAGTAAGTAATAAAGTACTGATGATAAGGCTTACAGAAGTACCACAACAACATATAACCTGAGGGGAACAAAAAATGCTTTTATTAATGACAATGTTACACAAATACTGCATAGGCTTTTTTCCCATAAGTTTTTGTAACATGGGAATTTTCTAAATTTCTCTTATGAAGCAGCTTTCTTAGTTTATCAATGTATTCAGGGCCCTATCTAGTTCAGTGGAATTTACAAGACAATTTCTATCAATAAGCCATTCACATGAGGCTGTCATTTCTGTTCAGTCAGTTCACTGACATAAAATGGGTATATCCTTATGCATAAACAAGATTCGAGAATGAAATATAAACACACAAAGCAGAATCTGTTTTCAATGATACTAATTGCTCAAGACCTTTAGTGTGATCATATTCATTATAGACGAAACACAGGCATCTTTACAGGGGGCTAGAGGGAGTTTACAATAATGAAGCAATAGGTCTCCATGCCTAGGAAAGCTGCAGTTCTGACATTCGAAACATTAGGAAAGCCTCGAGAATGTTCCGCTCAACGGGGGAGGAAATCTGCTGCTTCAGTAGCAGGATGCCAGACAGCACAGTATGTTGCAATTCAACTGACCTATCATACTGAATGAGTAAGGAGGAGAGTATAGTCACATAACATAAAATATTATGCCCAAATAACTCTATTAAAATAAAAACATTATGTATTTCAGAAAATATCAATAGAACACAACCCTCCATTTTCAGATACTTAAGGGAAAAAAAATTAAAACTGAATTTTATGCAGCAAGCAAAAGCACCTCCTGTTTCCATCCCACGCCAGAAATACCATTTGAGCTTTAAATTCCTTCAAGTCTACTCAGAGCTCATCTTCAACTTGGCAAAGAGCAACAGCAAACAGTCACTACTGAGAACCCTGTACTGCTCTTTAATGGTTTCCTCCTATAACTGATTTAACATTCAGTTACTACACAGATCTTTGTTGCCTCTCAGTTAATAACAACTGAATAGTACTCAGAACTTGATAAAATGATCAGGGAGAAAAAAACAACAGACACTCAGTATTATCACATACACTGAAGTCTGACCTGCTGTTGCAGAATGGCTCAGGGATCGGGGCCATGGGACATTAGAGGCCTTGTGCGAGCAAAGTAAAGTGTAAGAGCAGGAGGCTCGCAGACCATGAGAAACTGCAGGCCATGGGAATGGGAAACTGTAAAACTACAAGACATGAGAACTGCAGAATTGTACTGACAACAAGAATAGCCAAGGCCATCCTTGGGTAATTGGGAAAGTACTGAGAAAGGGAATTGCAGTTAGAGGAATGAGAAGAATCCCTAAACAAAAGCCACCTGTGGGAAAGACATGCAAATGTAGCTTTATATAGTTAACCAATGGTGTTACGACTAGTAGGCATAATTAACTGTAATAGTATAAAAGTGTTTGGTTCCGGGAATAAAGGATGAAGCTTGCTTATAAATCATATTGATTTGTGTGTCTTGCTTCCCTCACCGTCGGCAACCTGCAGCATTTCCAGGATGGGTTACTCTCATTTTGCCTATTGAATTTCCACCAGTTTTATCCAGCTCTACCCTTCAACTGAGCTCCCCTGAAACACATTAACATCAAGTAACTCCATATTCAGCCAAAAACCCATTATTGGCAGAACAAAGGGATCAAAAAAAAAAAAAAAATTTTCATGTTACATATGTACACAACGTCCTAGAAGACACTTTCTATGACAAGTCTAAGTTCAATGGCAGTTTGTCTGTTCGGATTATAAACACCTGTGAGAAAATAGAAAAGGAGGCTGAAAATCTACCAAAATGTCATTACCTCAACACTAGTAGCTATGATACAACACAGAGGAGACATTTTATGCAAAAGGCATTAAAAGGCAGGCACTTTTTGACTCAGTTTTTCTGGGTCACTGTAAAAGTGATCCAGAAAATTCTTTAAGGGACCCAAAGTTCTGCCACTTGAAAGATACCTTCAATCTCAATGAAATATCACCGCTAGAGTTTTTAAGTCAGCAAACAGTTTCTGAAATAATTTGTTTCATCTCCTTCCATTTTCTTTACTTCCCCTACTTAACATGGCCTCTCTTCCTATATATGAGTCAGATACTCAAACTCATACAATAGTAATGGGAAAGCAGTGTATCAAGCTAAATTCTCATTTTTAGTGCAGTATCATAGCAGACAAATCCAAAGGCTGAATGCAGAAGTGATAATCAAGCTATTCATCGAAATATATCAGTTGCCAAAACGATGTAAAAGCACACTAAGATACTGCAGCTGATTAAGCATACTGAGAAAAATATGGGAATTAATAATTAAAGTAATTTCTAGCAAAAAACAAAAAAAAAGTACACGAAGACAGAGCTTAGAATTGGCTTGGTTAAACAAAAATTATAGATTCACCCCATACTTATGAGAGCAAAAGAATAAAATAAACTACAACAAACTGGGATAGGGAAAAAAATACCAAACCTAGAGACCAGGTCCACAACAAACATACACAAGAGCCAAGAAACACAACTCTATTACTCTGCCTTTATAAAGGACCAAATACTTACAATTTGTCCAAAACAGAAAAAATAGTCATGAAAAAGGCTTTCAAAACTTTGCACATATGTCACTTAAGAAATCTTCTGTTTTTGCAGACATCTTTTGTAAGCGTGACGTTTAGAGTGAAAATAAATTGTCATTCTCCCTCTCCCCAATGCATTTAGAGAAACTACAAGAACATTTAGTACTCCTGTTTGCTGGCTAATTTAGAACAGCAATGCCTGATTCCAGAAAACTAATGGTCATGTGGGTCAGCAAGCAGGAACAGAAAGACACTGAGAAAGTATTTTATTAGGAGGACTCACATAATTACATAGACAATCAACCTGCAGCATTCGCTCTTTAAGCACACCTAATTTGGGAAAGATCATCAATACAACCTAAACCTCCCACTTTTGCTCATTCTAATCAAAACCAAGTCATTCTTGAATTAACCTACTCCCTTTATTGCTTCCTGCTCAGTCTGACTGCCAATCAAAATTATCATTACCATTCCAGGATTAACTGCTGGGCTCTGTACGTTCTCATGAATGGAAAGACACACTCTAATGCCTGTAATAAGTGGAGATGAAGTTCATGGGAGACAGAGCAACTAATATTTGACTGGCTCTATCAGCATTCCCGGAAAAGGCCCACAAAGGCTGTTGAGAGCAAGCCACTCAAAAATTTAACCATGCTTAAAATGACAACTTCTAAACAAAAAATTGCAGTGTTTATTGATTTTGCTACATGACTTCTGTGTCCCACTCATTCAGCTGGCTTCTATGAACAAGACTTCAGACAGCCAATGTAGTTACTTCAGTCAAGCCATGCAGGTAAGTGCCATGTATGGAAACACGAGGAAATGAATACACAGATGATAACCACCACTTCCCCTCTCTGGCTCCTCCAGAGAGATGAAAAACATCTGGAGCAGCAAGATGTTTTACACGTTTTCCTCAGAAAAGTTTCACTGCAGCTTAAAGAAAAGTCTCTGTGGATTTCACTTGCTAGTCTCATAGCCATTTTCCCTGGGCAGACATTACTTTCTGCACCAACAACATTGAAGGTCTCCGAGATAGCAAGCAAGGGTCTCCAGCTGAGCCAAGGGCTCCTCTACAAAGCTGGTAATTCAACTGTTGCCCCAAACGTATGGGGAGCAGCATTTCCAAGGGGAGACGTGTAAGCACAACAGGGCATCCACCTTGATTGCATTTAGCCCCACACACATTTTAATGAATTGCTTTAACAGGACCATGCAAATCCAGACAACCTCACAAGAGCACATGAAACCCTTCCGTGCTGATCCAGAACCCCTCTTTTTCCCTCTTATTCATATACTCAGGGGAGGTTAAAAAAAAAGTCTGTGGCAATTGACTGGAAAACAATCAACAAGGTACCTTGTCCTGCATCCAAGGCTATGTCTTAACAGAGAAGCACACAGTATCAGGCACAGCAACTCAGCTATTTTGCAGTACATCTGTTCTCACTCAAGCAAAGAATCCTTAATACAACAGATGACACACAACTGCTCCCCAAGGCACCAAAATATCAAGTTAGGAACTGGGCTGACAACAAGGAATGATTAATCCTACTGTATCTACCTGTCAGCAGGAAGCCTTAATGTACATTACTAAACAGCAACAAAAGCAGACCTAAGTCACAAGGGTTCCAACAAACTTCATTCTACTGAAACTCAAGTCACTTTCTGAGATGACAGTGACTTCTCTGAAAAATTATTTACAGTTCTCACAAAGCAGCTGATAGACAAAAATTTTTCTTAAACATGTACAACTACTCACACCATGAAACCCCAGAACACAGGAATCTTAGTTGATATTGTAATACAAAGTTCTTAAGTCCAGACAGTTAATGTATCCTCCAGAGAATCAGACAAGATCCGCCCATTCAGAACTATAACAGTACCTCTAAAAGCCACTAAATTCAGTAGCATCAAAAAATAATTACTGTCTGACTTTTCAATTGAAATTAGCCCAGTATTTTGGTTCAGTTAACAACACAACTTCATTAACTGTGGCAACTGAGCCTCCATGAGCAAACCTTGCCAACACAGTCCAGTCAAGAAACCAAATCAAACTCATTAAGGAAACACAGCAGGCTACAATAAGCAACTGCCCACAGAGTTCTCAGCTATCTACCAAAAGTCTCACAAAAATGAGAGACTTAATAATTTACTGCATCAACTTTCCTCCCATTACAAGTATAAAGAAGTGTGAAGTAGTTTAAACCAACTCAAAATTTTTTCTATTTGCATACATATATTTTACAATATACATGAATTAATACACTAATCTTGTATCTTCCCCTTTGCTAGAGAAGTGACTGTAGTGTAATAGCAAAACTAGACTTGCAGAATAACTCCCAAAATACAGAGCCTCGCAAATATTTTTTGTGGTATTTGACAGTACCATAACTAATAAAAAGTTCCTAAAGCTTGTATTCTAGCTACCTTTTTCATTTTCCCTTCTGCAACTCTGAAAGATATTCCTTGTATGAATTCTCCCATCTCCAAATACTTCAGGCACTTTAACAATAAAATTTTCCACTTAGTTCTTTCGAAAGATTTTAACACTTCAAAAAAAGCTTACAAAAAGAACACTTAACGTGCCAACAGAAAGAGCATTCTGTCACAGAAAGTATTCCAAACATTCTAAGCATTTTAAAAAGAAAAACAAATATTCAGTTATCTTTAGCACAAACCTGTTTATATGCACACCTCACAGCACATTTTAGATGCTGATTATCTTGAGATAATCCCATTCCAACTGAGATTTTATATTTTTTTAAGAAAGTTAATTTTAGAAAGAGCCAATAGAAGGAAAGTGGCAAAACACCATCCATCATGTTACATCAGACAAAAAATACTCCAAAAGGTAATAAAATTAATTGTTTGAGACATCCATATGATCCGTTTTATCAACCCCAAATTTTCCCCCAGGAAAGCAATCTAATGTTGAATGATGCTTGTCAAGATAAGAAGAAATTTATCTTTTTTGGCCAGTTCCACTACAAACCTTGTCGATTGGAAGTTGCTTATCAAAGTAATACAAGAGAACTGTTTACATTTCTTGTGAACAGAGGGGAGGGAGAGAGGATGCACAAAGAATAAAACTTTTTTTTAGTGACTCGAATGAAAACCTACTCTGCTTTTCAAGTCTGTAGGTTGCTCCCCCATTCTGCCTCTTTACATAGCCTTGTATAAGCTCTAGCTCTGAAGCACCACTACTCAACGTGATCAGCAATTTTTGAACAAATGGGCCCACACCCACTTTTTCTACCTACAATAGAGAACAAGGAACTCGAAAATTCTGTAAGAAAAATCAGGAGGAAAAAAAACAACCCCAAACCAAGCAAACAAAAACAAACACACAAAACCAAAACAAACAAAAAAACCTCAAAACATTCCCCCCCCCCAAAAAAAAACAAACCAAAAAAAATACCCAAAAAAGCCCCCAAACCTATTTGCAAAGGAAGAAATACAAGGTCAGAAACATGTACTAGAAGGTCATAAACATGGACTCTGGTCTGTGGCAGTCCTATAAAGAAGGCTGATGATTTTGACCTCATACTGAAGGGCACATAGGAGATGACTGCTAGGCATAAATAAAAAAAAAAACTTTAGATACTACTTTAATAGCAAATTGGTTACAAATTCATGAGAACTGTAGTATGCCTTAAGTGTCTAGCATTTATCTGAACCTTTCTCACACTGTTGGAATTTCTATTTTATAATTGTTTATTGAAACTTCTAGAACAGTCAGGGCTTCACCTAGAAAGGCAGGCACCCTTCCACTCCTTTCAAAAGGAATTAAAAAAACAAGTAAATAAAGAGTAGAGAAGGATAGGCATTTGAAATACTTATACAAAGGCTTTGTAGGCCACCTTTAAGCCATCATCATGAGACTAATTCCAGTGTCATCACAAGCACAAATCAAAGCTGAAATCAATTTGTAGATTTCCAAATTCAACACGGCTGAAGGTAACTCTGTTTCTGATAAAGCACCTCTCTTGAAGGCATATTTTCTTACTCTGAACTATACTTCAGAGCAAAAAAAATCTCACTTACTGTTGGCTCTAACAACACCAAGAACGCTATAAACATTTTGTAGTTACTACATACAGACAACATCATTAGGAAAAAAGACATTTCATTTGTCAAGCTCTATGTGTCTTATTAAGGCAGGTTAAAGCATGACACTTGCTCGGAAGGACCAACACGGAGACCACAGCAATCTCTACTAGAGCAGTCTCAGCTGTTCATTATGTATTTAACATATCAGCGGCAAGTTTTTCTCAAACCAAACCTCCAAGAACAAGAATTTACTTCCAGTTTTGCATTCAGGATATCAAGCAATTGACTGGGCCCATAAGAAACTAGCACATGCCACAAAACAGATCCCATAAGATGTTGGCTGTACTTTCTACTCAGACGTCTTAGGCAGATGAAGAATCCGGCATGCCCTTAATTCAGGGCTTGTAACTGGAATCTCTTTCACAAAGCAGTATTCGCAACACTAGGCCTTTCATCAATACTGAACAGTACCCCATTAGCCATCAGCACCTGCCTCTTGGAGGAAAAAAGAAAAAATATTTTTATGCTCAATTAGGTACAACTAAAGAAAAACTTAGAGCTCCTTTCATGTAAAGGAAACCACCTTCCCATGCAGACAGCACCTCCCTGAGCAGCTGATACCAGAAAACACAAGCTTGAATGAAATTAACTTATTGTTATGCTCCTGTCTGTTTCAAGTTTGTTAGTCAACACGCACAGCACTAACAGCCCCGCTGGCTGGGCAGCTGAGCGGGACCCGCTCCCAGCCCGCCGGCATCAGCTGCTCACACAAAGTACCCGGCAGGGGCACTCACGCAGGGGGACGGCAGCCCCCGCAGGGCCCGGCAGCCCCCCGCCCCTCCGCGCCCCTCCAGCCCGGCCACCCCCC
>VZTX01002521.1:16039-62094 GCA_013400915.1 Pardalotus punctatus | reverse complement strand
GGCCGGGCCGGGCGGGGCGGCCGCGGACGGCAGCGACGCTCGCCCGGGGCACGGAGCGCCGGGCTGGGTTTAAAGGGGCCGCGGGTCAGCGCCGTGGGTGGCGGTGCTCTTTCCGTGCGGCCGGAGGATGGGTGCCCCCAGCACGCTGCGGAGCGAGCAGCCAGGGTGCACCCACGCCGCAGCACCCAGCCCGGTACGCGCCGACAGCCACCGGCGGGAAACGCGACGCTGGAGCGCGGGGCTCTGAGGGGCACGCACGGTTGTGTGCCCGGCAGGCCGAGCAGCCCTCCCGCCTGCACGGCGCTGGGCTGTACCGCGCCAGGCACAGGGCACCCCTCACGCGTCGAGCAGGCCCTGTGGCACACAAAATACGTCTGGAGAGTCATTGTGTTCAACCTGCACCGTGGTGCAACGACCAGGGCCACAGTTCAGCCCTTGCCCTACGAATCTGAAACACCTGCGCACAACTACCCGCCCCGAACTACGGAGACTGACGAGAGACCTCGGACACACCTTGCCCCACCACACAGCGACCGAACGCTCCCGAGCACCGTATCTGCTCTGCAGGATAGAGCAACACACAGAGAAACCCATCAGCCCAATACGGTGACAGCCCATGCCCTTCAATACGTGGTATAGCAAAGCCACACAACCTGCACACGGGGATGTGAGGCTCTGCAGCACTCCCCAAACACGTGCTGCTCTGCAAAGTACACTTTTCTGCTACATTTAGTAACTAAGTAGCACTAGACCACATACAACATAGTGTAAATACTTGACACCGTTACAAGCATAGCTGATCAATCTACACAGAGATGTGTATTACTGAAAATCACTGCAAAGCAAAGGCAGTGTAAAAATCCCTCTAAACCACAGTATGACATCACACAGCACAAGGGGACTCTTGCTGCAGTAAAACTGCCCCACCAATTCACATTAGCATTCAAACAGGCAGTCCAAGCCCTGCGCTGTGTGACGTAACCAAATCACAATACCAGAGATGTTGCAGTGGAAGTGGGCCATAACAGCATAAGCTGAAGGTTAAGGTGAATACTGAAGTTTTGGGATGAGGACAGAGCCACATAAACTCCTTCAAGTGGAAAGTTCATCCCAGTTCCTTAGGAACAGGCACAAGGGAGTGATGCAGGTGGTAAACAATTCCTGCTAGCCTTTCCAAATCCAGAAGTGTATACATGTGTTTGCATGTGCAAGTGAACAAATGTGCATCCCATATGTCTTGAGCCATAGAGAAATTTCTTTCTTTTTCCCTCCGGGAGCAAAGATGCAATACAAAGAAACAGGAATGTTCTATTTCTTCGAAAACACCATGGGTGAGGTAGCACAGCTTGCAGGCCAGAAACATCTCCAGAGTGGCTAGGACAGTGCTGGGGACAGCTGAAAGGTTCCCTGGAGTCAGGCCATGTGGCTGTTTCAAACACATCACTGTGTCCCTGCCAGCTCAGCCCAAAGCCATCTCACCGCTGGCTCCCAATAGCAGAGCAGAGCTCAATGGCTTCTTGTGGGTCAGCACCACTGTAAAGCATTCATCATGCTAAAGAGGCATTCCTGCCAACTGCTGGAAGGACCAGCAAATCAGCTAGGTTACAAAAGTGATTCACATGAAAAATAAAGGAGGAGAAAAAGGGAAGCCTTGATATAACTTCTAGCAATTTCTGTAAGCTGGGTTTGTAAGGAGGGAGCAACAGGGGTACCTAGAGTAGGGAGCAACAGCTCCTCACACCTTTCTTTGCTGCTGAGAAATGATCCGGGGGAGCAGTCCCACACAGCAGCCTTAGAGCTGAATCAGTGGGAGCAGGAGGCAGGAGGAGTTCAGGGCACTCCTCTAGTTCAGCTGCTCTTGCGTTGGTGGGAAGCCTGGGTCCCTGTGCTTTTATGGTCTTGGTTACTTAGGTTAATAATTGACTGTGAATGTAAAGACACCTCTTTCTCTTTCTCTCTCCCTTTCTCCCTCTCTGTTTATAAGCAAGTTTGACACACTGAGGAAAAAAATGTGGTATAATTTTCTTTTTTCTCAAGTTCTGAAAAGTGCAGGTGTTATGCACTATAATGGAGTTGGACAGAGCTTGTTGACGGAGAATATGTGCTGTGTTAGAGCAATTGCTATGTCTGAAAAAAATCAAAACCAGTTTTCCTCAACACCATTCCTGAAGCATAAGCATCAGAGTTCAAAGTGTCTGTGATTAGACTATAAGGACCTATAGCTGTTCCAGAAAGAAAGAAGAGAAAATGTTGTCTTTCATTGTGTGTGCTTACTATCTTACAGAAACTGCAATTGTATTTAATTATCACACATCAACAAGGGGGAGTGAGGAAAGGTTGCAGAGGAATCACTAGTGTGTTTACTGTCTGCCAGTGTTTGTTTGAAAGTTATGTATGGCATTGCTAATAAGACATTATTGTGTTCTGGGTGAATTACACATTTGTTTATGCCGAAACATTCTGAAAGTCTTTGAAGCTATCTGGTAACAATTAACACCTACATATCAAGGTTTTAGTTGTAACTATCCCTAGGACTTCAGTCTGCACAACTTTCTGAAAAGAAACCCTTTCTTCTATCAGAGAATTGGAAATTATTTTTTTTCCTCAGGGATGGGGAGCACTTTTCCAAAAGTAAGTTCCTCCAATGCAGGTAACAATGTGACCAGAAAAGCTGTCATATTGGCACAACTAAGAAGCCAAGTATGGAGGGGACCAGGAGTGTTGAACTGGAATTCAAAGAAAACTTCTTAAGAAATTACAGTCTGAGTTGCAATAGGGTGAAAGAGAGATGATGGTAGTTTTTACTTATCAGATCTCTATATCGTTTGCTCCTGAATGAGATCATCAGGAGCTATGACCAAAAGATTCTTTCCTGGGAAAAAGGAACCTCATGAACCTCTGTGAGCTGAAGGCTTCCAAATCCCAAAGCAGCTGCAGAGTCACATACGCTCTTCTTGTTGGGCACACAAAACTTCAAAGAACTGGGTCATCAGTATCTTATCCTTATGTCCACTTTAAACTTAGAGTGAAATACAGCAACTTTTAAAACGGACTAATAAAGAGGTCATGTTTTTACTATACATTTATGCATTTAATATGCATTTAAGAGGAGCTGCCTGCTTGGTTCTGTAACAGAAATCTAAGCCATATTTCATTCGAAGTAGATCATCATCCAGCTAATGCTGTAAGCAGCATAAACTGGCTTTGCACCCCAGAGGAGGACTTCTGCTCCCTCCTGGCCCCAGCTGTTTGTTCCCATCTATTCCCTTTTGTGTGCCAGCATGCACAGTTGTAGGTCTGTGCAATGAGATGCTGTGGAAATTAATTTTTTTGCCAGATTAGCTTTCAGCCAAATCTGTTCTGCAGAAGCCAGAAAATCAGGAGAAATCAGAACTCAGTTCTGTAATGGGGTTTAAAGCCTGTGTTGGCCCAAGGGAGAACATGGCACAGCAGGACAGCAGGCTTTTTCTTTCGATTTATATCAGGTTACAGTACTTTGCAGGCAGCCTGGTTATGAGTTTCAGACACAAATACATATCCATGAGATTATATTCATAACATTTGGGTATCAGTTTCATGAGAGGGATGAGCAGATTTAACAACTCATTGTCACTAAGGGTTACTATTCTTGCCTTGCTTCCTTTCCATCATCCTTTCCCCCCCGATGCTCTTTGGATATCTCCATGAGCCATTTCAGTGCATCAGTCTGGTAGAAAACTAACACAGGAAAAAGGAAAACACAGTTTTCTGCTTTGCTGGCAAGCAAAGGCCACACAGGGAAGGTTTTGACACATTCCAAAGCAGGCTAGAGGGCAAGGGCAGGGCCCAGCAGCTGGGAGCAGGATGGGGAGTAGACAAGACCTCCGCTTTTATCAACCACAGTAAGTTCTTTGCCCAAATGACTGCCTTAGCTAATCTGTTGCACTTTTCATGTGGGTTTGTTCTACAACTGGCTGGTCTGATGTCCCCTCTGGCTCCCCTCCACACAGGCTACGGGCTGTCAGGTCTGTACACTCAGTTCCTGAGCTCCTGAGCATTTAATGTGAAACTCTGCAGCCACCACACAAGGTGCTGACCAGGTATAAGTTCACTTTACAACGTCGTCATCCCTTGTGCTGGGTCAGCCCTCCCCTGTGTGAAAGCACAGGGATTCCATCTCACCTGTGTTGTTTCACAGGACAGGAATGTGGTCACAGCTCCCTGCCTTACCTGGGTCACACTGGTAGTGCTGGGAGTTTCCTGCTGGACAGACACTGTACCAGCAATGCAGCCCCACTAACATCCCTGCCCTCCCTACTGGCCATTCATTCCCACAATGATACTGCATTAGCACAGCCCCAGGCAGAGGAGCAGAATTTAAAACTTCTGAAATCACATTTTTCTAAATTGAATGGCTCTTGCACTTTCTCTGCTGTAACTGGAATTTTCAATGAGGATAATCGGCACTTTGCTTTTATATCAATGTGACTTTACCTAAAGATCCCAAAACAGTCAGCAATTGTCAGTGAAGATTTGCAATCCCTGTGCCAGCAGACATGGACTGGTTAAGCAACCTGCTTAAAAACACAAAGGAATTTTTCCTAGTTTTGCTGCTAACAAGACAACACAAGTGTTGACCTTTAATTTTTGGCTCTGAGCAGTGTTTCCTTCCTTCATCATCACCCATTAGGCATTTAACTATTTGGCATCAGTAGCCAGGGTTGACAAAGAAGATGCTCATACAGGACTATTGGCTCAGCCTCTTTTCTGCTATTAATAAACCATGTAAGAAGAATACAGTCAATCTGAGTTCAGGAACTTGAAAAAGTCATAAAAGAGCCTTAAGATACTATTATTACAGGTATGTTTTGTTCTGGGGTTTCAGAGGCTGGAATGGATTTGGGGATAAAATTCAACCAGATGAAAAGAAAATAAAGAAAACTTTATCATTTAAATCAATCTCATAATCCTTGGAGATCTGGTTTTTGATTTTTCAAACTTTTTTTCTGGTAACACAGTCAACTGTATTTGGTTGCTACTTACTGAATGTTGTTACTAGTAAACCCTTCAATTACTAAAGGAAAAAAGAGTCATAATTTCTGCTGTTTATATTTTGCATTTCTCCCAGCTTGGATAATGAAAATCAATAAAACCACTTTCACTGCCAAGTCTCAGTGGTACAATGTTGGTGAATATAGGGAAAGCAAACTAACAAATATTCTTGGAAACTGCAGTAGAATTTTTAAAAATACAATATAAAAAACTCTGTTTAAAATCTATATAAAATCAGATTCTTGCAAAAGTTTAATTTGAACCTAATTTAAAGTTGAAATAATAAACAAAGAAATTGTGAGACTTGCAAAACAAGATGATTCTCAGTTTCCATTCATGATGCCACCACTAGTTCACCTTGGATTTTCTTTCTGCTCATATAACTATATTGATTTAGCTCAAGAAATACATTTTTTTTAATATCTATGGTCTATAAGGATCTGAAAGAAGAGTGTACTTGAATATCCAGTACTCTATCCCCTGTAATATCAAAATAAAAGTCTGGAAACAGATGGGAGAAACCCACTTTCCGTTAGTCTAGGTGGGCTTCAGACAAGAAAGGATCCCTGCTCCCTGCTGGCACTCCAGGAAGGGTAAGGGAGAGCTGGCTGAGCCCTCTCCTGAGCTGGGCAGGCTGCCGGGCTGCCCCCACCCCTGCTGTGAGAACCCATGCGTCCTTTCAGCTGCCACTGGCAGCGGGGACACCTGGCAACGGATGCACACCCGCAAAAGAAAAGGCTGAGTGCAGAAGAGCTGAACACTGAGGGCCAAACCCCACCCCACAGTGTGGAAAGGAATGTTTTGCTCATCACATAATGATTTGTTTACAGTTAATTAAGCATAAGAGCTGTTGATAACAAGCTCTGTTTACAGTGTGGGCAGGAGATGGTTCTGTCTAAATAGGTCCAAAGGATATTAACATTCTTAAAAGTCTGGCAGGTGGAGAAATTAGTCCCTCAAAAAACCAAAGGTATGTTCAGAGAAATCCAGAGGGGAAGAAAAATCTTAATAAAGCCCTAGGGGAGATTTATGTATAAAAGTTACATATTTAAAGACTTCTTTAAAATGGTCCTCAGCCACAAAGTTATGTAAACACCTTAGTGATGCAATCTCTAGGACGTATAGAAAGAGAAAGAAAAGCCTTTTGAAGCTAACTTCAAAGCATAGGTGGATATAATCCTAGATTTCTTTTTTGTTTGTGTTCACATATCTCAGAAGAGTCTTACTCACTGTTTTCACTTTGACAACCAAATTCTGCTTCACTCCAATCTCCACCTCATTTTTCATGAAGGGTGATTTTGTGGTTCATGACCAACAAACACTAAGGTCCCATTTATTACTTCATCAGAGTTTTATTCTTGCTCTATCTGTGATATGTCTTGTCCAGGATCAACAAGAGTTTTTTCCAGGATATCCAAGAAAGAACAAAGTCCTCTTCTGCTCTGCAACAGCACAGAAGGACGCAGAACTTTGTGGAAGACATGTTTTGTGTCAGGGAATTTTATCAGGCATTGAGATGGTAGAGAACATGCCCAGCTCTGGACTCTCCCCGATTCTCTATAGTCAGCTAAATTACAAAGGAGAGGTTTATTAACTCTGAGATAATATCATCTGTGTACTGTCACCTGGGATTTGGTCTGTCTCCATGACAATCTTGCTCATCTCCAGGTAGTTCAATGTACAAGCAGGGTATATGGTAAATTTAGGTTATGGAGGAGCACATAGGCTACCCTGAAAATCAGTGAGGCTTAACCTTTTCCTCACAGGGATTTGTGGCAAAAATCTTTAGCAGTTGCGCACGAGGAATTCTCCTCTTGAGCCAGAGAAGAAAACGAAGGTTCTACCCTTTACTGCAGCACTGATCAAGGACATTCAGGTTAAGATCCTGGGGTCTGTCAAATTAGTTCTGGTACAGAACACTTTGTGTTTAATATGTGTTTTAGAGCCTATGTGCATGGGATGCTCTCATGTCCCGTGACAGCTTTATAGTAATGACTTGCTCTCCTGACCACAAGGCCAGCCGCTGTCACCCTTCTTTAGGAGAGTGCTGCTCGCTTCCCAGGGTGGCTTGGAACTGCTGCACAGCAGAGCTGCATTTGCTTAGTGATGTGAGCAAGGGGATGTTACACCAGCTCTCTGTTCTTCCCACCCTAAGGCTACTCCTGTAGCAATGCAATTTATTCATCTCTCCTTACTCAAAGCTGTGCCTAAAGGCACAATATGGCCTTTGATCATGCAAGAGAAAAAAGTGAGCTTTCAAGGGCCACCACTGGTTTCTGTTTAATAGTATGTAATTTATAGATTCTGTTTACTTCTAGCTTTTAACATTCATTTCTTTTACTTTGGGTTTCATTAGCTGGTTTTGGTTTTTGTTTTTGTTTTGCAGCCATTGTTTTAGCTGCCATTGCAGCTAATGGCAACATCTATATTTGCTGTAATCTGACCAGTATGTATAATTTTAATTAATATATGTGGTTTTAAAATGTCTATTTCAGCACAAAATCCATGAGAAGACCATTTACATCACAGCCAAATGTGCAGGCTTTTAGAAAGATTCTCATCAATTCTCAGTTTTCTGTTTACTTTCTCTTGCCTTTTCCCTTTCTTTCTTCCAGGCTATTTTGTACTGTCCAGTCATATGAGCTACAGATGCTAGAAGTTTTTACCCGTTCATTCCCCAAACCTGAAGGATTTTCTCTAAACATGGAAAACCTGTGGGCTTCCAGGCCAGATCAGCCTTGGGGGAATGTAGGAACTCAAAGAGAGAGAAAATTTTGGTCTCTGTGATCACAAATCAATCTCACTAGCAACATGGCAGGGAGGAGAGAGGACTCAGTGGAAAGAGATGCTGTCCCTGTTGCCAGCTGCTTTACCTTCAGCTGCAGAAGCAGGAGGGTGTATAAGTGTCTGTTCCCCTCCCCTGACCACAAAGGATTTATTTAAAATGCATGCCAGAAGGAGGATTAGAGCAGAGCCCACCCTCCTTTCCTTTGTTCAGGAGGAGGAAGGGAGCACAGGCCTTGGCTACTGGAGTCTGGGCTTTCCTAGTGCTCACAGCCTAGTTCTCTTTGCCTTCCTCTTGTGTTTGCCATCACTATTGAGAAAGGGATTGCTTGATATTCCAAGAATGACATTGCGCTTTGCAGGAGTATCAGAGTCTCCAGTCTGCTCCATAAATTGTGCTCTGCTTATGTAGACTGTGCCTACAAAACTATCTGGGTCAGGCATGCACAGCAGCCCGCCTTTCCTTTAATGTTTTACCACAGACACTCCCTCACATGATCCTTTTTCCAGATGGTCCCTAATCCTTGAACATATCCAAAATCCTTCTGCTATGATTTCTTGATCTCCTCAGCAACAGATACTTTTCTTTAGTGTATACACTAAAGCACTAGTGTGCTTTCTGGTTCTACAGTGCTTCGCGGTATTTCCCAACAGCATTTCAAAATCTTCATTGTTTTCTGTGGTATTCCAGCTTTCACACCTAAGGCAACAGTAACAGCTGAACGCCAGTGAGCCAAGCCAACAGCGTATAAGCTTGGCTTATGGTAACTGATACACACCTTTCCTTCCAAGAAGCAATTCATTTATGCAGATGTGTTTTCCAGATGTTTCTGGAGTAATCATAAATTCATTGAGGGGAAAATCTAAACATGTTGTCATTCTCAGTTTCTGCTGATGAAACCCGAGCTTCCCATTTTCCATTTTTCTCCCCATGCCTCTGGGTTTTTTACCCCAGTGCAGCACATCTACAACCCAAGCTCTCCCAATCCCTCCATTACTAGGTATGGAAAGAGTGGCCTCCATGCATCAGCAGGGGTTTGAGCTGCCTCTGAAGTGTGTGAATCTGCTTCCTGTGGCTCCAGCTGGGCCTTGGTAACCAGCACGGACGTGCCTTTGTGACTGCAGTGCAGTGCTCTCCTCCGAGCTCCTGGGGCCCCAGTAGAAGTAGCAGCCTGTTATCAGTAGGATGAGTAATAAAGCGAATACTGCTGAGACAGTTGGTACTCTCAGGACTGGGTTTGGATAGAACATGGCTGATAGACAGAAGAACGCTTTACCAGCCATCATACTCAATATTTTGTATGACAGATAAATCTTCCTGTTAAAAAAAAAAAAAAAGTCCAATCAATAGTTAAAACTTGCCCTTATTTTCTCAAGGGTTAGGATTTGGCCCTAAGTATCTACAACTGCTCAGTATTCTGCCTGCAAAGTGTATTTTGTTGCTATTTGTGTGGTATCCAATATCCTGTCTTTTGTATTCTCACCTCCTTCCCCTTTCTTTCCAAGAAGCCCAATAACATATTCTCCTAACAAGCGTGTAATTATTTAGTTATTGCACTATTTTATGATTGCATTGTTGGTAATTGCTCAATATTGCAAGTGATTTATTAGTAATTGCAGAGTCTTTCAAATCTGTCTTCAGTAGGAGAACAAATAGCACCTTGCATCAATAGACATCATAGTCTTCAAGAGGGATTTTTCTTTAATGATCTTTTTTAGAACTATCTTTCCTACTGCAGCCTTGAGGGCCAAAGTTTCTTTCTCTCTTTACACAATAACTCAAAGTTTCACTCCTGCCCTGCAGCGGAAAAATACATTACATCAGTCTTCGAATAGGATTTTATTCTGTAGTCTGGCTATCACCTTCTTGTAGTTTCATCTGCATCTAATGGGATTTTACTGTGGTGATATATATTCAGACTGTGTAACTCCTCAGCCACTCAAAGTCTTCTTAGAGCTTTTTGACAATAATTAAACTGCAAGTGGTTTTCAGATATTCCTGCCATTTAGGCCTCCCCACATTGACTTCAGTGGGGATTCAGAGGTAGAATAGATGAGAATTCAACTTCTTTCTCATTAATGTACACCTTCTGGTCACAGCTTGCCAGCCTTTGTGTAAAGCCCTCCCTCATTTTATCACACTCTTCTTCCTAAGGGATTTCTCAGCTTTCCACCAGGTACAGTAAGAAACTCAGGCCACCTAAACTTGTCTGTGTGGCAAGCAGGAGGACATTGTCCAGCTCCTCTCATTGTGCCTGGAGCTGTGGCCCTAGTTTTCCTCTGCCCGCCACTTACTGCTGTGAGCACAGAGCCAGAAGGCAAGACAAATTCTCTCCTCACCTTAACAGTTCACACTCAGCCTCTCCTTGGTTACATCCACCCCAACCCCACCTCCACTGGCCCAAACCCTTCAGGATGAGCTGGCAGATAGTACAGACTAGGCTGAAGCAGCCACTCAAATCAGCCTCCTCCCTGAATTGCCATTCCCATGCTTTATGGAAGATATGAGGAGTGGAGGGACACCATCAAGTGTCCATCACCAGGAGCAAACAAGATTTTACCTTTGCTATCATTTAATAGAATGAAAAAGAGGAATATGAAATTTGGGGGTAAAGTGCAAGTAATGTTCTTGTTAGCTACATGTAAAGCCAAAGGGGTTTTTCAGAAAATAAACAAAGATTGTACCTGTCTAGACAATGTCAAGTATTTATGAGGTGCTGAATCGGTCTAAAAAATAGGAAAAAAACCTCCTATGCTGCTAGTCACTGCAAAGCTAATGCTGGAGGCCATAATATTGATATTTAAAGTAAGACACACTGTTTAATAATAAATAATATAATTCAGCTTTACGTTTTTTGCCCCTACATGTTCAGACACATCACAGAAATCAATAAGAATCAAAAATACAATCTTATACATTATTTAGTTTCATTATATTTAAGCAGTAATTAAGGACGTGGAAATTTAAGCAAATATTGTTTAGTATTACCAGTTAACATCATACTCCTTGGTTTCTCTTTAATCTCTCATGGGAGAAGCCTGATTTTCAGGAAACTGAAAGCCAGCTACCCTTCCCAAAGTTTGGGAAGCACAAATGCATACTGCCACTTCCCCAAAGTGGCAGCTAAATTTGGGTTTATTTGAGGCTTGAAAATCTCAGTGATCTCCTTTGTGATGAGAACATTACTCTGAAAAGCTCTGCAGTTAAACCCTACACACACTATCCTCTGTGCACATATTGACAAACACAGAGGGGAAGTTTTCATGTTGGCATTAAGAACAGCTTCTCATCCCCCAGAAGTCATATTAAATGGATGGCAAAATGCTCTTTTTGCCCTCTGCTAGGCTTTGGGAATGAAATACACCCACTAATACCATAAGGAAAAAAGCAAACAAACAGACAAACACATGCTGATTTCTTTTGCTTGCTGTTTCAACAACTCATTCGTATTTTTAAAAACGGATTATGATCTGGTCATACTAATTTTGTTTGTTTTGGATTCATCATTAAATAACTTTGAACACTGAATAATCATTAATAATACTACGAAATAATGCTATTGGTGTTTTTAGATTCTTTTCAATTAATGCAACAAAGTGTGAAAATTCTTATTCTTTACTGTAACAGGCCCATGAAATCTTTTGCTCTTTCTTCATGATTTCTATAGTATGGATTTTCCATTATAATGTTAGCAGTTAGTTTTTCATCTGTTTCCACAGTTTCCTGCAGCAGTTACAATTGGCCCTGAAGTTAATTTTATGGTCACATGAAAGTCTGTTCCTGCAAGGTTTGGGTGCTCCCTGCTCAGCAGAAGGATTAGGGCTTTTTCTAGGTGCTGTAGAATCTAAGAGTAATTTGGGGAGATGTTTTTATGCTGTTTTGCAGTAGCTCCAAAGGAAGGCATCCCAGCATTGTCGGAGCCCACAGCAAAGGGTGCCATGTGCCCAAGAGCCGCCACAGGCTTTGCACTGCTGCTACTCAGCATCTCTGTACCCCGGCTTTCAATCAAAGCTGCTTCTTCTGCAGCAAAATCACGTTCTTATCACTCTGCTCCTCAGCTTGTTTTCCCAATCCATGAAGGCACAGAGTATGAGTCAGGCTGCGGGACACGGGCGGGCCAGATTTGAGGCAGTGCTGCCTGCACCATCCACATCCGCAGCATGCAGCAACAAAGGTCTCATCCCAGGTAGAAAGTGGGGAACGTGCCTGTCTGCCAACACCCTCTGCTCTCTCCTCAGCTCAGCTGAATTCACGCAGCCTCCCAGCTCCCAGCCTGCCTCAGCAAAGCTTGTAATTAGAAACATCTTTTAGCTTCGAAACGGAATCCTGCAGGGTGGAAACCACTGGCAGAGACAAACAGAGACAGACCCCGCGTTGCCATTTCGAGAGTCAGGAACACCCTCCAGCCAAGAGTGAGCTTCTCTGGCAGCCTCCAGCCAGCTGCAGGGCTCAGGTAATGATTTGCATTCCTGTGAGTGCAGCAAGGACAGGAGTTAAGGAGCAGAGACACAGCCGAGGTTTTCTATATTCTCCCCCACAGGACTTAAGGAGGCTGAATTTGGTTTTGTTTGAACATTTTCAGGCTGACAGCGAGAGATCAGCTTTGGAGAGCCCCAAAGCGTGGAAAATTCCAGCTCTGTTGTTTGCAGTTTTATTCAAGTTCAGGCTGTTTGGGAGCACTGGATTCTTTTTTCACTAAAAATTTTGCAACTTCAGTTACAACAGCTGTTACCAGGCAACCGACATAAATGGGAACATTTTGAGCCAATGAAACAGACAGTTTATTCGAGTTGCTTGGTGCCCAAATACCATAATCATGAGAACAGCATTAAATAGATAAATAAAACAGTACAGGAGAGGCAAGGAGTCAGAGTGAGGAATGAGTAAAAAAAGAAAGCAAACCTGACTGTAAGAGGGATATGAGGCAGGAACCCACAAGCTCATATATAACCTAGCAGGAATAGGAAGGGCAGGAGACCTGGAAAGGAGAAAAAACCTTGTCAAGGAATGATAGCCTGAAGAAGCTGCTAAGCCAAGCCATGTATGGCACCCTGGTGCAATGGTCCTTTGTCCCAGCTTTCTCTGCTTTTCTTTTGATTTTCAGAGACAGCAGCACTACAAATGTGTCCAGCTTTGCTGTGAGAAAAGCCATCTCGAGTGTATGACAAGGGCAATGGATATTAGAGCTGGAGCCTTGCCCTGCTGTCACAACCCATGTGGTACATACTGGCCGCTACCTGATGTTGGAGAGCAGCAGCGCTGAAGAGCCTCTTTCCCTGCCTTTTCCTCAGGACTGGGATCTCATGTAGCCTCATGGCTGTGGTGAGAATGGTGTGATGGGAGAAATGCTAGGGGTCACAGCTGTGGGACAGACATATCAGTGACAGATACAATTTACTATTTGAGGGCACAGTTACTTGAACGGTGTGTCATGCTTTGGATGCCCACACTTAAAAGTGGCTGTTGAAAACTGTAGAGGCTTTAGAGGAGAGCTCAGAAGGACTTCAGCAATACAAAAGCTGCATTGTTGTCAGAGACCATCTAAACTCGTTACACTGAAGAGGCAGGACAGAAGAGACAGCTCTTTAATTGAACCGGATGAAAGTATAACAGGATCCAGCGGGCAGAAGCTTCATACCACGTTACCCATGAAATGCCAATAAAATATAATAATGATTTCTCCATTAAACTTCAGCTCTCCTAATGGAATACATTACAGTAGAGTCAGTTTTGCGTAAGAAAGCCGTAGGTGTCGTATTAGGAGGTTTCTCATGCGGTGCCTCACCGTAGGGAGTTCACTTCAGAGACTGATGACATTATTTAATTATGCCAGAGTGTCACTGTTCTCCAAATTACCTGAACAGGGTATTAATGCTCTGCCTCCCTGCACAGGAAGAGATGCATGGGAAATGACACAGTTCAGAGTACAAGGGCAACTGCAAACAAACATTTTTAGCAGCGCTGTGTAGAAAAATGATGTTAATGAACAGTGATTAAGCACACAAACTATCAGAATATAATATTAGAGATTTAGAAGCAATACATTAAAAGAACAAAAAGAAACATTTTATATTTTCGATGCTGCAAAATGTGAACAATAACTTCTTTGTGACATTTTTTCAGGTTTTTAATGTCTTCTACAACAACTGAAACATGCTATGGAAATGGTTTACATTTTTCTAATTTATCTGATAGTTTTACAGGGAACCATGTTTTTTAGTCAGTAACATTTTTGAGGTAATCATGTAATGCCAGTCAGATCATTTATGGTCCTTCAAATCCTTTTGTTGAAATTTTGAATTGATTCAGATGGATTCAAAATAGGATATTTTGAGTAATTTAAAAACATTTACTTGAAGTTTTAAAATCAGGCTACTCTCCTTTTATAAAGAATTTCCAGATTAATGGCTGACACACTAGAAGCCTTAACAGACCTCTTAGCACTTTTCCTCATGCTCTGTTCTCAAGAGATTCTTGGGAAGAAAGACTCAACCACAAAGTTATCCTGACATACATGGGTCTTTCAGAAAGTCTCTAAAAGAAAGGCACTACTACCAATTTGATATTTTTATTGAAGTTAGTACAGAAAATTGTGCCAGAAAAGTAGTAGTGGTCAGCAGTATGCAGTCTCAAGAGCTGTAACCTCATTGTTAAGTTGTGAAGGGAGATTTCTATTCAGATATGTCCATTGCCATAGCAGAGAGTTCAGTCCTGTAATCGTCTGCCCCATCTGCACTCCCTTTGGATCCATTATAACATTTAGAACCATGTCTTCTTTTATTACTTCTTGCATTTCTGGCAGAGGCAAAAGCTTATGAAGCCATGGGGATAGCTTTGAAAACGAGGTATTCTTTTGTGATTGATGGTGTATAGTATTCCTGATCCAACGGGCACACTTGAGATATTGTCAGGTTACTTTCTTTCCTTGACTTAGTCAGTTTTATGGTTCTAATCTCACAGCTAATGCAAACTTCTCCCCTGTTGGCTGACAAGCTCAACTTAAGATAAAATTGTGAATGGGCAAAACTAAACCTCATGATACTTAATAGCATGCTTAGAGCCCAGCAGATGGAGGCAACTTACACATAACCATTTCAGTTTTTGTTAAAAAAACAAGCAAGCAAGACCTGCATGTACTGGGGCCAGAGACTTCTTAAGTCATATGTTTTCACTGTGCTGTAAAGACTCAGAATCCAAAAGAACTTTTTTTTTTAAAAAAATTTGAATTTTAGGACATTTTCCAATTGGGATCATCTTGCTCAGCTTTAGAGTTGTAGCATTCTTTTGTTTGGCTGGGGGCTTTCTGGCTTGTTTTTTTGTTTGGTTTTTGCTTGTTTGTTTGTTTGTTTAACTTCTGCATTTGTTTCAAAAGAATCATCATTTTAAGCAAGTCAGATAAAATCATGAGTTACTACAGTCGGTGGTGATGTATAAATAAACCAATCTATTTATGCATGCCTAGATGACAGCTAAGGGCTTTGCTGTAGAACAGCATAAGACAACAACACCAGCAGCAGTGCATTTGCATCTGCCTCATCCTTAGCTTGGAATCAACTTGCACCAAGCCTTCTTGCCCTTCTTCAGCTTTGGTCCTAGTGTAAAAGTCAGTGAGAGTCACTTCCCTTTCTATGCAGTGTAAATATAAAGCTCACTTTGCCAGAAATTAAGTAAAACCTGTTGCCCTCTTTCCACCAATCCTGTGTAGAACTAGCAGTTCCTGGAAGGGCTGCATCTGTGCAGGACATCATTCCTGTGGGCAAGGAACCTTCCACCTCTGCTCTCCTGGCCTTGCTTAGCTTTCCTGCTTCAGTTGGAAACAGCACAGGTGCTGGGACCAACCTTTCCACAGGCCTTACTCTAGCCAGGTTCTCTTCAGCTGCAGCAAGGACATCAGAAACTGCTCTGCTGTTGCAAAAATCAGCGGCTTTGCCATTTGAGACCTTGAAGCTAAGTATTGCAACTGTTTCCCCTCCATGGCATGCTGCAATTTAAAGGGAAGAGAAGCAGACTGCCTCGGAAAGCTGCTTTACTTCCCTGCATGCTGTGTGTTCGGGTCTCTGTCCATGGCCTCTGGCAGACTGCAGCAGGCAGAGCCACGGCCCTCTGCGCTGTGGCTGTGACCCCGCTGTGGCCCCATTCCCACCTTGCCAGATGAACCACATTTGCATGTGTTGTTTTCCTGTGGGTTTGCATACAAATGAGAGTAGAGCACCTAAACCTGAGCCCAGCACAATTAGCATTTACACAAATGTCCCGTGTCTCTCTGTTCGTGTCTGTGGGCCATGCTTCCAGGCTCCACCGGAGCCCACAAAGGAAGCAGTGAATAAGATTATTCATGTGCCCATTCCTACAAATGTGGGAACAGGATGCATGCGCCCCAAGGTCACTCTGAAACTTCTGAGGAACAGCTAGTAATGCATCCCACACCCAGCTTCCATCCACAGCTTAGCCAAAAGAAGAACTTTATTTGGTACACTGATGGATTTTTTGCTTTTTGGAGAACACCATGCAAGGACAGTGACCCTTTTCCAAATTCAGCCTTGGTTCTGCTCCCTCTGCACTGTGACACACACCACTTTGAAAGGCTGACGGTGCTTGTCCTGCATTTCCCCAAAGATTAGAATGTCATCACTTGTGGTTAAGACATTTTGGGACATATTGAATTACTTTTCTGATTTTATCTTTACATTTTTTCAAGAGCTTAGCATATTCCAAACATTAATCTTCTGTGCTGTCTTGAGGCAATGTGATAGAAAATGCTTTGTCAGCTAAGGTTGTGGCAAAAATGCCAGGCACGACTTAAAAAAATAAATAAAAGGAATCACTCCCTCTTATTTCCCATATATGTTTGATTAACCTGTTAGTTCAGCCACAACACTTGCAGTCTTTACAGGCATCTAGGAGAAGCCATCCATTCTTACTGAAATAGGGCGCCTATGGTAAATTTACAAAGACAGACATGAAACAGTTTCCAAAGAACCCTCAACAGACAGAGGTTACCTTTCAGGAGCAGGGAGCACTCCAGGAGTGATGGCATCAGTGGGTCCTCAATGCCTCTGAAATTCAGACCCCACCCTGCTTCTGACGACTAGATTCGGGCACAAACAGGCACCACTCTGCGGAGCACTTCTAAGACAATGCCAGGCAGAGGATGGCTGGAGTGACAGACACCACCCCACACAGCAAAGGCAGGAGATGAAATGGTGTCATTTCCTGCAGTAACCCTGCAGCTCAGCTTCTGTTTGAGTGTGGAGCAGCAGCACCCACAACAGAGGAACACGCAACCAAAAGATTTCCTGGCTTGTACTCCTGGACAATAGGCTCTTACAGGGGACAGAAGGTGGGCTCTTGTTAAATTGCCCTACTAAAAATGCCAGACCTCAGCAGGAGTGACCCAAATGTGCATCTTGCTCCCACTGTGTTTAGTGTTTCATATGTCAACAGAGATATTGACAGTTCCTAAATCCTTCACACTGGGGACAGCAAACATGAGGCATATGCTCAACCAAGCAGAAAGAAGCAATCCTGAAGATTAACAGCCAAATCTGGCACTTCTTCAATGGCCATACTCTATCAAAACTCCCATCAAAATCAATATGGTTTTTAAATGGGGACTCAATCATGCTACTGCTAAGAGTAAGGGGGCAGCTTATTATCACAGGCCTGGAGTAGAGTTGCTGTAAAAGTCCTGATGGCTGTCACTAGAGGTATGAAGCTCCTGCATGTCACTCTTGTGCATGCACACGCAGCCCTACACCGGCCTCTCTCTGTTAGAGTACAAGCTCAGTATCACTAGCCTGTGTGCTTACAGGCTTGTCCTAAGGAGCGGAGCACAGGCACCATCCCTTTTGACTATCTTGGGTATAAGATGCAAGACTGAAATAGCTGTACCAGTTGCCCCTGCTCACAAACAAAAAGAGGATGCGGAAATGTTTGGGTGTAGCTTTTCCCACTATGCTGCTACCTGTAGTCCAGGAAAGTGATGGTCAAGGCTGATGGGGCTTTGTGCTTCCTAGTGCATCCGTGCAAAGCACCATGTGACCTAGTAGCAATGAAGGAAATGCAGGGTCAAGGCCCTGTTCCATTCCCTGTGCCTCACAAGTTATTTTTCATGTTTCTTCAGGTGAGATGAATTTCATCTGAAAGGCATGTAACAAAATGTTCTATTCAGAGGCTGTGTTACTGCACAGTGAATTGGGTTACCATTCCAGATAGTGATTGCCACATAAATGGTCACAAAACCAGCATTTCAGTGGGAGAAGCAAAAGGGACTCATTGCAGAAAAAGCCCAGGAAGATCAGTGCAGTCAGCTCAGAAGATCCTAGAAGAACAGCTGCACCTAGTGAAAAGGGGAAAGCTTAAGCTTTTTTCCAGACATACACACCAGAATCTCACATCCCCACTCCTCTAACACCTGGGTAAGAAACTGTTAATTTAATATCTGAAGTTTTGGGTTAGAATAATATAATTCACTGCAGAATAGCTGGCTTGGGATATAATCCCTGTGATTGAAATGCAGTTGCAGGGAACAATTTCCAATAAGAAAATTATTTGTGCAATTTTGCAAGTGTCACATTCAAATCTGAAGTAACCCAGACAATGTCAGGTGTTAAGCCAAATGCAGGGGTGTTTTCACTTAAACTTTGACTCTGAGCACCTCCTGGAAAGAAAATATAGACAGAAAGTGAACCATCTGCTAATGTGCACAGGTAGCTTTGAAAGTGAAATAATGAGAAAAAGGTAGATGCTAAACAGAGGAAATGTCAGAGAAGTGAGTAGCACAAGCAAGAGTGACACCCACCTCCTGAGAATGCATCTGTTTCCTCTCATGTGCAGAGTGTGCATTCTTTTAGGAGGATTGCAGTTCCCTGCTTTTATGCTTTAATGTTTTAGCAACTGACTGACCCCACAGGCAACTCTGCCAACGATTAGAAATCCCTTCCCTCCCTCCCTGCTAGGGCCTCAGTGTGTCTAGGACACCTGCTATTCCTAAGATTAAGGTGGAATCATTGGGCAAGTATCAGCTGCGATATAACTTTTCTTTCATGTTTAATGTCCCTGAAACCACTGTGCAGGCTTTGCTTCAACAATACAGTAAAAGCACAGGCATTCAGCATGTATAATTTAGAGACTGAGGTTTTGGCCTCCAGGGCCTTCCTTAGCTGATGATAATCCACTTGACAGGGTGATTTTTTCCCTAAATGATTCAGCATATCACATCCCTTTTGTCCTGCTTATTCAAGGAGAAAATACCTAACTGAAATGAATAGCTTGTGGGGTGAGCCCAGAATGCCTGGGTTTGGTTTCCTCACAAGGAAAGTCACCTTGCACGGAGCATGCAGCCATGCAAGAAGGCTGTCTCCAGCCGTGCTTATTGTACCTGATGTGGCAACGTCCTGCCTTTCTATCAGAGCTGTAACCGACCCTGTGGCCAATTACAGCATTGCCACCCTCTGCCCCTGCCAGTAAAGGTTGAGTGGTGCCTTCCCCAGCCCTGCTACAGTGATTCTATGTGTACATGCACTGGAATGCAGCTGGAGCCACATGGAAAAACCTAATGGCTTTCAAGGCGGTGTGGGGGCAGCCTGTGAGCAGCTGGGGTGGTTCTTACGCCTTATTGCCTGCTGTTCAACTGTGTCTAGAGAAGAAAGAGCATAGGCTTGGCTCCCAGGCACCAAGTGAGCTGCTCACAGTGTCGGAATTCAGCCCAGGAGCTTTGGATTTGTCCCTCCTATGCTGGTGCATTTCTCACAGCAAGCCCTGCCTTACTTTCCTATGCCTTGGTGTCTGCAGGGATTAAACCTTTTGTAAAACTAACATTTCAAGAAAAAAACACTTTCCTCCCTTCCTGTCCCCTCCCAAAAGACCAATGCAGAATCACTGAGCGGCTTTAAGTGTATAGAAATATGCCCCTGAGCAGGCTCATCCAGCACTAAACAACTCAGCCATTTTGAAGCCTGAGGCCCCTGGGAGGCCAGCTTTCTATTTTTGCAAACACTGGTTTCTAGGCAGTGTTTAATAATTTCTGTTAGATGTATCTCCACAGATGACCCAGATTCATTTGAAAAGCCTCTTTGTTTTAGATTGTTATGCACATATTTAAAGATGGGCTTAATGGCTTTCTCAGATCAGGGCTACATCAAAGAGTTTTGTTCCTGAAGAAGGAATGATTGCCTGAATTTGAAGCAGCTGTGCACATCACATGAAGCTTGTCAACAAGGTGCAAATTCATCTAGGGATTCTCTTGGTTGCTTCTTAGCCACTTAAAACGTACATCTGACGTAACTAGCACAATTTTACTTTTAAAAATCTCTGTTAGAGCAAGCACAAAACTTTGAAGTCTTCAGCCTGTCTCATGTGATTCATCAGATGAAGGGACTGCACAGCATCCTCTTTGCATGGCAGCTTGCTCCTCACAGCCACGGAGTTCCCAGCTTTGTCACGTTTCCTACAGTTTTAGATGACTGTGCCAGACTGAAGTGTCAACTACAAGAACTGGAGGAGGGATAGCTGTGTGCTGTTGCCTTACTATAAATGTAAAGTTGAATCTGGATATAGTACATTCAGTTTACTCTTTGAACTAAATGGATGGTCCTTTCCCTCATCTTGTACTCCTCCTGACTATTTTTCACCTTTATATAGTGGACTTGTTATGCAGTGATACCACTGTGCTCCAAATTCTTTTACTTTGTATGATATTTCAGTTACACTTCTTACCTGGCCTTATGCCATTTCTTAACTGTTTCAAGGTGTGGGTAGGAGACTTTACACATTCCCTAAAACAGTACATGTGAAAGTCTAAACATCTAATATTCATGCCAAAATATTGCAATACCCATTGCTCATCTTTCCGAGGCTGCATTAAGATAGCTACCAGATATACACTGGTGTGACAATTGGCTGCAGGGTGTGTTTTGGCAAGAAGGGTGATGTGTTAGTCAAGTTGAGAAAGGAGCAGCACAGGATCAGAGCAGAGGGTCTTTACAATTCTGCTAATGAATTGTAACATAACTGAAAGTGTAACTTCACCTTCACAATCTCCATTTATGTTTAGGTTTGCAAGTTAACATAAAGAGTGCCACTAAAAATACCTGATGAGAGAAGAGGAAGAGAGGGGAAAATCTCAATGAGGAAAGGAAGCAGTTTTGGTCTTCCTTTTATAAAGGGATGCAAATAATGTGGAATGTATTCCCTTTGCCAGAAAGGGTTGGACACTTAAAGTCCCACATCCCAGGGAAGGAATTGCCATTGGAGAAGATAATCTTTTTGGCATAGACCTTTTCCCAGTGATATTTTTATTATATTCAGTAGAAAAAATACTCTCTGGGGCAAGCCTCAGGCATGTACTCTAACCAAGAGCCTGTGGAATCATCCTCCACATGAAATACTTTAGCAGTCCCAAGTACAAAGTACAGCTGCCATCCCATGAGAAGGGACTGAGTTCACGTTCCAAGTACTTATAGCCTAGTTAGAAAACCCCCCTAAAAGAGGTTCCTGCTTAAAATTTAGCAGTTCTGAGAAGGATTTGAAACAGTCTCTTGACGTTCAGGGAAGGGTTCTTAGGCACTGAGCTACAGTGAACAAGGGGAGAATAACAACATCATTGCATTCTCAAGCAGTTTTCTGAACCTCAGTCTTTGTCTCCTCTTTTTACTGATATTTTTTTTTTTTACTTGAACTAATCAAAATTTTGGGGAAGGGAAAAGAAACAATTTTGTTAAGTAGGACAATAAGTCTAATCCAAACCAATTACAAAAATTAGATGATAACATTTAAAAAAAAATCAATTATTCATGTGACATAATCATGAAGACATTTTTGGAACACATCATTTTCTACAGTTACGGTGTTCCAATAAATTTGCAGGTACAAATTTAACTGTCTAAATCAGCATCCTGATTCTTTGTCATGGCTACTGAGTTGCTGAGAATGCTACAACTTCTTTGGCAAATTGTATTAGATTTGAGGACTAAAATATATGAATGCAAGTATATAACTAAGCCTGAAAATAATTAGCCTACAGGAATAAACACTGCATTTGTGTATTTCTTTGTGCATTTATTAAAAACAAAGCATTTTTTCCGTGTGCATCTTTTGGCTAACTCAGAATATTTCCCAGTCAGAGCCTGGGGGGTGATGTGTGGAGAGGGAGCAATGATTGTGTTATAGCTGTCCTTATGAGCTGGGTTCAAAACCACAATCACTTACACTTATTGATGCCAAGAAGCTTACAAAAGACATTTGAGATTGTAACAATTCACTGCAAAATTGGAAACACATTCATTTGACTCCACCGCACAACAAGATAATCAAATAAAAACTTTAAATGCAAAACCATTGGAAAATGTTATACAAAGCTTCTTGCTATCCACTTGACCTACCTACCCTAAAATATTTAACCCAGACAAAATGGAGAATAACTGATTTGTTTTGTTTTATCTTTGGGAAGTCTTAAGTTTAAGACTGCAAAATAAGTCTTTAAAGTTATTCCTAAATAAACTAAGACCCTGTATTGAAATGAACTGCATGAGCATGAAGCTAGATGAATTCAGTGTAGAATAGCACCAGATAATTCTTTAATAATTCTCTCCAAAATGTTGCAGTCAGGTAATAGTTTATCTTAATCTATGGGTTTGGGATAATTTAATAATATTACTGCTACTTCTACTTTAAAGAGGGTGTAGATAAAATAAAATGGCTTTATTTTGTTAAATCATAGTTGTTTTTCTGTAATTTACATGTATCTTCTCATTCTACAAAGGTAACTTGAGTTAATAGCATTCCCAAATTGTAACATAAAATTAGGATCTATTCCTGATAGCAAGACCCAACATACTAAGTATTTTTTCACCTAAAGGCATTTCTTCTCAGTTTTAATAACAAGAAGGAATGACTACACAGCTATAGATCAAGGAAGGAAACCTTATGGTACATATAAAAAACAGACAAAAGATACTTTAAGGAAAAACTAGTTAAAATGAAAATCTCATACTATTTTCTCCCATTTCACAAAATATGCCCTTAGCTGGACTATGGAATAAAATAAAGATGAATATTATTTTTGTTATTATACAAGCTTTCATCTCAGGAACTCATAAGGAAGTTCGGCAGTGACACAATATCTTTGTGGCATTGCTAAGTATTACTGACTACAAGAGGCAAAGGGTAACCTTGACAACCAGTCTGGGGCAAAGCATCTCTCCTGTATTGAAATGGCCATGGAATGTCATCATAGAAACACAGAATGATTTGGGTCGGAAGGGAACTTAAAGATCATCCAGTTCCAACCCCACTGCCGTGGGCTGGGACATCTTTCACTAGACCAGGACGCTCAGAGCCCCATCCAGCCTAGCCTTGAACACCTCCAGAGATGGAGCATCCACAACTTCCCTGGGCAATCCATTTCAGTGTCGCACCACCCATATAGTGAGGAATTTCTTCTTTATATCCAATCTAAATCTCTTTCAGTTTAAAGCCCTTGTCCTATCACTCCATGCCCTAGCAAAAAGTCCCTCTCTGACACCCTTCAGGCACTGGAAGGTGCTATAAGGTGTCCCCAGAGCCTTCTTCAAGCTAAACCCCAACTCTCTCAACATGTCTTGATAGGAACAGTGCTCCTGCTCTCTCATCATCCTTGCGTCCCTCCCTGCTCCAACACGTCCATGTCCTCATGTTGGAGGCCTCAGAACCAGATACAGTACTCCAGGTTAGGTTATTTTTACAACAGTTTTGTTTAAGCTCTTAACCTTTTAACTGTAATTTCTTACTTATCTAAGAATTTAAGGGTATCTATTGATCACTTCTTTCCAGTCTTCTTAAAAAACTCCAGTCCCCGTAATGGATAGGGGCAGATCCAGGGTTAGGGCAGATTCCTTTTTCCCTGGTAGCCTGTGGCAGCTGCTCACTCTCAAGGCCAGCCCTAGCCCAGCTGTGTGGACCCATGACCAGGGGAAAGGAATTCTGCCCTGTGTCACGCAGCTTTAGAGGAACCACCCCACACGTGGAGCAACAGAGCGGGTGGGTGAGTGAGGCAAATTGAGGGCAATGCTCAGGGCATGGCAAATCCTTTGTAGACACACTGCTCCTGTATTTCATGTGTCATTGAGCTCTTACAAGGGCTGCTTTTCTTAATAAGAGAATTTTGCTTCACAGACCACTAGAGAAAGTAGGAATTTACTCTAATTCACAGCCCTGTTTCATTTTCAATGCTCTGAAAATAAACTGTAGAGAGCCACAGAGTATAAGGCCAAGGAGACGTCAACAAATACCTAATCAGATCTCCCACACAATCAAAAACTTCCTGCTGTGGGTACCCTCCCCAGCAGTACATGAACTGTGCAACTTTCATAACAAGAGCTATATAGTGCTTATTTTCTTTCAAGAGAGCCTTAAGGCAGACAGATTATGGATGTAGGCCTCAGAAATCTCTATGAAGTAGTTCTTACTTAAGAAAAAGGTAAAGAAAAAATGCCACTGGGCAGATCAGTACTTTGTCACTGTTCACTATTAAATGAGGCAGGAACAGAAAATATCAAATTGTCAAATCAGCCCTCTCCCAGTCCCAGTCAGATGCTTTATAGTTTCCTTGCACTCTGTCAGCCCTTGTATGGCTTGTTATGCTAATAGCTTTTAATTGAATTCTATCCGTGGCGATGCTAGCAAAGTGCTTACTGCGTACAATTGAGTTACCGTGCTCTGTAGGTCCTTCAGATGTGACCAGATATTGTATCTTTTCCTGTTTTCCCATCTGTAATCTTTAGGTTATCCATCAGTGGCAAAGCAGACAGATCTTTAATGTAGCCCGTGTGGAATCAGAGGTTTCTACTTCCTACTAGCCTCGAAGTGACCCCGTGGCCACTGGCAGGCAGGCTGCAGCCCACTCCAGAGAGCACTCTTTCATCTAATAACACCCAGCACACAAAATCCCAGACTAAAGTGGACGTTCATCCAACTGCTTTCTGTGCCACTGCAGAAACAGGACAAGTAACATCTCCCTGGGTGTGTTAGTTCATTGCCTTTCTCTTCCCTCTCCTTTCAAACACTGTGTGGGCAGAACACAGTTTTTGCCTGATGCAAAAGACCCTCTTCTGTCCATGAGACCTTCACTGACTAACCTACCCTGCCTGCACCTCTCAGGCTCACACCTCAAACCCGTGCCAGGGCCAAATTCAAACTTCTCAGGCAAGGAAATAGGCAGAGCAGCAATAATGTGTTATGTTGGTTGAGAGCATGGGCCCAAAGTGCCTTTCCTGTAGTTTGAGCTATTGGCATGGGAAGGGCTGGGTGTGCTGCCGGCTGTCCAACAGCTGAGGCTTGTTTTGCTTGTGAGCACTGGCAGACTATACATGAATTATTCTGAGTCCACTACAGCAGAACATGGTCTGGCATCCCACATATTTGTGTTTATGTTGCAAACATTACCACATACATGTAATAAACCAGGAGTTAAAATGTTGAAGTACCAGGAAGTCAGTGAGGGCAATTTTCTTAAGACAAGTTCACTTTTTCTGTATTTCAGCTGTAAGCCTATTTTTGAAAAGCTTGGTTTTCATTTTCTTGAAACCTTAGAGTGTTGCAGGACAAAACAAAACAAAACAAACCCAAAAAACAACCAAAACCTATAAAAATAATGAGCCTAGAGATGGAGGTATGTTTTACAGCACATTGAACCATGAGGAAATAGTGTAAATTAGGAAAAAATACGAGACTACAGAGTGCTTATAAAGACAAACCAACGTTTTTCTGGGATCTGAAAAAAATCTATCTAATAATAAATGACAACTTCCATCCCACAGCAAAGCAATAATTTAAAACTAAATTTACATTGTAATTAGCCTTTCAAAAATGCAAAGAACTTCAATATAGATGTCCATTAATAATCTCACTGCTGTCTGAAAGCCTTTTCCACCCACACGTGCTACTTAATTAAACACAGAGTTCCTCATTCATACAAACAGACGGTTACGAAGAACAGGTGGTTCCTAATTTGAAGATAATGGATAAGTGAATCTCAGTATAACTTCAGAGTCTTAAATTATCTCATTTAATGTTTTACTTGTACTTTTGAATATTTTACTTTAAGCTCAGATTTGTTTTTCTCTTACAGCCATGACTTAGCATATCTATAACAGCATACAATCCATGTTTGTCTTCTAATAAAATGTCACAGATCACTTTCAAAGCCATTAAAACTGCTTAAAATGAGCTCATGAGTTACAGCTCAACCTGTAACATGCTGTATTTTTGATGTGACCACAAGACTACTGTTCACTCACACACATATGGTATATAAGTGCTTGGACATTGTGAAAGTGCTAAACATTTCTACCTCCTTTCCAGGCTTAAGAAACTTCAGTTTCCAAAGACAGACTTGCTAGGATTGCCTGCTCACACAGAACAATCCTAAGAAATGTCTTTGAGGTGGATCTAAAGAAAAGACTTGAGGACTGTTTCCTACCATTACGCAACCTGAATCACTTCTTCCCACACAGACTGGCCATTCGCAAGACAAGCTCCAGTTCCATCAAAAGCCTCTATGCTGCAGATGATAAGTGTAGTGATAGCAAGGCTGCTGTGCAGCAAAGGTCTCTAAGGCTGCTTGCAGCTGCAAAGTTCCCTGCTGGTCTGCAAGATATTGAGCGCATCCTCAAAAGAATCAGTAAAACTTTAGCTGGCTGGTGGGAGAGCTTTGTACTGTCAGAGAAGTGAAGGGAAGAGAGAAGGCTCTGGAGAGAACAGACATGGACAATGAACAAAGAAGTCCCTAGGCTCTGTGCCAGGTTGCCAGACCTACACTCAGCCAGCACTCTGCTCTGTAGGGATAGCCAGGTGGTGGTAAAATTCCATATAGCACACTCAGGATTGTTTCCACTGCTTTGATGGCTCCCTAGCATGTAGTCACAGTGCTGTGTGAAGCCAAGCAGCAAGTTCAGGCCTCAGGCCATGCAAGTGCTGCTGAGCTGGCTCTGGACAAAATCACTGAGGATGCCCCTTAATTAATTAGTATTCAGTCTAATTAATTAACAACATGACAGGTTGATAATGTTCATAGGCTGCACAATATTTATGGGGATTTCTTTGCCTGCAGTTTCTATCCAGAGAGAGCACTCAAACCTGGAGGAATAGGCTCAATTAAAGGGAGTTTTTACTGCCACCTGCAAATTTTAAAGCCCTTTATGGAGAGTTTCAGTATCCTCAGCTGACAGTGCATGAAATGCTGGAAGAAAGCAAAGCAGGGAAGAGCTATGTCTGAGACTCAGGCCTCCAGACCCCCTATTTATCTGATAAAAATCACTTCACTTGAGATGATGTCTTTTTGTTTGTCTCTAAGAATTACTCAAGAATTTCTGGTGCTGCAGAAAGTTAAATTGCATCTCTGTGCAAGAGGATGACAGTAACAACTCTTAAACTCCTTGCATAGGATTTGGAGGTTCTTTTGGAAGACCCAAAAATAAAGAGGAGAAAGACTGAGATAACTCCCAGATATTGCCCAGAAAGGCATTACATTTGGCATTTCAGCTGTGCAAACTGCAATGACTAATTCAAAACAATTAAACATTTAAAGAAAGGGACTATCTGTAGTAGAAACAAATGAGTCTTTTATACCCAATTCTAGCAGCTATTTAAAGAGATAATATAATCACAGTATAATCAATGGAGTGAGTAATATTTACTGGTTGAGTGATGAATGGCTCTCTCTGGAAAAAAGATATTTTTATGCTTGACTTCTGACAGCTAAGGTAGTGTAAGATGCAGTCTGAAATAAACAGCCCTTTTATTTTAAGAAAGCAAATGATTCAAACAGTGTAGGCAAAGACACAGTAACTCACACCTCCACTAACAGTTTATTCACTAGCCCACTGTTTTTCTTGTTAAACTCTGTTCTACCTCCCACTGTTACTGACATAACTTCTATTTTTCAGTAGAACTTTATTACAAGCACGGTTTTAAATAAAAAGGACAAAGATGTTAAACCATGGTGTTACAGGTTACCTCCTACCAACTGTCAGCTTGCATGATGGTGGTTTGAACAGGAAGGAGTGCCCTAAATTGCACTGCTTTGCACAGCTTGGCTAAGTCAGGATCCTTCAGCACAGGCAGGACCATGCCTGTTCAGCAGCTACAGGAGAAAGTGCCATTACTCAACTGTGTGCCAAAGCCAGTCCCATGAGAGTGGCTGATTTTTATGAGACATCCTTATTTGCATCTATTCAGAGGAATATACAGATAAATAATTTGTCATATGGAATTTAAGGGTGCTCAATCAAATAACTGCATCATGAGCAAGTAGAGAACATATGTACCATAGGAACCACACACACACGCGCGCGTGCGCAATATATCTGAGTTAAATGAAAGGTTGTTGGAAGTTTAAAGGCTGGGGGTTTTTTTCTTAAGGAAGAAAGACTGTATTCAGAGGTATTTTTCTTAAGTTAGTTATTCTACAAGCCCCTTGAAACATGCGCCACCTGTTTCACATCAAGGATAGGGAGGACTTTACCACCAAGAGAGTCCTGTGCCTAGTCCATGGCCTACACTATACTTCTGTATAAAAATTCAAATAATTCTCATATTATACAGTACTCAGAAGAGAGATAAAAATATAACAGTTAATGCTAGTATGGCAGATGTTGTGTATTCAAACTCCACCATCAAACTATAAGCGTATGGTAAAGGCATCAAGAGCAGATTGTCTCCTTCATCTTAAATTAGCTCTGTGCCCATCAGGTGATCTCTGTTCTCTGTTCCCTTATTCCTACCCACACTGCTCTCTTCCTCCTAACAGTCATCCTTGTGTTTTTCCTCACAATTTTATTTCTCCTGTTTGTGTTGCCATACAACACAATAAGGATAGCTGGAAAGCACCAATTCAGTTAAACAGAAGTAAGAGAAATCAAATGAGAGGTTTGGGTTTGCAGAATCCCTTAAGCCCATTGTAATGTTATTTATGGATGAAGACATGTATGCTGCTATCACTCTCCTCTTTCTAAACAAACCTTCAACATTCCTCTGGAGTGCAAAATCCTCATGTTCAAGTCCATACTTTACAACAGCATTATAAACAGTGAGCTATTTATTTAAAGAAGAGTTCAAAACATGCAAGAGTGGAAAAGATGTGTATTTGTTTTTCTTTTTGCTCAGGTCTCCAAACAATGTTACTAAAGACTTGGAGAAAAGTTCACACGCTCAAAAGTTCATCTGCCCCCTCCCCACCAGTATATTGGTTTATTTAGTGAAAGATAGCACCTCTCCCTGCAAGCCTTCTCACTCAAATAGCCAGTTTCTCCTGAACCTCTGGCATGACAGCCCTAATCTCCCACACACACATTTTGTTACTTTGCTGACTTTGACCCTGTTGAACACAAACTATGAGGCCTCCTTGTTCTGCTGTTCTTACATTCCTATCAATTCATCCTTCTCATTGTGTCTTTATATACATATTCCTAAGGTCTGTGTGCCCCAGCCCATCAAATGTCTGACTTCATTCTTAAACACTATCCTGAACAGAAACACTCTCTTGAGTAGGGGCCTCATTTTGGAACAGCCCCAACTTCTAGTCCAATGGGCTCTTTTCTTTCCTTCAGAGCCCCCTTTCATCTAAGCACTCATTTCATAAAGCTTTCTGCAATCAAATTCCTCCTCAATGTCATCTCCACTTCCCCCTTTGTTTGAACTATTGCCCTCTTTTTTGCTTCTGTCAGATTCAGAGTGTAAGCACTGTGACCAACTCTGCATGCCTTGATGGCACTAATAATGTATCATTATATATAATGGTGTAATCAGAGAAAGTTCAAGAGGCAGTTCAAGCATGGGGATGCTGGAACTAGCCCATCTTAGGATGTGTAGAGCCTGCCATATGATTTGAGATAAAAGGAAAATATGTAAATAAACAGTTAAAACTATATAAGGGGAAAGCAAGGGGAAAGCCATGATATTAACTTTATGTTAACACTGTCTATATTGTGGGAAGAGAGGAGGGGAAGTGGATCTGAAGTTTCCAATTCCTCCAAGTAGTGTTATATCACTGAAGATTTTGCATGAGACTATTGTGTAATGAGAAAAGCTTGTGCTTGCGGGACACATTCCAGCAGCAGCCAGGAAGAAAGGCACATTGTGTAGCTTTCACCTTCTCTTGCCACATTCCCTATTATTATTTTAGGAAGGCACAATTACAGGCTCACAATTTTCATAGATTTTTGAAAAATGCCCCATTGATTAGATTTTACAAACTGCCCAGAAATGGAACTCCAAAATTAATGGCAGGCTGACATAGTCTATATTAGTTTGTTCACAAAACCTCTTTGTAACTGTCAGCATGTGGACCTCATGGCTGCAGGATACACTGTCAGTTTCTTAGAAAGATGGAGGAACATCGCCAATTCATTTTTCTTTGTCAAACATTTCATTTATTATTGAGTCTGTATGCAAGTTAACATCTCTCTCCTGTGCCAGTACTATTGCAACAGTAACCATTTTTGTATTTCTCTTGCCAACTAAGTTTGTGCTACCCATGCTCTAGTACAAAGGAGACGTTCATGGCGGTATGCACTTAATGAATGAGCATAATTAGCATGAAGATGTCTCATCAGGCTGGTGAGGTGGCAGCACACTAAATTGCTACACAAACCGTAAAACGAAATGACTCCCACACCTGGAGCTGGTGATAAATATGCTTGACACAATACAGTTGCTGGTCTCTTAACATGCCCTTTTGAAATCACTTTGCTATGGACTGGACGCTGGGAGAAGCCATGCAGGTGCCTTTCATCCTGCATCCCTGGACTCTGGCTCATGTGACTGCGGGACAGAGTTCCCTAAGCAATGGCCTTATAAGCAAAGGAGCCTGTAGAGATGCCAGTGACCCCCAGCCCTTGACACAAGGGCCTCCCTTCCCTTGTAGCAGATTTGAGAAAGTGGAAAAGACACCATGTCTTCAGCAATTCCACCTTGCAGTTTGCCGAATGAGAACAAATCTCCTTTTGCTGATGATTCCAGGTAAGAGGCTGCAGAGAGCAGTGGCAGCCTGGGGAGCACTTTACACTACTAAACCATGCAGGGAGTGACGTCTGGGTGGGACAAATTACTTAGGGAACAGCCCTCTTGCCCCCCAGAGGCAGGTGTGCCAGAGTCCCTCTGCTGCTGGTGATACTGGAAGACAAACTAAGAACAAGAAAGGTAAATCTTGCTAGCAAAGGGAAGGCACCTTTATCTGCATTTGCAAACATTTCTGGGCTTCTATGCCATGCCATACTACTGCCTGCTCCATGACTGTGCTTCCAGTACCTACGACTGCAGCTTTGTTTTTCTGGGCAAAGCTGAGCAAGAGGAGACTGATCTAAATGAAAAAAAAAAAAGTAAAAATTAAAAGCTTAGTGGGTACTTAGTGACATGAGAACTGGCAAAACAGACATTGGGATCTGGATCCAACCTGGACAGTTTATTCTGGGCTAGAAAGTCCATGTGAGGCAGTTACATGAACACACCTAGAAAAGAACCAAGCGCGGGTAGGCATGTTGGCTCACAGCCATGTCAGAACATTTCCCTGCGCTGCTGTGCCCCCAGCTGTGCCATAGGGGAATGAGCTGGATTGGACTTTGCATCTCGCAGAGTCAATCACACTCACATTCCTGGGTCTTTGTTACGAATGATGTTGTAATAAGCATAAAGAATGCAGCTTGCAGTTTAAGATCCCAGGAAGAATTTGCAGTGCTGACAGCTAGAGAAATCATCTCTTGATATATAATCAGAGGGAATTTGATACAGGAGTCACTGCGAGAGGATAAATGTGTCATTTTTAGAGTTGGTTTGACTATAACCCCACTTTAATTGCAGAAAATACAAAATAAGTGCCAAATGAAAGTATGAGAAGCAATTTTTGCTGTTCATTACTGACACAAAATAAGCCACGAGCTTATCCTTTCAGACTCTGAAAATTCAAAACACCCCCTACATTTTAAGCCCTATTTCCCTAGAATGAGAAGTAAAGCATATTTGCATATTGTTACAATTATAAAGCCATAGGAAAAAATCTTTCTTTTCTATAAGTAAGATTGATAGGCATTTTCCACAATACTTAATTTTGAATGAGAATATAAATTATAATTTTTATGTATGCCATGCAGTATGAATATTTTTAGTCAGTACGGACATATTTCATATTGTTCACAGGAGGCAAAAGAAACCCACAGCATCTAACAAGAGTTTTACTAAATAGCAGTCCTTCTAACTGTATTTTGGCAAGCAGCTACATCTTGCAGAAATCAAGTAACCATGGTGTCTAGTCATCCTTACATCCTTTGAGATCAAATGCAGTTTCAGTAACCACCGTTATAACAACTTTCTTTGGAAAAATAGTAAAGTTCAGGGAACACACTTTTCTTTCAAGACACCTTTTTGTATTTTTATATATATAAAAAGCTGCCACCTCTGACATCTGCAAGGGAGTTTAAACTACAGGAACAATATATTTGGTAAGATACTTTCTTTTTACATAAACTATCCTATGGAAGATTTATCTTTGGTAAAATACTAAGATACTGTAAGATACTATCTTGACTACTCAAGTTTTACACTTGTTTGAATTCAGAAAATTGGAAACGTATGGATCAATTAAGAATGAATTAATGTGTCATTCTAGCATGAAAAGAGATGCTTGGAAACTAATTGCAAAATAATTAGTTTAAAATGTCACAGAAGTATAAAATTACTTATAAAAGTACCAGTGGTGAAACTTGGCCTTCAATGAAGTAGAGAGATCCTTAAACCAGCTTCAGGTTAGCATCAGGTTTACAACCCCAAATATTTTGACATTTGCCCTAGCTTGCTCTCCATCGTCCTCTGACCATCTTTTTCCTCCCTATTTTAGCTCATTTTTTTCAAGCTTGTTTTCAAGAAAGCTCTGACCCTGGAAATATGCACACACATTTGCACCTTAAACTTTGCAGATACACTCACTAAGGCCAAACCATCAGTTAACCATACATACTCTTCCCTACTCCCATCCCACCTTTCCTCAGATGTCTCTACACTTTCCTTCCTGATGCTCTAATTGGGGGCTTTAAACTGTTAAGTCTTCTGGATATAAATTATATCATTTTGCATGTTTGTACATTGCCAAGCACAAGAATAGTAACTGCTTGCCTTTGCTGGCAATCCTATGACACCTTTGATCAGGGGGTGGAAGATCTGGCGGGCTAATTAAATTTCAGTGTGGGTGATCACATTCTGCTTTTCTAAATTCCTTCTGCTTATCTAAATTCTCCATGTAGTTACAACCTGATACAATATTTCTCTTCACTTCCCACTCCAGCTTGCTGTGTAGCGTGACTTTGTGCTTTTCAGCAGCTGCTGCAGTCCTTCCCAGGGCTGCGTTTCATTAGTGGCTAACACATCTCTGGCTGTGTCGTCTGCAATGTGAAACACATAGCTCCGTGTGTCTGTATATGCGTGTATTAATACGGATTTCTTTAAAACATAGAATAAGACACTGATTCGTAAACTATGCTCCACTGAGCACTTGTGGATGGCCCATTACGAGCTGGTATGTCACATGGTGTTCATTTGCTCCTTGTTTCCAGCTGCTAAATTGCACTGTGACACTCTTAAATATACATTAAATACTTTCCTAATGTTACTTAAGCAAGTAAATTGCTTCCATTGCCTGAAGGAAATTCTTCAATTGCAAGCATGGGGGGAAAGGAATAGAAAGAGTGATCAACAAGATTCTCTCTTAATAATGTCATCCCTTAGGTTAATATGATCCATACCATAGTGGATTCCTGCTCTCTGACAGAAAAACTACCCTGCTCTAACAACATTTCATGTGCTCTTCAGGGCCAGATCCCACTAGCCAAGCTATGTGATGTATAATGGCACTCTACAAGGACAAAAGTCTCACCATTTTACAGTAGCCTGGAGAGCTGAAGCCAGAGGCTGTGCCCGGTGCTTAGAAAGCAAAGTGTGATATTGCAGTCTCTTGTATCCGAATACTTGAGGTACATGTCTATTTATTTAATGAATCTGAGCATTTCCAAGAACTGATGCCACAGTCCATATGCCGTTTTCTTTTTCTTTCTCTCTGTTTTTTTAATTTTCTTTTTTTAAAGCAAACCAACAGAATATAAAATTAGACTTGCAACGCATGCTCTGCTTGTATTGCAGTGACCCTAAAGATAACATAGAAAATGTCGACTAAAAATGTAATAAGTGAAAGCACTTTCTACACACACGTCCCTTCCCACCCCATTTATATAAGGACTAGTCAGAGGCAGAAAATAAGGGACTGACTTCCTGCTACTAGCCAGCCTATTATCTTTGCCCCCTGGCCAACTCCCAGTATCTTCAGGGAGTTTCTACCCTTGTGAACATAAGGCTGTGCTAACAGGTTGTTTGCTACACAACAGTGCAAACACATGGATGTGGACGCAGTTCAGCATGGTCATGCCATGGCAGCCAGGTTGTGCTAGTGGGCTGTGTGTGCTTGGGCAGCACACTGCAAATTTGGTTGACTTTGGCAGGCTTGTGCTGCTCTCTGCTTGCATTAGCATCAGAACATACAATAGGCTGTTCAGAATAGCTGTAGAAGTTGTTGATTTTAGATTTCTGTTTCTAAGTGAGCAGTTGGGGTTTGTGTCCTGTTACAGAACAAGGACCACAGATCAGTAACACGAATATTTGAAGCTTGTACACTTCCATTCTCATTATGGTGTTTGTCACAAAGATGAATTAATGTTGTGCCATTTTCAGTTCTCATTACAATCTTTGTCATGGGATGAAATATTAGACTCTTAAAGTCTCTATGAATCATAGCAGCTTGCTCTATTATGTTGACCTTTTCAATATTCTGTGTTTGGACTGGCTGGCATTTCCTCTCCTCTTCCTCTGCAATAGCCACACTGAACTTGTGGGCAGGCTGCACTGGGTTACCAATGAAAATGCAGAATACTGATGAAGTCAACATTGAATAGGCATGTCTGTATTTTGAGCATTGCAGAATTTGAATTCTATTTACCATGCAAAAGGAGGGACTAAAAAATGAGCCTATAAAAAGCCTTACTTTCTCTTTCTATAAAACACTCCTGCATATGCGCATTTTATGAAAAGAAAGTAACTCTTATGTGGATGTAACAAAAAAGAAACACAAACCCCAATCTACCAGTCATTGTTTAAAAAAAAAATTAAAAAAAAGGAAAAAAAAAAAAAAAAAAGGTCACAAATCTGTTGTTAAATGGCTTGAAAATTGTCATCCAACTTCTTTCTTTATTTTCCAGTGCTGGCTGTACAATTTCCTGCTTTCTTTACAATGCTGATGACAACACTGCATAACCAAAGCCTGGACTGGGGCATTGTGGAGTGACTCTCCTGTATTCTCTGGTAGTTCCTAGTTGAAACAGCTCATATCAGACTGTTTGTATGATACCCAGGATCTTTTAAAGGTACACTGGAAATTATTTCATTCCTGAATCGTCAGAGGAGAGCAGAACTCAGGTGACAGTCAACATAATAGCTCAAGGCACACTGTGAAGTGTCCCTTTTTATGCCCATTTTCATCACAAATGTGTGTTTCACCCCAGCTGTGAAGTGACTAGACAAACATGTGACTAAGGACCCCAAACAACCCAAATCCCTCATAATTTTGTGCATGCTAAAGGGCACTTTAATCCAGGTAGACTGATGAGGGCATATGGACCAGTGCATCATTTTGACAAACTCAGCCTGCGGGCAGGAACATGCCTGGCTCTGCGAAAGGCTGTGCTGCTGTGCTGCACATTTCTGGGGCCACAGACTGCTACATGCAGGCAAGAGGCCTCCCAGGGAGGCTGGGCTGAAGCACTCTGGCCACACAGAAGAGTGGGCCTGCATCATCTCTGGTGCAGGGTCTAGTGTTGATCCTCATGAAGGAGGCAGAGGACAGCCACTGTCCCAGGGCTGTGAGAAAGTCCAGACACAACCCAACATAAGGACCTTTGGGATCTTAGATCTGTCATAAAATGTCTACATACAGTGTGCTATTCCTGTAGTTAAGCATCATGCATGCTGTGGATCTGAGATGCCTCTTAAATGCCTATGGTTTCTGGTCCATTTGTCACATTTACGGAGATCAAAAACCTTTTAAAAATAGGAACATTTACTTGTTGAACTTAAAATCTGTGATCTTGACAAAAACGTACCATTTTAAAACGTCCTCTGAAGTAAAGAGTTTAATGGGCTGGAAAATGTGTCATTTTAGCCCTTGTGAGAATCACAACAGCAAGATGGAAAGGGCCACACTGCATCTCTGAGAGCACAGAGTATGGACTTGGGAGCACAGCTGACTTGAGCGTTTAACATGCAACTACCTCGAGCAGCCCGCTGCCGCCCACTATGGCCTCTGGTTTAATGCAGTATCTGTCATGTGAAAGCTCTTAAGCCCACTCATTGCCAGTGAGAGCACACTGTTTAGGACACCCACCCAGGCAGGCATGTAATGCCCTCCTTCATTACACATTGCATCCTTGCAGTGAAACTCGCTCCTCGTGCTCCTCCCCTCAGAGTTACATCGGCGGGTGCACGGGAGCGGCTCCACGACAGCAGCCTAGGTGTGCAATAGCACACTGTCCTCTTCCCTGACTGGGTAGCACTTACCTGAAGAAAGACAAGCATATAAATCTGAGGAAGGCCTGTACCTGCAAGCCACGGCTCCTTTCATGTGCAAAACATAAAATTATGAGGATAATGGCTGCCTGCAACTGCCTGCATACCCCTGAAAGGCTTCCACCCCAGCTGAGGGCAAAAAGTGAGATATTGCTCCTTCCTGCAGGCTGCCACCATCCCTGTTGGGTATATTCAGCAAATGTAGTCTCACTCTAGGAGCCAATGCTCAAGGGGTGGAATTTTTAAACTTATTTTCCTGACCTCTGTTGAAGCCCTTTTTCCAGTCATGATAAAGGGCTCTGACAAGAAGCTCTGGAACATGTGGAAAGAAGCACCAGCCTCTGCCTTACCATTTCATTTCTTGGTCCAGCAGTGTCACACAGTCCTGACCCTGGCGGACTGACTGCACATATTCCCTTCTGCCAATCCTATTGTGAACTCCTATGGTATAATAAGAGAGAACTGGAACATGAGAATCTCTTAAACCAGCCCATCTGATCAGCATAAGTCACAGCAGTTACTTCTTCCAGTCACAACTTGTGCACTGGTAGCAGAATGCAGAAAATGAATTAAACTGCAAAGCAGCAGTAACAAAGCAATGCCATCAGATCCCAGAGGATGGGACTGCTGTTTCCAGGTCCTGGTCCAGCCAGTCCAAGAGCTTTCACATTGGTTGCTCTTTGTGAAATAGTTATGTCAATATAACCTCTTCTATGGATAAATTCAGAGGTACCTTTTGTGGGCAGTATATTCCCCTTTCTCCTTAGGGAAGTGTTCCTGTGTAACAGGTGCATCAATACACCCATGTATTCATCCAGCCAGAGTCCTGATTCTACATATCTAATTCAGAAGTATGGACCAGGTTGTGCTGGTCTCTGTGACTGTTTCTCTCTCCCAAAGAAGTCACTGGCTGGATTTCTTAGCAATCATTGCTATGCACAGGGCTGGGCTGAGAATCTGGGGGACACTGGTTTTAAAGGTGATACATGGGCACACGTGACAAACTTAAATGCTTGAACAGTACAATCAACACTCCATATAGGAAAGCTGTCTCATCCTCCAGCTGCTAAAGCAGAGCAGAGTGCAGCTCCCTGGTAGCCCTAAAGATTGGTTTACAGAAGTTCCTTTTACAGAGAAAAGGGCACTGACTTCCATACCCACGCACAAAGATACTACAAAAGCTGAGTTCCTCCTCCACCTGTAGGACTAGCAATGGGAGCTCACACAAAGCCCCTCCAGCTCCACAGCAATGTTTTTTATTTAAAATCCAAACACGCAGCTCAGTGCAACACTAGCTGTGAAATAATTCTTACCCCTTAAGCAAGCTCCATCAGTGTTTTCCTTGTTTAGTGGTAACAGACCTGAACATATAAACAACCTCATGGCACACTCTGGGTTAGTCAGTGCCAGTCAGTAAGAGCCCCCCTCCGAGAAAACACTACAGAAAGGAATACTTCTAATTTAAAATCCTTCTAAGTGCTAGAGACATTTAAAGCATTAAGCAGCAATTAATACAAATAAGAAACTCAATCTCTCGCATCATTAATACTAATTATGCTTTATAGTTGCATTTTCTGAATAAGATGACAGACAACATGCATATGGAGGAGGCTGCTTGACAGAGGTGCAGAAATGATAGGTAACTAAACTGAAGGAGAAAGCAGAGTCAGACATGTTTTAAAGGGCCTTTGGCTTCCTCAAGCAGGGGAAGGCATTTCTAAAAAAGCTGGAATTGGGCCCACAGAATGTTCAGGAGCTCAGATGAAGTGCCACTCAGTGGGGGTGTCTCGGGTGGCTGAGCAACCACTCTTGACATGCAGTGGTCAGTGTTTGCTGTGGGACAGCTGCTGTGGCTGTGGGTGTTTGACATCCCTGGGACTCAGACTCAGGGTGTCTTCAGTTGAATACCAAGAAGCAGGGTCATTTTGGGAAAAGCTGAGTTCAGCTTTTGCCACAAGTATGACACTGACTCTGAGGACATAAGTGATGATGCTGAGGACAACTGGACTGAAACTGGGCCAGTATTTTCTCACTCTGCCCCTTTAGCAATGGATTTCCTGTCCTGTATGGTGAACATCATCAAATACCATAAGTCCCTGTAGAAAGAGCTGCTGTATTTCACTGGAAATGAGAGGATTTTATTTCTCAGTATGTTTACATGTGAAATGATGAGTGGCACAAGGACTGGGAAAATCAATCTGGCATTAATGTGCTTGCTGACAAATTTGCTGTATCCAGAGAATCAGGAGTCAATTTCTACTAAAGCAAACAAAACACATACTAAAGATTGCACTTAGCCTGTTTTCTCAGGTTAGGACTATTACGAAATCTTGAGTGTCACACCTTAATGTTCTTACCTACTTTCTTTTGCACCTTGTACTTTCCATGTAGTCGTTACGTACTCCTGCACTGGGCTGGTGCACCACATGACATGCAACTTCTAGGCATGAACAAAAGGACCAGGGCTTAAATCAATTACAATATAAATGAAACCTCAGCATACTAGTCAAAGGAAATCTGAACTATGCTTATGACAAATGCTTTCTGTTTGAATTCCCTGTTGCTTCCTTTGACATGGTTCCTACTGCTTGTCCTGTCAGGAGGAGACTTTGCTCAGAAAAGTCAGCAAAAGCTGAGAAGTCACTAGCAAGGTTGTCCCTGTCCTGCCTAGTGTTGTGCTGAATTATACTTGTGAGGCTACAGAGGTATTTGGCATTATTTATTTTGATCCAACATGGAGGCCAGTTCTGACCAGGATTAGCAGTCATCTTAACTGTAAACTCCTAAAAGATGTCCTTACACAAACATATTTCAAATTCCCATGTGGTGCCTGGACTCCCTGTACAAAGGGAAGATATCCCTTGCATCATGAATGACATTAAATGAATAAGAACAACACAAGAAAAACTTTCTGCCAATCACTAAAACACAGCTAGCTTAGACAAGGGGGAGGGATGGAGTTCATCACATTTCACTGTTGACAAATACTGGCTAGTAGTGATGACTTGAAGATATTTCTACATGTGCCTACTCCTCAGGGCTGCCAGATCAGTGAAGAGCCACTGCCAGGCTGGCCACACAAACTCACACTGCAGTGCCCTGTGCTCAAGCCCTGCCAAGGCTGTGCACAGTGCTCCCTTGCAGGAAGTAATAGCTGTCGCTCTGCAGTGCAGCTGCACTCTGCTGCTGGCAGCAGCCCTCCAGAAGACTGAGCATTTCAGCCTCAGAGAAATTCTGTACATAGCTTTAGGCAATGGACATCATGCTGGCAAGAAGTAGCAAGGCTTCTTATTCTTGTCTCCGTCACTGACCCGCTGTGTGACCTCAGGAAAATCACTTCACTTCTGTGTGTTTCTTCTACTTCCTGTCTTTCATCTGTCTTGCCTGTTTGACTGCAAGCTTTGGGAGGGGGATCATCTCTTACGATGAGCATGCAGCACCAACCACAGGAGAGCTTTAATCTCTGTTGGGACTCAGAGCACAGTACAAAACCTACAGCTATTCTGTAGTCCATACTGTCTACATTAGCACTTTTGTACAAAGTGTTGCAGAGTGGTCAAAATGGGGCACTACTGCAATATTTGTCATATCAGCACTTCTGATATCATCCAGTGTGTACCCTGGTACTCTGTCCACAGAGCAGGCAAGAAATGCCACATAGCAGACCTTCTGTATTTTCATTTAGATTGTTGACTGTACATGAAAAATGAGATTATAAACAGGGCTGCTTTGCCCCACAGATATGCTTTGAATGTGCTTTTATACAATGAAACAGGCATACTATAAGGATGCTGCTGCTTCTATATATGACCATGTGAAGTGCAAATAAAATGCACTTCTATGTTTTAAAAGTTACTGTTAACAAATGAATGAGTAACAGTGTTAATACTGCTAATGTGATGAAAACACCCCACATTGACAAGATACAATGTGGACAGATAGCCCAAGGAAAGACCTGACTGGTAGATATCCTGTTGGGAAGGGTTTCATTGGCTGTAGAACGTACACATTGACCACCACCAGTTCTGCCTACAGATGAGTGAATGGATGGCTGTGTGTGTATGCGTGTATAGAGAAGAAACAAGACGGAGAACAAGACTGAAGACAATGTGTCAAAGGAGAAGTCAAATAGAGGGATCTCACAGGTAGAAGAACCCATTTGCTATGTGGACCTGTAGCTTACCAATTTTTTTAAGTACATCATTCCTTGCAGAAGCATAATCTTTTGGCATTCATCTCTACTTAGCCTTTCTTTCAGTTTTCTAGGACAAAGAATGTGTTATGCCTCCTGAAAATACTCCTTTATGATCTGGAGCTGACTGAAAGATCAGGCTGTCCTCAGATAGACTGAATCAGCCCTGTGACACTTATAACACTCTCTCTGAAGAAACTCTCACAAGTCACAACTTTCTCCTCTTTTACTGGATGCTTTGTGGAATCTCTATATAAGGTACCCTTGTTACAACTGTAAAGCAGCTTTGGTAGAACCTGTAAAGAGCAGCTGTCAGCAAAGACAACAGATCATGTTATCACACAGCACGATGCTCTGCAACATTATCATTTTGCAAGTTCTGCTGCTTCCCATTGTCCCATTTGTGAAGGTGCTTTCTGGCTTTCTCTCCCTCTGTTGTGACAGCTTTTGTCTTTGCACCACTGGTGCAAAACTAAAGAGATCTAACTGAACAAGGGAGCAGTTTTGTTCTCCTGCAATAGAGAGATATGCCAGGCTTTTCAGATAAAAAATAAAATATAGACATGTTTTTGAATCCCCTTTTGTTTTTCTAAGTTTTACAACCTCACTTATCTGTAAACAAAATCATCCTTTTTTTTTTTTTTTTTTCCCCATAGCACACTGCATAAATACAACTTCATGCATCTGGGAAGGTGACAGCTGCCCTATGAGATAGATTGTGACAGTTTAAAATCAGGGAATCAATCACCGAGATATAGTGCCTGGATGCCTTTTCCACCAGGATGTATTGCAGGATCCAGGAGCTCGCTATTTGAGATATGCCATCATAACTCTGATAGATTAAAGCACCACATCCAGGAAACAATTGTGTAAGAAAAAAATGGTGTCATAGATCTGCCAGGTTACAGCACAGACTCCAGGAGCCAGCCGAGGGAGGGCAGGGCTGTATCTCTGCTCCCAGAAGCCGCCAGAGCAGCATGATGACAGTTCTGTTCTCAAACAGCCCCATTATGACCTAATTAGCATATATGAATTGCAGATTTAAAGCATTAAAGTGATGTACAAATCATTAATTTTTTGTCAAATCCATGTCAGCCTTGTGTATGCCTTCCTATTTTAATGTTGCATGACAGTGAAAAGAAGTCTAATCCTCTGTATATAAAGAGGAGAGATTTGGTGTAGCTGATATAATGAGATCTATTTAAACACTGGATGTTTTGCAGCTTTGAGTGTATCTGCTCAGAGAAGAAAAAAAAACCACATATGTCCCATTAGGGTTAATTGTAAAAGGATGTAAATATATTCAAAGCCCCAAGGGCAGTTCTGCATGTTGTCTGTATGAAAGAGAAGATATAAAACTTGTTTTCCATCAAAACTTCTTTTTAGTTTTGCGACAAATAAAAGGAACCACCTGCTCACACAAGATGGACCTGATTTTCAGAGGACATGAACACTCAGAAAAATCAAGCTCTCACTTTGGAAACCAAGTCTGAGACATAGTCTCAGGAATGGCATACAAAAAATTCAAACAGATATAAAATCAAATCTACATTGACTCAAATGCCTGCATAGAATCATCACAGAAAGGGAGGACAACTCCTTTAAAGTGGGACTTCCTAAACTATTAGTTCTTCACAGTGATGCTGGGAACCCTCAGTATCACCTGCAGGTTGTGGCTGGCCATGTCTCTCAGCCACCACAAACTGTTTCAGGATGGATCTCCATCTGTTCTGGCCTCATGGGTTTACTATTTTCTTACTATCCCATTTCATATCCTCCTCTTGCTTTCCTTCCCTGGCTTTAAAGGAGCTCTTGCATGTTATGCTCAGGACAGATGACACAGCTCCTGTTCTGAGCTGAGAACACAATTCAACACCATTGGGAAAACCCTCCTGCCACCCGATTAAAGTGTCATCCAAGTCCCCTTTCAATGAGCCAATTATTCCTCCACAACAAGTGGCATTTCACAGGCATGACCGAACATCACATTTCCATCAAACAGGCTTGCATATTACACTGACTGAAATCCAGATGCATGAATAGAGAGGTCTTCTCTGACAGTCTACTCCATCTCTCACACAACCTGGCCTGGGGATGGATTGAATTCCAGGGAGTTGCACAGGAGGTAGGTAAGAGGAATGGTCTTGACAGTTGTGTTCAAGTATTTTATGCATCAAAAGAGAAGTATATTGGTGGCATAATTTCAATGAAATACAGAATTCCAGATGCTAGCTGAAATTTTTATAAAAGATAATATAATTAGGCACCCAGTTCCAATTTACTGTCCATGGGCACTGCAATCTTGACCCCTACACCCCTTTGAAATCACCTATAATTCCAAACCAGCAGGTTTGGTCAAGTTGTTTGTGTGTGTCTGTTTTAGATGTGTGTGTTTCTACAGTCAACAGCACTCCTGGGCAGATGATTTCTCTTACAGTTCACTAGAATGACTTTCCCAGCAGCAAATAATCAGCAGTGTAGATCATCTTTTCTGACAGGAGTTGAACAGAGAGATGGCTCTCCTCAGGCTAGCAAAACAAGGATATAGAGGAATGAAAGTGCCATTGAGGAATGCGTTGAACCGAGAGGCAGCCTGCGTCAGCTGGACAGGTGCTCAGCACTTACCTCCTGAGTGTTACCTCAGTAGCTCAGAGTAGTTGGTAAGGAATCAGCACATGGGGATCCCCACACTTCAGATGAGTTAAAGTGTGTGTGTCTTACAGAGACACTTGGGCATTCTCTTTCAGTGTGAGGGTATTAGGAGCTTTGGGGTTAAGGAGGAGAAGAGCAAACAAAAGGCTACACTAGGAACAAGGAATGGGAGGAAAACCTGTGGATTTAATTTTCCCTTCAAATCTTCCCAGAATTTGGGGAGCCCCTGAATACAGTGCAACTCTCTTAGAATGATTCTATAATTCCATTCTATGATTCACAGTCTGCACAGTAGTACTGTGTTTTAAAGTGAAACATGGAAATGAAAATTGCATGAATTCAGAGACTGCAGGGAGAACAGAGGCCATCTCTGAGCAGAGCCAACATTCAGCACTAGGCCTAACTCCAGGAGCTGAAACTAAAGAAGTCTCAAGGTCCTTGTGAAATTAATCCCTATGTGAAGGGCTAAGGCAACCAGTCAAATGTTTATGCGAGAGCCTTCCTGATATCCTTGAGGGACTCTGGGAGCATGTAGGTTTGTTTTGGCCTTCTTTCACAACCTGGAATCCATGGGAATACAGTTGCAGGGACTTTCTCCCTGAAGACACAACAGCTTTGAAGTGTATTGGCAGAATGCAAATGAACTTTTGAGCTGCACAGACCCAGCTTTGGCCTTGCTCCTGCTGCTAAGGACAAGCTGCTTGGCCTCCACAGAGCAGTGGTTTCATTGCCGCTTGCTGAATTCCTTACCCAGCCCATCATTTTCTTCTCTGCACTTGCACATGCAGAGCCCTGTACAGGATCTAGCCAGTTAACCTGGCAGAGCAGCTGCAAAGCTTTTCAGGTGCTTGGATTTCAGACCTGACCTGCACCTACTCCAAAGTCTCTGTGCTAAAATGGCTCCTTTGGTGCAAGCTCCTGAGTTCAAGCTCTTATGGAGCTATGGGAGAACAGTCTGAACAAAAAGTCCACTAATGAAGAAGCACAATCAGCTGGCTCCAGGGACTTGTTTAATTTCATTAACTTGAGAGTTGATGCAATATCTCTAGCAGTAATTGGTATGTTGATCTTGTCCCTGTGCTATGAAAGAGGGAAGCATAAGATCTTCATTTCATCCCAGAGCTCAGATGAGCTAGCCCTACATTGCACTGTTAGTGATCTTCAAAAGGCATTATTTATAAAAGTAGCTTTCTGGGATACTGTTCAATCCATGCCCATTATCCATGCAAATTCCTCAAGCTGTATCGGGTTAGATAGCTGCTGGAAAACCAACCAACCTGCAGAAATCCTTGCTTAGTTTTTTATTGAGCACAATGTGGTCAGGATTAGTCAGTCATGGCATTGGATTAGCATTATTGGTAGCCATGGCAATTTCCATTTGTGTGACAATCCATGTAACCTTTCCCATTAAAATTCAGCTTAAAATACCTATGAAATCCCACAGTCCTCACTGAATCCCAGGAATATCATATGGTATCATTCAAACTAGAATAAATCCAAATACATCTGAAGATTTATTCAAATGAGCTGAAATCACAGTAAGTTCAATTAAAGAAGAAAAGCATTAAAAGCCTGAAAAATGGGCTGTGTGCATTCTAATTCTGATCTGGGTCTTGCCATGATTAATTACACTTCTAAGTCTTATAGCTCCTTAAAAAAAATATGGGAACTGTTCCCTCTGATTCTTGTTCACTTAGTAGTTAAACCTGGGAGCCAAGCTTTTACCTGAACAGAGGTGAAAATTTCTGGTGAGGTTGACTCCGTGGCTGCTAAAGATGCTGCACACACCTGTTGAGGTACCAAATGTTGCTGTACAAGGCTACACCACCGATCCTGGCAAACCAGCTTGCCCGTAACCCATCCTGAGTTCCACTGCTGAGTTTCAGTTTTGCAGATATAAACCAGGCTTTTCTTCACCTAAAGCCTGTTGTGGTTTTCCTCATTTTAAATACTCACCAATGAATTATTATAACTGTGCTGCCAAAATTACTGCTGCAGGGGTGGAATTCAGACACACTGAACACACTGATTTTTAACAGCTTAAATATGGAAGTGCAACAGGAGATGACATCCTTCTGCCCAGGCTCCAGTTCTCTGCTGCCTGCTTACTGACCTCCAGATGAAGGGCAGTAACAAGCAGCCGGAATGTTCTTACATTTGAACTGCCGTTGCTGTTTGCAGCTGACCTGCATGGCTGCATCCTTTTACAGCCAATGCCAGGTAGAGAAAGAAACTATGAATTCTCGTTCTTGTGCTTCCCATTGGGAATTACTGCCTTAACTCAGTGCGAAAGGCTTCTGTTTTTGAGCTCTGCCCAACAAAAAGATCTCTATTTTGAAATGCATCAGGTACCTCCTGCTAAATCTCTACACACAGTAGCTTCATTGAGTGATTGGAAGCAAACTAATAGGAGTGGCTTGATCAAAGTGTGTAATAAGCAAACACAGTAACAGACATTTTTATTCCATTATTTTGCATGTTATCCCAGTTTTATACATGGGGTCTCTCTTAAGGAAGCAAGTGTTCAGCTTGGCAAATTTTTCCATGTCAAGGTGTACCTATTAAAATTTAATCTAAGGTTATACGTTTGTTATCTATCCCAGACATATCTTAGGTCAGAAGAGGGGAAGGCCTGAAAAATGAACTTTGCAGACGGTTCCCTCCTCATTCTGAAACACTTTTGTTTAGAAGATGTTGGATTACAGTGTTTAGAAAAGCAGTACATCTTAAATAAAATAAAATAAAATAAAATAAAATAAAATA
>VZTX01002521.1:0-14995 GCA_013400915.1 Pardalotus punctatus | reverse complement strand
ATAAAATAAAATAAAACCTGGCATAAAAATATATCTGTGCACATGAACAGTGAAATTATTTCACACCTCAGCTGGGTACTCTTTCTTTCTATGGCAAGGAATCCAAAGATGCAGCAAATACCATTGAGGACACTCAGACTTTTGGAAAACAACACCACTTTTTCCTAGGTATCTGAGGGCTGGCGGGTACTATCAGCATTTCAGTCTGAAGCAAGTAAGGCTGTGCCCCTTTGAAGAAGCTGTAAGCACCCTTTGTCATTCCTAGAAACGATGGCAGGTTTAGCCCTAGATGTGAAATCACAAATTCAGCAGGTTTTCAGAGGTGTCCATTTCAACAGGCATCCCTCTCATTTCTCATGCACAGCCTGTGTCTGCCACACTGCAGTTTGCTCTTGGTTTATGCCTTGCACTTCAGTTCCCTGCCACTGTGTCAACAGCCAGCCTTCACTTCTACAATCTGAACCTTTTGTCATGTTCTGTGATTGCGCATAAAACCCTTCTCCTCTACATCTTGTGCTAAGATGATTTTTGCAGTTCTGTTGCTAGAAAAGTCTTATGCTCAACTATAAGCTAAATAAAACAAATTTCTTGCCATCAAATATTTAAACCCACTGTGCTGGCATGGACTCAAAGTAAAGGAGTAAAATATGGCTGAGAAAAAAATGTGAAAAATGAAACCTTTATCTTACAGATACTTCCAGCAATAACTTAAATTATGCAGCTGTCCTCAAAATAGATCAGACTCAAACAGCACAGCTTTTAGATGCAGAAAGAACCTGATGAAAATACATTCATTTGAAAATATAATTTCTTTGAGTATTCCTAGATATTTTCTGACGCCTAGGACTGTCTGAACCACTGTGAGAGGTTAGAGAGCTGTGAATGTTTTTTCTTAAATTGTATGTGAGGCACTGGGGAAGTAGACATATCATATACTCAAATGAAAGCCTTTTTTGAAACTGAGCTCAAGTGAACTGCAAATTCATGTCAGCAGGGTGCCAGTGCCCTCTGTGTTTGCTGTCTGTGTCTTTAAGAAGACAGAGTCAAAGACTTCCAGCAGAGACATATGAGCACCATCTTCTCACTGCTTCCTACACTCACAAGGGATGGTGCCTATCGCAAAACCTGGGTGTGTCTTCCCAGGACACTGCAGCCTTCTCCAGGCACCTCAGCTCTCTCCTCCAGCATGGCTGCTGTCCAGGGCCCTGGCGCACAGCACTGTCAGCACCCAGCAGGCAGAGGAGCTGCACTGGGGTTCTGCAGCTAAATGTAGTTTCCAGGGTGTTCTGGAGCAGCTCCCACCTGTGGGGAAGCCACTATGTGCCGGGTCACCTGAAGCCCTGGTCTAGGAAGAAGCTGGCCAGCAGTTATTGCTGGGCCGGCAAATTGTCGAGAGCTACATGAAGGAGTAGCGGGACTTATTCCCTTCAGTGGACCCCATCCTGAGCATGTCCCTGCTCTTTAGGACAGGGGGTAGCTCTAGTGGTTCCTGACTGTAGGAAAATTCTGGCAGGTGATATGCAGGGTTGGCTCACCTCTGTCCTCATGTGTTAAGGCTGTGAGCACAGGAGAGACCGCAACAGGTTCTCCCACATGTTAAATGCAGATTAATAAGGCCTACCTGTGTCCGTTCAGAGGTCACAGGGATATACCGGCTCAAGTTCTCAAGTTTTTCAACAACTATGACACCTATGGGTTTTATCTCTGCAGTGTGCCAGCTGTGGGGCAGAAAGAAAAAGAACCAAATACCACAAGTCTTCTAAAACAATTGCAAAGTCTGAGAATATGATGGGGGAATATAGATGAAACTCACAGAGACAGAGGTGAGGGGATGAAAGGAAACTCCTGGTTTGCCTTCCAGTGTTTTGTCAGAGAAATGAATGTTGGACACACAAAATTGCACACTGTGTCTGAATTTAGCTGTATGATTCGAGAGCTTTTTTTAGTGATGCCATATGTATAGTCTGGAAAAGAAAGGACTGGCAAAGCTACAGGAACAGTGTTTATTTTTATTTCTTTTTGCTGGGGAAAGGAGGGGCATCCCTAGATACTTTTATTGAACCTGGGCAAGCTATGCTATTGAATTCTGAAAATGAACAGGAGATTATATGCATAATCTTAATTTGAAGTATCTATTGAGGCTTTTTATACAGAGAGCTTTAGTTACTTCTTCAAGGAAGAATTAGTCTATTTAAAAGGACATGAGAAGATCTCACCTATTACCATTCACAGACTGAATCTGTCCCAGAGCCAGGTTTACCAGAGCCAGCTTTGCTGGCAAACACATCTTGGCTTTTATATCCCTCCTTTGGTGACATGAAGTTACAAGAGTTTAGGGCTGCTTTGTGTCACCAGCACAGTACAAGTGCCCTGCACACAGGCCAGTGCACAGACTGGTGAATCTGACATTCAGTATACAAAATAACACTTAGAAAATAATTGTAGACATGAAAGACTATGCAAAACTCCCTTCTTTGTGGCATTATTAATACCTGTATAGTTATCAGACCACAAATAAGTTTGAATCAAATGCAGCAGCACTTTATGAAAATAGAGTGTATATATCAATGTACATTGTGTATAATTGGTGCCATTTGAAATGATGAAGTGCTATTAACTGATCTTCGTAAAATAATACTTTGCATTTATATAGTGCCTTCCATCTGAGATCTCAGAGATCTTCGCAAACATTACTGAATTAACTCTCTCTGAGCCCTTCAATTTAGCTGTTGCTCTCCTTAGTCTACAGATGTGGAAAGAAAAGGCAAAGAAAGATGAAGATCATATGAGGAAACTAGGACTCCAAGGGCAGACACTTCTTGCCTTGTAAAGAAGCTCACAACCTTTCTTTTTCTGAACAGGAGCTGTAAGCTTTCAGCACCTCTGAAAATCAAGCCATTTTAGTTGCACATTTGGATGCAAATGCCCAATTTAGCTTAAATAATCCCTTCAAAATCCTCCAGGAAATGTGTAGGAGAACTGACAAAAAGGATCCAGAAAGCTTGGCTCAGGGCCCTGTATTTTGGCTGAGGGACTGTTCTCTGCATACCACCTGACCATTGTGACTGCAGCTTGTGAAACCTTGCTTTGTCTTCTCGTGCTTTCCCCCCTCCCCACAGTGTCCAGCAAAGAAATAAAGGCAAAAGATGTCTGCAGCTTGCCAGAAGAGTGCTGGATCCACTTCAACAGCGTGGGAACCCAGGACCTACTGCAATAAGGGAAGGTTACAGTCGCAGGCTCAGCAAACTAGTGAGGAACTTCTGAAATCAGATCAAGTCAAATTGATTAATCTAGTCAAATTAATTACTCTGGCTAAAAGCTCTCTCTGGAGAAGTGATCAGGCTGATCTGGAATGGTCTGAAAGAACAAGGCCAGATGCCTGCTTAGGGGTATGAGAATGGGTATAGGATGAGTAGCTGGAGGAGCTCTGGAGTGGCACCAAACCCTTAATCGGTGTAAAATGCAGCCACGGTAGTACATTTGGCTTCACAAAGAGACTGGGACTTTCCCTTCAGGGCTGCATTCAGACATCAAAGTCCTGACTTAATGCCTCCTACTCCCGTGCATACAGTGCCTTATCCAGATCGCTGGAGTCTTTTGAGAGGTGTCTCTACTCTCATCAAACTGATTCAAGGACATAAAGCCACCACTTCATCTCAGACACCCCGGAGACCTTGAGGAGGCCTGTAGCTGGACTGCCTCCTCTTTCTGGAACTGATATTGCTGCGACTGCAGAGAGCTGATTTCCCCCCACATCCTGCAAGAGAAGAGCTCTGTGATGGGAGTTTGCACTCTCTGGCAAGGACTGGAAGGCAGACAAAGAGGCAAGCAGGCAGAGGATGCTGATTAAGCCTCCAATGGAAAGTGCCAGATGCATCACTTGGTGAATCCCAGAACAAACTGAGTCGGAAGGGACCCTCAAGAATCATCAAACCTGACTTGTGGCCCTGCACAGCACCACCCTGCACAGCACCATGTATGTGAGTTACATGAATAGTTGTTACCATAATTTGCAGTGCTGCACTGGCACATCAGCCTCAGCAAGGCATGATCCCCTCCTCACCAGAGTAAAGATAAATGATGCCACTCCAGAGAGAGCATGCACACTCACATGTGGAATCAAGGAATGGAAGTCAACAAAACAAATTTAATTATAAAAAATAATACAATAATATAATTGGGCATGTTCCTTTCTACCCTATATTAGGTACAGAGCCTGCCATTTTCTCATGGGACCTAATACGTCCATCTGTGTCTAGTGATTTTGGCCGGTGGTTTTATTCTAACTTGTCTCTATTGTCTTCTTTCATTCTTGAAAAGGATAACAATGAAGGATAAGAATGCATTCTTTGTCTTGTTTCTCAATTTACTGTTTAAAAAAATATTTATTAAGCAAATATGAAATGCCTCAGAATGCTTTGCAGAGATGCCAAGAGGTCAAAGGTCTGGGATAAAAATGATGTTGAAACAATAATTAATTAGCTGACATTCTCTTAGAAAATTTGCTTTGGGAAAAGCTGTAGTAAATCAAGACAACAGACAAAGTGACAGAAAAGTGAGTAATGAGGTAAAGAGGGATAGGGAGAAAGAAAATCTGTATGGGTAGATTTATTCACTTTAGAAAATGATCTGATTTTTCTCAGCCATTGTCCTGGCCCCCAAACAAAAATCTCCAATAAATAACTTCAAGCTGTTTTCAGTGACTAAGCCTCAAAATGTTCCATCCTGAATACACTCTTATTTACTGCATGCAAAACTGATTAACATCCCTCCAATGTATTTGTAGGATTTCTGGTCTACAGAGGCCATCTGTTTAGAGGAATTTCTGGAATTGTAGTGTCACCTCTCCAGTAGGACTGCCAAGAGGCCTGAAATCTCCACCACACCATATACACAGCTGTATAGATGATTCAGGAGCTACTTGGGCAAAAAAGAATTTGTGCAACTCACTGAGTAAATATGTCATCTCTACCTGCACAGGGAACCTTTCCTAAGCCTTTTGTCAAAATTCACCTGTTAATTTATAATGTTACCAAACCCTGTCTGGAAACAGCATATACTGAAGCTCTGTGGGAACACATTTGCCTTGAATGTTGTTTTCCTTGGATATTTGCCTCACCTGCATTCATACTCTGTGCACCCCCCTTGGACAGCTTCTCAAGATCAGTAAATATACTGGAGGGGAAAAAAGAGAGAAATTGTGCTTGTCCTTTAACTACTCACTGAGCTGGGATGAATTTGCCACAAAATCCCTACAGACAGACCATGGATACAGAGGTTGTACTTCCCAAGGCAGAAAAATGTCTAGACCTACCAAGGTTCCTGCCTCAAAGACATCTCCAGATCTGCATGATTTATATGGTGATCAGCATAAATACAGGACATAAGAGCATCAGAGGGAAGCAAAAGACAGGACCATCACTTTGCAAGTCCCTGCCTGTGTATCCTCCACTACAGCAGGTAATTCATTGGCCAATCTGAAACTGGAAAGGAATGGGAGCAGAGTACAGCATTCTCTTGATGGCAGTACCCTCTTCCATTGCTATTGCCCCAAGGCCGAACTGCAAACCACCGCTTGGGAAGCAGTAGGCTGGCAGCAGGAGGAGGAGCTTCCAAGTATTTGTGTGGATGCATGCTTGTTTGTGCCTAGGAAACTGTTCAAGGTCAAGCTTTCCCGCTGCTGAGGAAAGCAGAAGAGTCCCATGAATAGTCTGGCTTCAGTCTATTCAAATCCCCCACTTTTCTTGCAAATGGAAAGCTCAGCAGCTGTTTAAGAGACCCTGAGGATGTCTGACCAATATGCTTATTTATTTATTTATTTTAACTTCCTCCTATGCTTTGTGACAGCACACAGATATAATAAATACCATTCTGTGAAAGAAAAGCAAGGAATAGATACACTTGGACAATGTTATGCATGGATATACAAAAGCCTACTGTGATTTGGAAGCTTAAATATGCCCTAACATACTGCAATTATTAAGCCCCAGGTATTAGGGAAATCACATCTGCCTGTGTTGCACAGCTGAGTTAGCGAAGCTGGTTTCATTATCCAATAACTAGGCAGTTTTCATGTATTTCTTAGACTTATATGTGTGTGTTGATACTTAGAAGCAAGTTGTCAAAAGCATTTTTTTCAAAGGTGGTATTTAGACCTAATAGAAAGTACATAGAAAAAAAAATAATCCAGATTATTTTTACTACCCAGTGAGTCTAAATGATGACATTTACAAAGCTGCCTCTGGACTCTGCAACATCCTGTTCCTATTCAGGATGAATGTATGAATTGTAAAGTGCAGCAAGGGCTTGAACGTCTTTAGATTAGGGGGATGATCCCCCATCTTAGCTCAAAGAAGACTCCTCCAGAAGACAAGTGGAGTTCTGTATGGATTAGGTGTGTAGAACCAGTCTGACAGGTTGGTTGCATACAAAGTTTTTTAGGTTTTGATATCCTCCATATGGCAACTACAGCTCTTATGTCTCTCTCTCCATAAGGATTCCCAAAAGAAACCTATTTTCACCTGAGTAAATATTCTGCTCCTGTCTTCATTTTTACACATGAGTATTCCACTTTGTGCTAGAAAAAAGCTACAGTAGCAGTACTCTGGGGATGCTGCTTTAATAGATTCACAGGGTTGACTTGTTTAAGTGGGATTTCATTGTATTACACAGAGGATTTTTCCTAAGGATGTGATTATTCCAGGACTGATCCTACTGCTGTGATATGACCACTTTTGGCACTGTGCATGCATGGCATGGGATTAGTCTTCTGGCACCGTATAAAATGACTTAGACATGTTGTCTTACTTATTAGCATGTGGCATTACAGATCATTTTACAAAGGCAACAGCTGCAACCATTACTCCTACAGTTATGTCATAATTTGGTATGTCAAACACCTCTGTATAGTGCAGGCAAGAGGAACATTTATTCGTCTCACTTGTCAATACATTTATTTCCATCATCTTATGCTTTTCCTTGTTGCAGCAGTAAAACAATCCACTCTCTATACAGCTAGCTTTCCTAAGAGCTGATGAGAGGCTGCAAAATGAAATGTACTCAGGAACTGTGAAGACTAGCACATTGCAAGATGCTATACAGACCAGATTCATACAAATTAACATTAGGAGCACTATTGCTCTCACTGCCATGACATGTACTTCAGCTCTTCTTTGTACAGCACAATCATTTTGGTATTTAGCACACCACAGTCACTTGGCCACATTTACCAGCAATTTGACACTGACTTCAGCTTCAGAGAGCCAGGATCTCTGACCATCTGACTGCCCAGAGGCTGGGGAAGACTCAGCAGGGACTGGATGCTCAGTCCATAAGGGGGTAGCCCTGCTTGCAGCTGGGCTCCCTAGCCAGATAGTTCTGAACCAGAACACATTGCTCCAGGCTTCAGCATATGCAAACCTTGACTAGTCTTGGGTAGGATGGCTGCTGTTCAAATAGGGACAGTTTATTTAGACCAAAGGGCTCTGTTTTGTGTGTGCCTCTTTGGGACTTCAAGTCTGCTGCACGAGCTATGTCTGCAGGACATGAGACCGTCACTTCTGCCATTTACACTGTGCCCTTAGCCTTTCTCACAGCACCTTCTGGCGTATAGCACTGACCACCCAGAACCCAGACTTGCTGAGGGAAGGATTACCAGCTGGTAAACAGTGCCTGAGATGACACTTTCCTTCAACTTCCCTTCAAGTGATAAAATTGCCTGTAGACACAGGTTCAGTGTGGCCCAGCTGGGTACAAGGTCTAACACAAGGTCATCTCAAGAATGTGAAGAGGGTGAAAAGCTTTCCTGTGCCTTCGTATAAACTCAGATTCCTGCAGGAGCTTGGGCAAGTTCATGCTGCCTTGTCCCTCTGCAACAAGCTGGCTCCACCTCAGTCCCAGATCTTCATGGTCCTCTCCCTGCTGCCGCTGAGAAGCACGCAAAGCCAGATGAGCTTTCTGTATGAGCACCCCTTCATCTGCATTGGGAAAATGAGCTGTTCCCAGCTTAACCCGTGTTAAATCCTTCAGCCTAAATGGGCAAGGAGCATTCACAGAAGACACCCACAAGCAGATCCAAGGAGGGGGACTGTGTCAGAGCAGCCAAGAGGAGCAGCTGGGGTTCACCCCACAATGGCTGCCACTAAAAGAGACGGTGTTTTCAAGCCATCCATCCTCGGAAGGAAGCTGCCCCAGAGTCATATCTAGTGGACCACTGCAAGAGGCAAATACACTGACTTTGGAGCTGCTGTTGAGAGGAGAGAGATTCTGCCTTGAGCCCTCTCACAATTTATGTTAGCCCAACATAAATCAGCACAAACTGGCGTTTTGCAGCAGTCCTCTCCTTTGACAGCCCCCTCCTCCTCATGACTTACTTATTTGCTTTGAAAGAAGGAAGAAGAAGGAAGGGAGATAAGGGGAGCGGAAGGGGATCCAGACTGCAACTTGCAGCAGCTGACATTTTTATTGTCTTTTAATTAAATAAGCCTCAGACACAAGAGCACATGCAAATTCCCCTGTGTACCCACTCCTCCTCCTCTTCCTCTTAAAAACTCATTAGCTAAGGAGACCACAATCAAGCCAGGAATGCAGGGTTGCCTCTCCTACTTTCTTGCTACCCATCTGCATTCTTTTCCTGGAAAAAAGGTCACTGCATAACAATACAAGTTGGCCATAGCTTTATTTATCCTGTCACCAAAAGGCAACAACAGAAATCCAGTATAAGTCTCCTTTTCCTCTGCAGTCAATGTGCAAGTGTGTGTTGGAAGTGTGCAAGTCGGGGGAGAGTAGCTTGTGCTTTCAGACATCCTGCTTTCTTCTCCAGTTTGGTAATAGCCTACTGTATCTCTGATCCCATAGATCCACAGCTGAATAAGATGGATTGCATTTGTGTTGCAGTGTCCTCTCATGAATAACAATGCCCAGAAGGGCAGCAGGCACAGAAGCTGATGCCCACCTCACTCATCTTTTCTAGCCTAGGTCTGGATTGCAGGTGGGATCCTGACTGTGAAAAGCACCTTACTCCATTGCCTCATGGGCTGCTGCCTTGCTTCAAGGCTTTTTTTTTTTTTTTTTTGGAAGGTTCAAGGGCTTTGAAGTGTTTAAAGGCCTCCCCTTTCTCTACACATAAGTAAATGGGATCTATAAGACCCAGCTCAGCAAGACGAGAAGAGCTTCATCTGTACAGACCCTGTAGATGTCCATAGCTGCTTCCCTCCCCTTTGGAGGTCTTCAAGGCTTTTAGTTATATTAAAATAAGTAGTTATGTTAAAACAAGTGTAAGTCCTTAGTTAATTCTATGGTAAACATAGACAAGCATATGTGTGTGCATGTTTGTGGTGATCTTTCTACATCTTGTTTACTGTGACACCTCTAACTTAGAATTTTACCCACGCTTTTGTCTCATGGGGGTTCTTGGGGAGTTGGACCAAAAGAATAACTTCATCCAGTCCTCTCTGTAGGGAGTTCGTACCAAGGCTGCTCTCTGTCAACAGGTGTTGCTCCTGCAGAAGGGAAAACCCCTCCCAGGGGAAGAATAGCCAGAGACAGAATAGAAGGATGACCTCCAAGGCAGCCCAGCACAGTCCTTGAAATGATTTGTCAGCATTTTTCTCTTCCCACCAAGGATCTCTGGGGAGAAGGCAGGGGGTCACTGCCTTACTGAAAGGCACCCTCCTGCCTGCCCTCTGGAAACACTTGAGGGCCAGGTGAATGTATTTGCTATTGCATCATTTTTCCTTGCAGATCTGACAGCTCATAATACCTCTGGTGCCTGACACCCCCACTCTTTTCCAATTGATAAATAATCTCTTCCTGATCTGAGCAACCAAGGAACATCTTGAGCCTGTCACACTGGAGGAGATCCATCAGTCAAACACCAACATGAGGTGTTTGAAAAATACTGTTTGTGCAACCATTCTGGAGTATTAATTCCTGGCATCCCGCTTGTGTTTTGATTTCTTCTCAAAGAACAACAACGTATTTTAACTCTTCGCAAATGAAGCGGTGTTCCGTTGTTATGGTAACTCAAATTCTAAAAATATTGTACAGAAAAGAACACCTTTAATTGATATCACAAGAAGTTGTTATGGTAACTGGAATTTTAAAAGTAACTAGGTTAAACTCCATTTCTTTTTCATCCAGAGCTTTGCATAAACAAATTCTGATTAAAATATCAGGTTTAATTTAATCAGTTAATTAATGTCACTAAATGTCATTTATCTTATAACTCTCATTTATATTCAGTACAAAATTACCTAACTTGCTGAGTTCTAACTATTCAGCCATCAATCTGGTAGTCTGCAATAGGATGACTGTACAATTTATTTTTGGTCATGGAGTGGTTAAAATGGAATCCATTACTTTTATATCATGTGAGTGGCCTAGTTTTTTCCTCAGTAGCATGTATGTAATGACATCAGGTAAGCCTGCAATTAAAGTCAAGGGTGTGCTATATGAATGAAGGCTCATGCTCTGCTGACTTCTGTATTCTCCAAAGCAAATATCCTTCAAACCCTTCTCTACTGTCTGTCTCACTTCACTTCCACAGTGTCCAGACTTTCTGTCTCTGCACCCTCTCCCCCAAGGCTGTCTCACCTTTCTGCCCAAATTACTCTCTCTTCCCTCCTCTGTCAGAACTGGCAAATAATTTCCCACCTTAACCCCCTAAATCAGCTGTGACATTTCCTCCAGTGTGGGCTTATTTTCCTCTTTCAAGAGCTGCCTGTCACTCCATTGCACAGTCTCTGCCATTTGCACCAGTTATACTTCTCTGTTCTCTTGGAATGTCCCAAATTTTTCCACGAGTGCTTCCACTGAGCCTGAGTTACTGCAGCTAAGCCCAGCTCTCTGCTCATTTTTCTGGCAGATTTCTTTGCAACTTCCTTTTACCTCTTCCAGCAAATTTAATAACTTGTCCTTGCTATCCTCAATCTGAACTGCACAGGACCTGGTTACCTGTCAATTGTCTGCTCATTTTTTTCACAGATTAATAGAGTGAAAGGCTAGGAAGGGTTCATTATGAGCATTTAGCCTAACAGGCCACAGAATTTCACCCAGGAATTTCCATGTTGAACCTTTAACTTCTGTTTGAACAATTAGTGTGTCTTTTACAAAGGCACCTAGTCTTGATTAAAAGACTGCAACTAATGGAGAACCCTCTACATCCCTAGATAGCTTGACCTAAATATTTAACCCTCCCCGTTAAAAAGAAATGTATCATATCTTTCATCCAAATGTGGCTAGCCTCAGCTGACAGCCCTTGGTCCTCTCAATGGACTTCAATATTTGAGCAGTTCACCTCAAGGGAAAAAATTACTGTGGGTCAGCTACCCTGAAGTAATCACCCCCGTTCATGTTGTTACCTACAGCAAACTACAATAATGGTGAGGTTAAATATTAGGGGATCCTGTCTCCCAGGGTAACAGGTATGAACACACTCACACTGAGGGGACAAATAGCTCCTGTAGAGTAACTGGTATAAGGTAATCTATTTTTCCCAGTACTTTGTATGTCTTCCTTTCTGCTGTAGTTTCTTTCCCATGTGGAAGATCAGCATCAGAAATGTTCTCATATTGATGCTTGAATATGTTAGTCAAATTACTTCTTAACCTTCCATTGGATAAGTCAGAAAATAGTTGTAAGAGATTTTAAGTCTCTTATTGAAAGGTAGAATTTCTTTGACTTGTTTATGTAGTGCTTTTCCAGTTTTCTGAATACTTTCTGGATATCTGAGCATGAGCATTAGCACTTCCTAGCCCTACTAAATCCCTTTGTTTACTTGCACAAGGATTGCATCAGCTCCACACCGGGAATTCACATTCATTTGTTCATCCAAAATAGCCCTTACACTGTTTCCAGATTTTCTGCCTTCTAGTTCTCAGTCTGAAACTGAAAATATAACCTGTATTCTTGGTTTGCATGTATGTGACCTTCCCAGGGGCTGTGTGTATACATTAGCTTTCTAAAAAAATCCAGCTTACCAAGCAGTCCAGATCTTGCCGCATGAATGCTCTGTCCTTATTAACATCACTTATCATGCCAGAGAAGTTTATTTAATCTGCAAAGTTTACCAACAGTGCCACATTCTTCCACCTCAGTTGTAACTTCTTTTGCATTTTGCCTCCAAGCTTTCAACCTTGCCTCCTTCTCTGCTCTAACATCCAGCTTTCGAAATCACAACTCTGAAGCAATAATTTCCCAAAAGCAACAAGCCTGCCTCCAGAGCAGTGCAAGCAAATCATAAGACCTTGAAGAATCCCCTTAAAAAAGAAATCTCAGAAATTACTGTTGGAGGGAAGCACATGGAAAACTGCCCTGTCAGTCATAGCACATCCCAGTGTACTGCATCCATTCTTTGATCAGTCCCTGACTATTCTCTAAACTGTTTCAGTCAGGTCCCTGTGTAGCAAAACTTTTGCATACAGTTAATACTATCAACATATCATTATAAATCATACTAACAGCAAATGCACATGAAGTATGTGGTTTATAAGCACATGTATGCAAACAGCTACGAATCAATCTATTTGACTTTTTTGATGTACTGTAATCAATCTATAATCCAGTCATGGAAAGAACTGTGTTTTGTGCTTAAGAAATTAAAAGTTCTCCAAGTGCAAGTGGTTTAATATTAAATGCTTTTTCAAAAATTAAGCTTTTCATTTAATAATATGAATTTAAAAAAATCTTTCTCCCTCACAGCCGTCAGCTAGAGAGAAACAGATTTTATTTTAAATCTTAAAACACCCCCAAACAACCAAAGACAAAAGCTTCCTTATCTTCCCTTTCCATGTTTGATTGCCACTCCTGACACAATTTGCTGTAACTGTCCTGCTTAGCTCCCTCATTGAAATGGACATTTCTAAATTCCTGGCAACCTCTCTACTCCTTGCTAATGTCAGTTCTGATATTTTGCTTTCCCTGCACATATGGTCTTCAGGGAATATGGATGGTGTTACCTGCTTATACCAAGAGCAGAATATTTTCACCAATGAAATTCACTGAATAGCTGAGGGGAGAATGTTAACTGGAGACTTACAAATGTACACATCAAGCATTATTTATTGTTACTGTGGAATTTATGGAGAAACATCTCTTGTGTCATTCTTAAAAACTGACCTAAAATATTTAGTCACTAGATTTATGGAGAATAAATGTCTTGTCTTAAATGACAGGGAAGGAGTCACCAGGTATTACTAGTTAAAATGAATGAGTAAAGAGTTTTGGAAAATCTCAGATCATCAGACTTACTCAGAGGTCCAGTCAAAGCCTCATATCTTCTACCACACACCCAGAATGCCTATTACTAGAAAATCACTGGGAGTTTAGAAAATGCAGATGATTTTTAATATTTTATGTTTGAGGTGCACATAGCAAAGCAACATGCAATCCATTTTCTAAACAGTAATTAGGTTAACAGGACATATTCATCATTTAATACAGTCATTAGAGATGACTGAAATTAATCTTTTTCCTGTAGAAGCTTTTAAGAACCTTCCCCTTTATCTTTTTCAGAGAACTTTCAAGTTTTTGGCAAAAACTGAACCACTGAGTATTTGTATTCTAAAATACCTCTTGGGTATTTGTGGTATAAATATCTCCCACTCCCTTCTACTCTGCCCCTTTGGTACCATGGCTATATTCCAAGTCTCATGGTGTCAGCCACCACTTTCCATGTTGATCCTGCTGTGGGGATGTGGCTCTGCTGCTGTTACAAGCATGATCTCAGCCCAGAGCAAGCTAAAGAAAAACAGGTTTGGTGTAGGGCATCACAATTTTAGAATGAAGACAATGGGACTTCTTTTTGACAAATAACAGGCAATTTCTGTTGAAAGCAGATACCTTTCAAGCTTTGCTTGAATGTAATTTTCTTTCATAAAGGAATTTTCAGGGCAAATTCATGGAGGAGCTTTGGCAGTCATCACATAAAAATTTGATAAATGCTGATGGAAAAAATAGTCTCCCTTCCTGGGCAAGCCAAGCCATGAAGCATGAGATGAGGTACATATGAACCTGACACATGGGACTCTGGTTCCCACAGAAGCAGTTTGCTGACCCAGTGCCCTGACTGAAATATTTTACTTACAGGTATTAAATGTTTGTTCACAGCAGGGCAAAGAAATAGTTACCGTATATTTTTCCTAGTCCACGCAGGGAGAGGTTTGAAGTCCTGGCCCAGCCAGATTGTTATATCAGAAAAATATTTAGAAGTATAGATCCAACTGAAACTGCAGCCAGGCCAAGCCTGTGTACTGCAATTGAAGTTAGTGGGGGCGCAACAGCTGGAGGGCATGCAGGGGAAGCCAGAAATTGCTCGGCTGAATCCTCTGCAGACCATGTTTGACACATTATTTATCTTCCTCTTTACAGCTGTCTCCTGCCAAGTAAGTGGGGCAGAGACCTATAGCTCAAAGAGGTGCTTACTTTCCTGTTGAATGAACAATTTTGAGTGAGCAAGATCAGTCTACAAGGATGAAAATGCAGCCTTGTCTTGCTAAAACAGATGGATAAGAAATTAGCTCTTCAAAAGTTTTTCTACCTCCAGGAGAAGCAATGGAACTTAATTCCCTCTGTCACTCACTCACTCCCCTCTCAGGAGGGGATATTCTATCAGCCACAAGACCAAGAGCCTCACATCAGACCAAGCCACTATCTTCAGAAGTGACATGCATAGATGGGTGTGACTGCAGCATCCACAGACAACCCACAGCCTTGAGGACCCACCAAATCAGTTGTACAAGGCACAAAATGCCTTCTTCCCTGTGCCAGAATGTACTGTGCATTAGTGGGCATGTGGGTTAAGGACTAGCCAAGCTTCTGGCCTCTGCTTGTAATCCATTCCCTCTGCAGGGCCACATCCATTCTGCAACCTCAATAGCAGTGCTAGGTCTGCCTCTTGGACAGGGGCACTGGGAGAAGACACAGGATACACTGGACATGTGGCTTACACTGGGACCCCAAAAGGTTTATTATATAAAAATAGCATATATATATATAT
>VZTX01002520.1:96716-192727 GCA_013400915.1 Pardalotus punctatus | reverse complement strand
AAAGGAAAGGAAAGGAAAGGGACTATGACTTTAACTTCATCCAGCACTCACTGGTGCTGCAAATACAGCAACATGGATACTGCAGACAATACAGTTATGGATGAGGCAGGTACCCTGAAGATGTCACTGAAAGAATGTATGAAATAGAGACAAATATGCATAAGCCTATTATTTTTCTGCCATCATCCAAAAATGACGGCTAAAAAAAGGCTGCAATTCCACAGCAGTGAGGCCATCAGGAGGAAGCAACAGCTAGGAGAGAGATTTCAAACAAGGAAGTCTCCCAGACTTCAAAATCTCCTTTAAAAGCTCCAAGAACCTGTCTTAATTCTATGCTTGTTTTTCACGAATGACCGATAAACTGAAAAGTCAACACTGATGTTCTTAGCTTAACTGACCATATTACAATTACGGTTTTTGTTTCCTCATCTTCTTCAGACTATAACTCTGAATGACATTCCTCTGACACCTCCATCAGAGACTAGGGACAACTGACAAGCTGTACTTTCCTGCCATACTTTAAGCTCTGTCTCTGCCAGTGACACACAGTATCTGGCTGTGGATTCAGTCTGCTGAAAGGAAATGGGTTATTTAAACCCATTTCCAGCCAGTCTGACTAATCTCAGCTCTGCACTGCAAAGAACAAGTACACGGTCACAAGGTAGTGTGGAACACCAGATGAGTGTGGAACAGTATCATCATTTGAGGTCATACACCATTACCCTGAATGTCTAAATTACCTCCAAAATGAAACACGGAAGGGTGTTTCTGTTTTTGAAAAATTTACATTCTCTATCAGATGACGACCACATTGCCTTACCCTAATTTTCTTTTTTAGCTGTTATACTCCTAAACTTGACAGGAGAGAAAAAAATGGCAACTTATTTCTTTTTGTCTTATTCTTCAGTGTTTCCCATGAAAAAGGGATCTGATATTTCTTTTTATGTTTTCCTCTGGTACTACTAACAGTGAATTTTGGAACCAACTCTTCTCCATTATTTCAGACCAAAAGGTATTTTAGAATGCAAAATACCCTTAATAGGACTAGGGATCTTAAGAGGTTGGTTGGAAAGAAGACATTTCTTAACCACGTGAGAGCTTGCTGGGTCTCCAGTTTAATTCAATGAGTTTTGTAAAAAAAGTAAGGGGTGTGAGTTTACTTACTTAAGCAAAGCCCTTAAGCATATTAAGCATTTAAAACATTGAGACTGAATGATCTTAATTGCTTTGCTGTATTTGAGTCATAATGATTATTGCAATAATTAGTGTATGCTCAGTTATTTCTTGTCAGTGCATGCATTTAATGGTTATTGAATGAATAAACTGATTAATAATATTAGCAATGAGAAAAGGAAACATAATTAGCTTTAATATAGTGAAAATACATTTTACTTTAAAAACCCCATCCCTCCCCATGTAACAATGTGTAACAAACCTGTGAGAGAATCTGAAAATTCTCCGAGTGTTTGGGGTTTTTTGTTGGGTTTTTGGTTGGTTGGGGTATTTTGTGTGTGTGGAGGGTGGGGGGGCTGTGGTTCCTTTGTTTGGTTTTCTGTTTGCTTTGGGGTTCGGGGTGTTTTCGTGGCTATTTGTTGGAGTGGAATAGCTTTGAGGAAATACCTCAGACTGGAAACAGGCCAAGTTTACAAAAACAATGTCTGTCCTGTTTCTGCCTTCTGGTCTGAGCACCCAGGCTTCACAGGTCTTGGACTACCCCTCAGTTTTGATGGTTGTTGTGGCCCCCAGCCCTTTCAAACTGTTGTCCTCCTGACTGGAACCCAGAGTCATTGAGATCCCAAATCTCATGCACACATCACAAACACAAACCTGGAAAATGTGTAACTTTCAGGCAGCAATTGACTCCTCATGACTTGAAAACAATTTTTCCCATGCTGTGAACCTCCCATTCTGTTAACTTACAAGACTGTCTTCAACTCTGAAACTTCCTATTTTCTACAAATTTGTGGAGGGAGGGAAAGGGAATGACTTTTCATAGTAACTGTAAGATGTTCTAGTTTCAACTCATCTTTCAAATACTTCATCAAATTTCTTGTGGAACCTGATTCTTATTTTGACTTTTAACAGTGACAACACTGGGACATGAAACAGCTTTTTGTTGTTTGTTTTTTTCCTGAGCATCCCTAGATTAGAAGTCAAAAACTCAAAACTCACTTACAAGCAACAATTTAAAACATTAATTTTGAAATTGACATTTAATAGTTAGTTGATAGCATTCCCTTTCTTCCTTAGACCTACTCCCTAATAAATTAAACTGGCCAAAACATAAAATACTCTGGCAGTTCGTACTACTATAATATTAAAATAAATTGCAAACATTTACATGTTTGAGGTGTTGCATTAAGAAATTTTAAGATTCTCAACAGGATTTATGGACAATATCAATTTACTTGGTGTTATGTTGGTGTGCTTTATAAAATTGGAAAAGATTACAAGATTGTTTGAAAGCATGTTGAAATCTCAGTTTTGTACAATACATCATGCTTAAAAACTAGTTTTATTCGCAAATGTATTAGTCCAATTAATCTCAAGTAGGAAAAAATCACAATCAAGAAACAGCAACTGCAAAAAAGACACAGCTATATTATCATCTTGATTTTCCGTAGTATATTTTCACACAAGTATGATTTTAGATTTAGATAAGATAACCATAATGCACAGTTACCTATAAACTAAATATACATTGTTTTCTTCTGCTGCATCAGTAATATGAACTTCTCTTGAGTATGTATGGTCTTCTAGCTTTGTTCACATGTAGCTGCCGTTTCAGAATATAGGGATTTTTTCTCTTCATTATTTCCTTTTCTTGGCTTGCATTCTCTAGATCAAAAGAGTCTTGCTGAAGTAACTGTAGGATGCAAAAATAGACACATTGTTATCAACATTTTTTTGGTAATGAATATTATAAACTCCTTCAAACTTTTATAATATCTGCCACCAAGAAAAATCTATACTATATTACCTGCAGCATTAATTAAAAAACAAAAAAAGACAAAACTCAAGACACAAAACTAAAATCAGGCTAAAGCTGAGCTGAGCCCTACAGAAGTGGCATCTGAATTCCACTGAAACAAATTAGATAATTGGTTTTGACTAGAAAGGAAGGCTGGTATATCCTCCTTGAACTAAAACTCAAAATGACTGAAAGCTTCCTAATTACTATCATTCTGTTATCACATATTTAGGTTAAACACCTACATGCACTGCTGGCTGATTTCATCTTTTGAGAAATATTTTAATCTACAACTTCCTGCAAAGCAGGGAACTGTGATTAAGACATATGGGTTACTGCATTTTCGGTTCTACGGTATCTCCTTTTCAGCAATAAATGCACTGACGAAAAGAGTCTTCAGAAAACTCTGGTTCTTAAAGATGTTGCAGTCTTTGGCATGGACTATCCCAGCTAATATGAGGATTGCACATAAGCCTGTATATACAGAGCTATGATTCAGGGAAAAAAAAGGAAAAAGAAAAAAGGGGGAAAAAGAAAGAGGATCTGGATTCAGCTAGACTGTCCATGAACCTGAGACAGATGAAGAAATTTGGTTTATCGGAAAGTGGGTCGTAACACTGAGATATCTTTTTTCACTACACAATGCAGCTTTTAGTGTAATATCTAACAATGGAAGCAGATTGTGCCTAGTGTGCTTCTGTGTAATCACTGTACTAAGGTAAGTATGACAAATGGACTATAAACAATCACTATTTAAGGGCAGCAATCTTCATACAATTACAACATCAACTTCCAGGGCCCTCTTTAGGTGTATGGAAACAAAAAGCAGGAGTTACCTTGCTGCCAGTTTCCTAGCAATGACAAGAAAACCGGAGTACCTAGTAAAATTATATGTACATATGAGCATGTTTCCCTGCATTTTGAATCGAGTTTGTCTTAGGGTCTTAAAACAGAAACACTGGCTACATTTATTTATGCATTAATAGATCTGAAGTAACTTCACGTCTGTTAAGCAGATATTAATCCTGTGTTCTGGCAGTGATGACTTTCATGCATTTGGTTGTATGGCTACAAAGAGCTTTATCCATGGGTCGTTGTAAGAAAGATACATGCAGGTCATCAGAAACAGCACTAATTCACAACTCTTTCTGAAAGAAGCATATTAGAGGTATTAGAGAATATAAAAAAGGGAAGGAAAGCTCAAACAATGTGATGGGGAATCACATGGATATGGATTGTACAACATGACTAGAGAGTCTGAGAGTTTAATAGCAGTAGAAACATGTACTTGTGACTGTTTTACCTCCCAATGCTGAAAGGCTCTGCTGTGGCAAACTTTTTGGAGTTGATATACTGTCAGCATTGCTTCCAAACTGAAGCCATCCAAAGCAGCAGGGAACTGTCTTCCTGGAACCAGATCCTCCTCATCTACCTCTACTGTTTCCCCCATTTGGTTGTTTATGTTGTTGACAAGATTGCAGACATTTAGCAGGGTCATTTTCCAGTAAGGAAGTTTTGCTCTGTTAATCTGAAAATAAAAACACCCACTATTTAATGTGTTTTGGATTTTTTGTAATCATGTGTGACATTCAAACATTTTGTCAGGAACATGTTTATGTTTCTTAAGTGCTTTTCATCTGGTCAACTTTTAGACAATAATTAAGAGTGCTGAACTCAGGACAACTCATTTACTAAGAACACCAAGTCTGCTTCCTTGCAGCCTTGCCCCCCAGGTAGTTACACACTATGAAAAAACGAAGCTGCTACCAAACCAGAATGGCAGCATTTCATAGTCATTCTGCACAGGTGCAAACAAAAACACAGATGGAAATTATAATATAAATTCACAGGTGTAAATAAGGATAATGAATCAAATGCAGTGGATAAATTCCCAGTTCAGGAATCCAAGCTGGATGCCTGTGGTTAACTAGATGCTCCTCCCTAGTTCAGAACAAATACCAGCCACTTCAAAATTCCCTGAGAAAAGGAATGGAGCTTCAGGACAAGCTGTCTGATGAGTCTGGGTCTGAAGTTACAGAATCTCTAAGCCCCAGGAGTTTTGGATGCTGGACAGTCAAGAGCCTGGGAGATGTTAATGGAAAGTCTACAGGCTTAGGAAGATGGAGCAAAGATAAAACACAGCTGTGAAAGTAAAGTATTACTGATTTGGTAACTGAACTGAGAAACTGAGGCCAACTGTATTTAGGTGGTCCATGATGAACCTGACCAGAGATATTACAGAAAGATAGAAATAAAGACATTTTAACATGGCTTGTTTCAAATTTTGCTTGCTTCAGTATCTTACATTATCTATGAGCTTTTAAACCAATTTTTAAAAATTGCTGATAAGCATGATTTTTACTTTCTACTGGTATTGTTTTTTCCAAGCAGTTATGGCAGTGGCCTTCTTCCATTTGATTATCAGTAAGTAAAAAGTTTAAAACTTAATTCTTATCTCATTTACTGCTTATCATGATTTTGTCATTTTCTTCATTCTCCCAGTCTTAATTATTTCTTCCTCACTGTATTCCTTTTAGTGCCAAGTACAGAAATTACTTTCCTTAAACTAGAACTGGTGACATAGCAATGTCCAATCAAAAGCCAGAAAGCAAATTCCTATTTATTCCTGGCAAGGGTTTCCTTGCTGTGCACATTAAGATTAGACCTTACCTATGAACTGAAATGTAGCTGCTTCTTTTCCTGGATGTACGAAGTTAAATATAGGTGTTGCATTAACACAGACATTGCCTTTTACACATACTTGACAGCTCTAATTGAGAGTGTGGATGCAGTGCTTACTCAGCTCAACATCAGGCAGTCATATAATCTGTCTCTTTAGAACACCTTCCTAACAAAGGGGCCTTGCATGCAAGATTTATGTATATTCATCATACTTTACTATTTTTTGAGGGCAAAGAAAGAAAATGGAGAGCAATGAGGAAGAAACAAGAAAAGTTGGCATCACAATTAGCATTAGTTACAAAAGGTTTCCTTTTGGCCGTGATCATTACTCCAATATACATCTGATACATGCATGCCTTTCAGAATCAGAATGATTTAGCCCTTTAATAAAATTGCTGTGCATCTTAGATTCCTGACAGCATTCCAAAAAAATAAGGAAAGAATATTTTGTTTGGAGGCTAAGAAGAAAACAGATCTGAAATCTTACTTGGAAGCTTGTAATTGGTTCTGCACAGTTTACTTTGAGTTCATCTCTTGTCCCATCTAAGTGCCCTAGTCCGTCTATCAATTTATTTGAAAAGATGTGTCAGTTTCAAAATAAAAATTAATCTCTTTGCAGAGCATTTAATTTTCTTAACAGAAGTTAAACTAGGAAAAAGATGAAATGTCCAATGCCATTGCAAAATGTCTTTCAGTCTGTTTTAGATATTTTTGAAATATAAAAACGTGGAGCTTGCCACAACAAATGAGGATGTTTCTCCAGCTCACTTTTCTCTCCTGGGTATACAGAAGAAATGTGAGCTAACACTGCAACAGCTAAATTGCAACAGAGCATGGAATCCAGAGGCAGTGCTACATGAACAAGTGAGATTTCTGAGTTAAGTAAGAACCAAAAATATTCCAGTGGATGGAAACAGAAGAGAAAAGGACAGGGAAATTTGTCATGTCTTCTCGCATAATTTATAGAATATTTTTGATCTAAAGTTACTACTTTAAGTCAATTTGATGTACATATATGTAAAAAGGAACTTTCCTCTGTGTATTAGTAATACTTAAATGGACAACTTCATTAGGTGAAAATTGTCTTAGCTCCTACTCATGAGGTTAGGAGAAAACACTTTTGCAGTGCTGTCTGCAAGAATACTTTGCTTGTTAAGGGAGTCTCATTCCTATTAATACCACACATATATCACCTCAAAGTATTTCTACTTGGGTAAACCTGCTCCTGACTTGCACTGCTACCACTAACAATTCAGTCCAGAGTGTATTTTGGGGTTTTTTAACTGAACATACAGTTTTCCAGGTCATGTCCAGTCACTGAACAGAGCAGTAACATTATTCTTCTGCTCCGTTATTACAGCAAGCATTAAAATCAGACTGCTTTGCTTTTTAGGTTATAGAAAATATCTAAGACAGTTATCCTAATGGTATATGTAAAAAAAAAGTTTTAAGATTATGATAATACAAATGCTCAGGTTAATTTACAATATGTGATATATTTTATATGTGAAGTATTTATATATTTTACATACTTATATGTATTTTCCACACGGATCTAAGCAATATCAACTACAGTAACTCAAATCATGTCTTGGAAAACACCTACACAATGGAACAAGGAACCCTTATCTGCCAAGGAGGAACTAATTTTTTTAAGAGTAACTTGAAAAATATCTGGGAATGATGTGAAGGAACAAAAGAGACTGCAGTATGAACTAGAATTTAAAAGGTATTAATGCTGAAGTGAATATGATGTACGCATTTCTATTGTTGAACATGGCTGTGAAATAAGACTCAGATATATAATTTCTCACACCTCATGTATCCTGAAAGAGAATCTAAAATCATCTAAGAAACTGAAATAAGCTGAAGATTATTTCCTTCTTTCACAACAAGCTTGTCCTATCCAAGATAAAAGAGATTCCCAAGTTATAATTTACATGATATTTTATTTCCATTTCTGGTTGAATGATACCCCTGATAGTTTGCTTAATATACTTCTTTTGTTATAATGAATACATCCCAGCTGATATTTTTCTTCGGGAAAAAAATTATCTGCTTTTTATATTATTGTCTTTATCCTGTAAAAGCAGATAAAAAGCAAAGCCATAATTAAGTAAAAATCCCAAGTTAGTGTAGGATCTCTATGATTCCTTTCCAGAATAGTAGTTGAATTTTGTACAGATTGTAACCATAGAAATAACAAAAATATTCTCTACCTTTAATCAGATATAACATGGTGTTCTGTTAAAGCAGAAATTCTTCCATGGTGTATTTTAATGCCTGTAAACCTAATGAATTTTTATGTGATGACTGAGTCAGGAAGTCAGTAATTCCCAGGTAGCTGTAGGTACCTCCTGCTCCTAGGAAGCTCCTCTGACAAGGAGACTAAGCTCTCTGGGCAAATACACTCAGAAACACGCATTGTAGAAGAATGGAAAACTTAGGGGGTCCATGACTTCAGAAAATTAATGTGGGGTGGGATCCCAGAGGTGGAGTGTATTCTAGGAATGACATATTTTCCAAGGAATACTTTTGTTTTACTCTTTTTCCCCTCTAACTAATGTAGTCTCAAGCTTTTCTAAGTTCAAGACATTCTACATGCAAGTATTGGTTTCAGGCAAGCATTTAGGAAGATGGAAATAGAGTTGTCTCTTTGAATTGAACAGAGTTTTCTATTCAAAACAAAAGAGGGACAGGAGATAACTGTCCATATATTAATAACATGTCAGGTTTTCTCATTTTACCAGACCTTCCAAATGGCTTTCTGGATTTTATCTTAGAAAAAAGACAGATAAAACATTTTAAGGACTTGTTTGATCCTTGTACCTTCATTGAGAGGTAACAGCAGGGAAGGGTGACAAACCATATTAAGTGTTGAAGACAGGTTGTAATAAGCACAAACATACTTCTTTAAGGATGGAGAGTGATTCAGCATAGGTGACTTTAAAGAGCAACTTGAGAAGGGACAGCAGGCACTGGACAGCAGTCTGTGATGTTAAAGGCATAAGGCAATTCCTCCCAGAATACTGCATAGACTACTGACTGTTGCAAAAGGTATGTGCTTAAGCCCCAGCTGTAGTCTTGATACTACAGTTTGCTCACAAGTGCCTACTTTGGTAGATTTTTGTTCTATCAAATACTAAACCCACAGCTGATAATCCATTTTTCCATACTTTTAGATCTCAGCTTTCATAAACAATTTTTTTTTCCATCTTAATGCTATTTAAATTGTTAGATTTCCTTTGCTGATTACCAGGTCAGTGTCAAATACAGTTAATGCAATTTAGCAGTAATTGCCCTCAAATGGAACCAGATCTCAGGCACGACACAAGACAGGTATTATACATACCACTTTCAAATTTGTCTATCACACCAGAACTATAATTTGTTGTAATGAGGGTTAAAACATAGCAGAAGGCAACAGAAAAAAGAATTAATTTCAGAAATGAACGGAATAGTGATATGACTCTTGTAGAAGAGCTGATGTACAGTTTTTAGTGTTTCTACCATGTCTTACTTTGATGCCAAAAGACAGTGTATATTCAACTAATGAACTTTAGATGGTGATTTAAGACAGTATAATGCAGAATAAAAGCAGTGTCTCCAACATTAATCTACTGCTTCTGTCAAGCTCAAGTGTCACTTGACTTGTGGTAAATATTGTAAGGATGCTGAATAGCAAGCTACATGACATAAAGCAACATGAGAGTACTATAGCAAACATCATCACATTATTAAGTGGTGCAATATATTTGTGCATTTGGAGTTACCTGAGCTTGTGTTCTATGGTGAGAGGGAGGAAAAGATGGAAGTTATGTTCACAGATCCACTAAAGTCAGTAGCAGAAATACCAACAGCTGTTTTCTTCCAGGGCATACTATGCTTTGCCACACAGCAAAAAAGCTATTTTTGTCAACCTCCTACATTTAAATATGTCTCAGAAAAATGAGAGTTACTAAATCTTTCTGTACATGAGAGAAGTGAGTGGCAACAGGTTTACTTGTAATCTAAGGTTAACTGTCATGCTAGTAAGGAACATAGAAATCTAAGAGCTACCAAACCAGATAAAGAAAATGCATTTTCTGGCCTCCTACTACTTCTAGTCTATCCAACAATCCTGTGGAAAAGGTCACATATATGTAAATACAGTACATGCAGAAGTCTTCCTGGCAGGTTTTGTCCTTAACTTTCAACTCGTCATTAGCTTATGAAAAATTCCCATAGCACTTGTTTCAGAGTTTGTGATTTAATATGTTGAAGATGTATCAGACACATATATTTCTTAGACCATTTATGGAAGATAATAGTGTTGAGAAAGTGTCTATCAGCCTGTCCAATACATATGTGCAACACTTGCCACTTCACCTTGTCCGCAGGAAGTTTTAACTGAATTTTTATCAATTTGTATTAAATAACATAAACATCGTTCACAGTCTGGAAACTTGTCAAGGAAATGCCATTTACCAACTTAGTATTTTCATAGTCCTGACCCCATGTTCCTATACTAGCACTGTGATTGAATTCCTAAACCAGAATAGGTATATGCATTAACAATTTTTGCTTTACGACTGCCTTAATTTTAGATGCATATAGGAAGAGTTCTGCATAAAACATAGCACATACAGATTTGACTCAAGGTTAATTTAGCTTTCATCGGGCATAATCTTATTGGAAACACATTTCCTCGTATAAATTTAAATCTCTGTACATAACACAGTTTTGACAGTTTAATGAAAGTACCAGTGTTACAACTGAGGAACATGTTTAGTGTGTCACATCAACACCTTTAAATTTCCTTTGAACTAGAGAAAATCTTGCACCAAAGTAAAACTAACACTGAACTTTTCTGTCTGGACCATGGGTTGTTACTTTGTGCAAAGACTTTTGGGTTTGTAATGAGAATTCATTTACTCCCTCCCTGTCAGGTAAAGGAAGAAAAAGAATTACCTTTGATGTGTACATATTGGTCAATAAATCTGCTTCTAATGCTTTCATTTCCTCTTCTGAATCTGGGAATAAACCAGAAACATATGCTTATTATTTCATCATAAATCATGGGCATTTCAATTCAGTATACAAAACTGAGATATTTAAATGAATTTTAAAAATTAAACACACAAACACAACCTGGAAAAAACCATAGCAGTCACCTAGAGGGACTTTGAGGAGTCTTCAGTTAACAGCAACATTTTGTTAAAATAAATAGTCAATACCTTTTTAAAGCATGATTAAGCTTACTGAAGTGAATTAAACTGTTCATTTATTTCAGTTTAATAGCAGCACAACCCATTAAACTGCAATTCTTTCAGTATAAAAAAACTGCTGCAATATTCTTCATTATTTTCATAATAAATATTTGTCACCTTGGCTTACTTTGGAAGAAAAATTTCAATATTTATTTTCAAATAATATTTATTTAAGTAGTAATTAATTTGGTAAATACCAGTTATAGATTACTCGATTAATAATCAATAGTATTGATTGCTCTTAATTAAATTAAGGGTGTTTTTACTGATATGAGGAATTGAACTTGACCAGCTTATGATACAAACTCTTGACAATGTATATACAAAAAGAAAGTATTCTGACTCTAAGTCTAGGGACTTTCTTTACTGATTTAATTGACCTTTGATAGCTCAGAAGACTTGCAAGACCTGTGATTTAGTAAACAGGGTAAAAATTTCTGTAGAAAGAGAAAACACACAAACACATTTCTATAGACAGCACCACAAGGTAAAGATGAGAATCACAACGAAGATCTGGTGCCTTGGTAGCAGCAACCACATCTTGAAGAGAAAAAATGGAAGGAATCAGTTAAGACTTTAGGTGAAACAGAGTTCCATACAGTTTTTAGCCTTTCTGGAATACCAGCAGTCCAAAACCAAACAATATACTAATATTTCTAACCATACTAAACCAAAATCTATTCCATATTCATAAAGGTCGTATCTCACTTTCTTTAAAATAATCAATGCTGTTGGCAAGTGAGACCTTACCACTGAATCTGTGGATAGATTCTGCCAATGCCTTCATTTCAGGGATCAGCACCATGTTGTGTCACTGCCTTTCACAGAACATGAGACTGTAAGGGACCACAGGTATGTGCTAATGTGTCACAGGTTTCTGTCAGCTCAAAAGCCACCCATTACATAGCTCTTAAAAATCAATCATGTTCAATTTTAATAAATATCACTACTCCTGACACTGTTCTTTAGGATATTCTTCTAAACTATCAATGCTTACCCACTTGCTTCTGATTTCATGTTTAATTTATTTCTAATTACAAATTTTTCCATGGTTTGCAAATCAATTCCTACACTACAAATGATACCTTTCTATTTGTAATATTTACCCATCATGCATTTATTGAGAGAAATCGCTGCTCTTCCCAGTTTAGTGATTTTGAGTGTTCTTACAAGATTAGCAAACAAGCGCAAGATCACTGTGTCTTTTTCTGTTAAAAACCATTGCCCTGAAAATCCCACAAATGCTTCATTGAAAGGCTATACCCAGATTTATTGGACTCACCTATTCTCCTGCCTTTTAATAGCTTTGTATTCCCCAGCACGTCAGAGCAGCCCTCCTCTGCCCCCGACATGCTCCCAAGATAGCAGCATAGATTGGTTTGGTTCAGAAGCCTCAATACTTAACCACCCTAATGCTTATCATTAGCTACAGAGCTCTCTTACATGTTTTTTTTTTTTTTTGTTTTGTCTTTTGTGGCTGAAAAAACCCATAAAACAGGTTAGATAACAAGATAAAGTCTTTTGTTCCTCAGATATTTCCAACAGCTGTGCTTGGGTTAAAAAGGAGCTTTTAACAGGAACTTCTATTATTTCCTAAGCGACTGCATTTTGTATTGTTGCACTGCTTCTCATTCCTATTATTTAGGTCATCAAAACTTCTGTGTGTTATGCATATCCCCTTCATCTGTAGGAATGCTCCTGTTCGCCTCTGCATTACCAACACAATACATTCATTCATTATTTTTAGCATTGAAGCCATTGCATTTAAGTGACTTGCTGTGATGCCAATGTACAACCAGCCCTATTTAATGTTTAAAATTTCACATTAAATAAGGCTAGTTGTAGACCAGTCAGCAAGTCACTAGCAACTAATCTCCAACCCAATGTTTTTCAGCCCTTTCAGCAGCAATGGCTGTAGTTTTACCAGCTTAACCCTTAACCAAAGTTCTGCTGGTAGCACAAGACCAACTCAGCTGAATTTCTATCAATGACAGCATCTCCTGTGAGCAGGTGAGCACAAACACAATGACAGCGTCATGGTTTGTGGTGTCCTGGATCACACCAGCAGAGAGCAATCAAAGGACTTGTGCCTGGTTAGCACCTGGCTTTTTGTTTCTATAAAGGATGGAAGACATCTTCCACACATTGAGGCTGGAAGATAGCTGCAGATATGAAAGGTGGGAAAGAAGGAAGGTATTAAGATTTGGATTGAAAAAAAAAAAAGGAAGTCTAGAGGATATTAGTTAGTAGTCAAGATTCCTTAAGTGAAGAATAAAGTAAGGCTTGAAGAAAGAGAAGGAAACATGTCCAGGTAATTCAGGGGTGAAAAAAGATGGATGAGGAGCAAAAGCATAAAAAGAACAGACTTTAAGAGACCCATGTATAAAAAGCCTGGTTGCACATTATTGTTAAAATCACAGAGAAATTCACACATTTTGACGTATTCTTGAGTCTACTGACAAGAAAAATAGTTTCTATTCATATATTCATTGAATTACATTCTACAGGTACACAATTTCGCCTGACGGGAAACATTTTCAGAAGAAAATTTAACAATCATTTTCTTTATGACATAACTGTCCACATTACTTAAAAATTATTTGGACCCCATTACACAAGCTTCTCTGTGGCACACCTCATTTAAAAATAATATCAAATTTTCAAGCAAATAAACCATTGTGTTAGTTCCACAAACAATCTGGCTTCTGTTGTTTTTTTTTTTTTTCACGAACCTATCTTAATTCCCACTTAAATTTTTTACTTTAGTGGGCTTTCATTCAGGCTCTACGAAGAGATGAATTTGAAACTGCTTCACTGAAAATACTAGTCAAGAATTTGTTTAAAAAGCTTAAAAATATAGGGGGAGAAAAAATATAATGTTAAGCTTTGTCACTAAGATCTTGAGTTCTCCATAATATACAAAACAATTCTATTTAAGCTGTAATAAAATGCAGGTATTACATGGTTTACAGTTTTCTTCTGCACAGGAATACAAATTGGAAACTTTCATCTAAAGCGAGAATTAGGAATTCTGAGTCCTCCTGAGCACTAAAGGCGAAAAATGAAGCTGCTTGTAAATTTACCCATTAAATTTAGTGGAGTTAAAAATTAAAGTCATTTTCAAGTTAGTTAAGGTTGGATATTGCACACCATACTGCCTCATGTCGGTTTGTGTACACCTGTTTAACCATCACCATACCTACATCTGGTCATAAACTTATGGTATAAATGGCAGATGCTTAAGATGTGTCATTTTCCAAAGCAGCAGGCAATGCATTTTAATATATGGTTCTCCTTTTGAGCTTTCTAAAGCAGCTGCTCTTGAAGAAGAAATGCATTTACATCAACCTTCTTACTATGTGATCTTCCTGCGCTTCAGCATTTTTTTGCTCATAATTTCAGATTGGTTGCTAGCAACTTTTTCTCCGGATAATAAAATCATATTTCTCTCTCTAAAAAGTGACTAAAGAGCATACATATTCATGTTATTTGGATCACAGCAGCTATTCACATGAGTTGCAGAAATTACAATTTGTACCATAATTTGGAAATAAATGGTGTTCAGTGAGCCATAGCCCAACCAAGCAGACGGTCTGCACTGATTTGTGTTTCCAATGACTAGTCTGCACTAATTGCCATGGTACGGACGCGGTGAGGAAGAATGGCTTATCTGAAGGGAGAAAGTTAGAGGAGTGATGTAACAAAATTATGCCGGCCAAAGCCCGTTATCAGGCCGCTGATGGGGACAGCCAGGGGAGCCCGAAGAGACTTCAGTTCCTTCCTCTAGGTCCCTCTTAGGGCTCCGGGAGCCGCTCAGAGCCGAGCGGGCAGAGGGGCTCCGGGGCCGGGCGGCGGCGGGGACTCACCTGAGCAGAGGCTGCAGGAGGCCAGGGCCAGCAGCATCACGCACACCAGCTGGACTCTCATCCTTGCCGCGCCGCCCTCTAGAAAGTAAAGTCCATAAATCCTAGGGAGAGACGGAGAGAGAGAGACACAGAGAGACAGAGACAGACAGACAGAGCCCCGCCGCTCCTCGCCCTCCGCACTCGTGCTGACGGGCGGCTGCAGGCACCAGACGGGGGACCCAGACCCTTCCCCAACTATATAAGCCGCGGGGTGATGTCACGGCGGTGCCGCCATCGCCTCCTGACGAAGCTCCCTCCCTNCCACTCGCCGCCTGACGCACGCGGAGCCCCGCGGGGCGCGCAGCGAACCCCCGCACCCGCGGCCGCGGGGCGCGCCCGCCGCGGCTTTTCCCGAAAGGGAACTATCCTGAGATTTTATCATCATTATTACTATTATAAAAAAAGTTTCCGCAGGTGCTCGGTCCCCTGGCGCGGGGCCAGGGGTGGGAAGCGACGGCGCCGCCGTCGTCGTGCCGTTGACGCCTGATGCCCTTTGTCTTTCATCGGTCGAACCTTTCCCTAGAGCAAGGGAAAGGACCGCACACCGGTGACGGGCAGGGATGTTAAAGCGGGGATGGGCAGGGAATGCGTGACAAGACGCATGGCAGGGATGTAACCCTGGCCATGGGCAGGAGCGTTTCATCGGGCACGGGTAGCAGGATAAAGAGGGGAAAAGACAAAAAGGGAAGTCTGTATGTAGGAGAGATGGAGGGAGGTAACGGGAAAGCCGCTTGATAGACCCTTTCATAGATGCGCAAAAAATCGATACCCGACCAGGCGAGACTCCCTATTACTTCTGAGAGCGCTTGCCACAGGCACCCGCTGCGGTTTCAAGAGAGCGAGCGTTCCTAAGAGACATTTCTGTCAAGATGCACTTTGCCCTGTTGATTTTTCCACTAGGTATCCTTCCTCAACGACTAGCACAGGACAGGCTCCGTGTCCAGCACGCAGAGGTCCGAACTCGGCGGGACACGCCGGGACCGCAGGCGGAGGCAGGGCGGCGGCGGGACGGGCGCGCTCTGCGCCGGGGGGCGCGGGGTGCGGAGGGGCCGCGGGCGGGGGCGCGGGGTCCCCTTCTCTCCACCGCATGCTCTGCCCTCCGTGGGTGCCCGGGAACCTGTATCTGCCCCGGGCTCTCTTTCTGCCTCCCAGCTCGCAGCTCCTGAGCCGGAAAGCCCAGAGAAATGACCTGAAGGTGAGGGCAGGGTAACCTCTAACGTGTGAGTATAAAAACGTAAAGCTGAAGACTGGCGTCAGCCTCCATCGCGCTACTGCTTTTGCTGTGTGCTTTTTTTTTTTGTTGTTTTTTTCTTCTCGGATACAGACGAATGCTCCATATGTTGAATACAGATACAATGCAGAACATTTCTGTCTCTCTGAATACATTTAAGGAGAGATACACGTGTCACACGTAGCACGAACACACTCCGCAAGTAGATTCTTCTGTCGTGGATGTTCCCTTCACCGCAAAAAGGCTCCTTTAAAACGCAAAGAGCAGAGACGGGTGTTGGTTTCCTCCCGTACCGTCTGCGACTGAATAGGTGTCGCAGAAACACGCAGAATTTTCGAAATCCTGCCACAAGGAACATCTGGTGAGAAAAGTTTAATTAACTGAATTCTTTCTTCCTTGAAACAACTTTTGCAGGACAACAGAATTTACATTCGAATGGTGTTTTGGTTTATGATGAAATAAATGCACACAGAAATGAAATCGAATGCATTGTGGTGGTATTAGATGTTTTAAGTACACGGATTTTTGCATACATCTTTCTGGGAACACATCTTTCTGTACTACTGAGAGAGAAAATAAACAAAAACCCCATATCCCCAAAACATTTTTATCCCATTGCTAGTGTACCAGAAAGTTTGAGCTATCACTCGTCTGCTTGAGCACTGAGGTTAGATGAGGTAGACACTCACACTTCCCTCTAGTCGTATTTTCTATTATTTCCATGATATAGAAAGACCAATCTGCAGCTAATTTTGCTCTGTGGGTGTTCAATAGTTCAGAAAGCTCTATGAATGAGAATGATGTTTCATAGATATTTTCTAGTGCCCACTTTCTGTCACAGAGTTCTTCAATAGTCTAATTACCCATATTCTTATGTAACTGGAATTTACAGGAATGAATTGTTTTTTCTTCAGGAAGAGAGTAATTGCCATTTTTCCTGCCATTAAAATCTGTGATCACTTAATTGTTACCTTTTTTTTTCTCCTTTTTTTCTTTTTTTTTTTTCCCCTGAGGTAATAATTGCTAGTGATTTCAAGGGGGCAAATGTATGGTATGTTTTGAGCCATAATCTTTTTTTGCCATTGGTTTGTTTCCAGGTTTTTTTGGTTTTTTTTCCTTGGAAACTGACTAGGCAGAAACTTCATTGTTGAAAATCTTCTTTGCTTTCTTACCCTGTTTTATGTTCCTGACATACAATCTTCAAGTCCCTTGGGTCAGGCTCAACTGAGCTTGGACAATTTTTTTTTCCCCAGAGATCTTAGCTGTTGTCTGTTTCTCAGATGCTCCTTTACTTACTTTTTCTACCTCTTTCCTACATTTTTACCTTGTACTGCTTCACAAGGAATTGTATAATAGAAATTTTAACCCTTTCAACAATTAATTCCCTAAATCACCTCAACTTTTACAAGTTGTCTTCACATCAATTCTCCCAATGAAGAGGAGAAGCTTTTATAATGAAAAAAGGCAACCTCTTGGCAGATCTGTCTCTCTATCTCCCTCTTTAATTTTAAACATTCTTAGCTAAAGAAAATATTTGTAACTATTCATTAGGGTCAGTTAGTTTGGGAAACTCAGTTTTATCTTTACTTGCTCTCAAGTATGTGATTTAGACAGCCTGTCCAGGCCTATAAATCAGGTCAATTCACAACTGTGAGGCCTCTGAAGATAATGAAACAACCAGGTAAATGGCAGATTCATGGAGGAACAGATACATAAGCCTTTATTTACCTTGTCATAGAACTACCATCATAACGTAAGGATATCACCAAACATAAAACCTGTAATCACCAAGCAGGAGGAGGGTACGGTTCTGCTAATGTTCCTGCAGTAGAAAGTACTGGGGATTATAATGAGGAGCTCTCAATGTTCCAGTTACCAGTCTTATGCCTTTGGAATAGAAATAAACACAGAATGAATAGAAGGAAATTCAAGATATTCAGTCTTGCCATTAAATATATTTATGTCTGAGAATTTTTTAATGCATTTTTAGTATTTTTTAGCTAAACCTAGCCGTAGTTATAAAAGTATGAAAACTCCAAGAGGAATCATTCTGGGGGTGGTCATCCAGAAAAAATTTCATACAGCAAACTGTCTAAAGATACTCACTCAAAATCTCAAAGTTGAATTTAGTTGTGGTGATTAAGCTGCTGTGCCCCTACAACTGACTCTAAGCAGTTTAGGTTAACATGCTGGGCAGAAAACTGACAACTCAAATTAATTTCTATCATGTCAAGTCAAGGGACAAGCTCAAGCAAAGCAACAGGACAGACAGGCAAGGGTATTCAAAACACATTTAAATCATTAATGTAGTCAGACACTGTAGCTGAATTTCCCAAGCATTGTGAATTCTCAGCATCTCTTTCCCTGAGCTTAAAAATAGGTCTAGGGGGTTTATTCTGTTTGGTCAGGACAGTGATGCTCAAAACCTGATGGTGTGTTCAAACTGCTGAACATCCTGGAGACCACCTCTGCTGCAAAGGGTATCAGAAAAGCATTCAAAAGTAAAAGGCAGATGGTGCATAATACATTGGATCGTTTTAAAACTAAGTAAAACATTAAGCATCCTCTGTAGTTTAAACCCAGTCTCCTTTAGCCATTCGGTGACTCATTTTCTTTAGATTTGTGAGGTTGTGCACTGTAAGGAATCCTTGAGAAGTCGACTGAGCAGCATTAAAGAATTTACTGCTCTAGAAAAAACCCAGACACATAAGCAACCAAGTTATTATCTGAATCAGAAATATTTCTTAATATACAACAGATTTCTGCCACATTTTTAAGGATCTAGAAATCATTAGAAACTTCCTGGACATCTAATGAATTCACCATTTCTGTTTTAAAGTTCTGGGGTCTAAAACTCTGAAAGTGGCATTCTATGTAGCCTCTATATGAGAGTTCTACATACATGGCAGAGCTTTTTATTTTTGATGCTTTGGGGTTTCAAACAGCAACACCATCTCAATACCCCAGGGGATCATGATCCTCAAATCATAGAAAATTTAAAAGTATCATTTCAAAAAAATAATCTGAAATATCTTTTTTTTTAATTATTTTTTCCCGTTAAAGCACAGCCGTTACCTTTCCAGAACTTTGAGGTTCTCTAGCCCTTCTCATGAAAAAATAGATTCTATGTCTACATTACTATAAAGCAAACACAGCATGTATGCATATACACATCAGCAGTTAAAACAACTGAAAATCTGAAATTTTAGGAGACGTATATATATATATATATTTGTGTGTGTGTGTGTGTGTGTCTGTGTGTATATATATAACTACTTGGAAATTGTTTAAGAAAAGTAAGAAAAGTCAGTTTGGATTAAAAAGGCCGTAAGAAAACAATCTTCACTCCTACTCCTAATTTCCATTTCGTTTTATTTTTTTTTTCCTTTTACTAAAATTCTTCTATATGAGAAAGCAAACAGTGCAGTTAGAAGTGCCACCACAGTGTGTCATGGGAGTTATGCTTCGGGCACCTCCTCCTTACTGTAACCTCTAAGCAATTCATTCCCAGGCCAGACTGCATCTTTCTCATCTCTCTGATTACACATTTTCCCCAAATACCTAAGTTAATCAATTTTCATTTCTCTCCAGTGAGCTATGAATATTTTAATTTAGGTTCCAGGATATAATATATACAAGAGACATGGGTGAAAAGCCTGATATAACTTCATTGAGTATTGCATATTCATGTAATCCACTGTTCATCAGACTGATCATGCTTTGAAATTTTGTGTTAAATTGATGAAATAGTTAAAAGGTGCAAAATTACTGTTTTAATGCATTTACTGTTGGACTGATAACAATGATTATCAACAATTCATGAAAGAGCAAAACGAAATTGATGTGAATTCAGAGGGTTGACTCTCTTTTTCCCATGATACTCAGATTTTGTCTGCAATTATTCTTCATCATTCCATGGAACATGGTAACAGAAGACACAAGTAGCACTCTTATATTACACTGGTTCAATTATGCCATATAAATAGGAATTGGACTCCACACAGTGAAATTCTGAATTCATCTGTCCTGCCTCTGCACCAATTTCTTAAATAATTGTGCTTTTTCCTTGTATCCAAAAGAGAATTTACTTTAACTAGTTATTTAAAATCACACAGATTTTGAATTAAAAATACTGAGGAATATTTCCTCTGTGTATTGTAAAGAGGCAATATATTGTTATTACTGTAAATCACTGAGATTATGCTTTCATCTTGACCAGATACAAGTTCTTCCCCATGAGTCCTTAAGAGGTTTCCAAACAACCAGTAGTCTTTCCTTTCTTTTTTTCTCTTTTTCTCTTTTTCTTTTTTTTTCTTTTTTTTTTTTTTCTTTTTAAATAAAGGTAGCCTCAAAGAATCACGGACAGCCTTCCACAGCTCCTCTACTACAACACAGGAAAAGACTAAGAATCACTTAGAAGGGTTTCCCTTTTCCAGCTTGTTTTTTTCATCTTCAGAAAATTTCATTAAGCAGGGCAAAAGCAGCAGTTTTAGATTTATTCTTAATATACAAGGTTTTTGGTTTGACCATTTACGAGTGCATCATTTAAAAATCATTGTTAAATCTAATTGGTTTGGATTTAGGAGTAATACTCAGAAACAAAATACAGATTCAGAGAATTGTGGTTTCAGTACCGTGCCAGTATGCACATACCAGGTATACACCGCTTCTGCAACTTACAGCTTTGTTAACCTATGAGGGATGGAAAGCATCTGTGTAATTTGTGCATCTGTGAACTGAAATTTGCATGCATAGTATTTAAGAAATTCCTTGGAGATTGAAAAGCAGACATCCCAATAAAGACAGACAAAGTGCTAATAAGAATACATGTTACAACAGCAAACACAGGCAACCAGTCATTTACAACATAAGCAAAAATATCACTGACAAAGAAAGCACCTTTTTTGAAAAATAGAAAGAGGCTTTACATCTAAAGAATATTTTGCATTTGCATAACACCTTTCAATTTCAGTGCACTATAAACATGAATTAACTGCAGCCATGTCTAGACTAGAATACAACTTATAAATACACACTGCTTTAGAAAAAGAAAGTTTGTCATCTATAGCAGGCCTATAGCAGCCTGGTTTTTACTGGCAAGGCTTATCACAGGCAGTGCTGAAGAGCTGCAATGTTTATCTCTTATCAAAGCCATCCAGAGCAGGGCATCCTCCTGGGTATATGTCCTGACAGTGATTCCACATCTACGATCGCCATCCATATCATAATGGCATCAAGCCTTGGTGCACTCACTCCTCTCTCCCTCTCTCCCCCTGCCCCCCCTCCCAGCAGAAATATGTTAGACTGGCAAGAGAACAGTTGTGCTGTTATAACTGCAGGTAAGCGAAGGGATTCAGTGAGCATAGAGCGCTCACACCCCAGATTAACACGCTGATGTCAGCCATGCCTTGTGCTGTAGACATGATCTCAGCTTCAAATCACTATCCCAGTACATTGATTTGTGCTACCGGAGCCATGTTTAATTGAGACCCAGAGGGGACTGTTTTCTAATCACTCGATGATGTAGCCCCGATCCTGAAAACACCTCCATACATGCCTAATTTTAAGAAGATGAGCAGCATGACTCAAATGTTGAAACTTCAGCTTGTCTGTATCTGTAAATTTCATGTACCCACACTGAAAGGAACATGGATTGTTGATTTAAACAGTGAGGCCTGAATTCTAACTTGATTTTAGCTGAGAAACCTATGGAGTACTTTGGGCTTCAACTGAAAATGTTTAGCAGTCAAAAATGATAAACAGGTTTGAAGAGCATTACACTGATATGATAGTACCCTGTAGCATTTCATATTTTTGATTTAGGTAAAATTAAAACTTTTCAAAATCAGGAATAAATACTTAGTGCAGATACAAGCTTCAATTTCTTCCAGCTTTTCTCCTCATTGCCACCAATCTCCCCTGGATGACCAAGTGCTCCAGCTGTATTCACTGATAACTGATGAGACAGCTACACATTCACTGTTAGGGCTAACAAGGAATTGCTACCTTAGTATACATGTAGCAACAGTGGTCTCTCTCCATAGGGCCAGATCTTTAGGAGTAAGGCAAAGCATGGGAATTGAACATCTCTGACCTCCTTTCAATTAATATCACTAAAAGGAAAACGTTTGTTTACACAGACGAAATCCCTTTGCAGTGTGAATAGCCAGATGAGGACTTGATGCAGAAAGAATAATGTTAGGTAGCGTCCCTATATACCTCAAGGGTATATTGTGTGAAAAGTGTGAAGGAGTTAAAAAAATAAGCAGATATGGTGTGTTACTTCTGGCAGGCTTACACAGGTCCATCAGGTCCAGGTAACTCCCTACAGCCTAAAACCTCAGAAGAAGGATGAGCACCACAGAGCAATGCCTCACTTAGAGTGGGAGATCCATTTGATTATGGGTTTTCAGAGATTCAACTTCTACTAGAATCATAGAATCTTTTTGGTGGGAAAAGGCTTCAAGTCATCAAGTCAAGAGATCATCAACTCCAGCCATCAGCTTAGCACTGCTATGTCAACCATTGTGCCATGTCCCACATCTACACATCTTTTAAATACCTCCAGGGATGGTGACTCCATCACTTCCCTGGGCAACACATTCCAATGCTTGACAATCCTTGAAGAAATTTTTGTAAACATCCAGCCTAAACCTTCCACAGCACAACTCAGAGGCCATTTTCACTCATCCTGGTACTTGTTACCTGGGAGAAGAAGCTGACACTCACCTGGCTACAACCTCCTTTCTGGTAGTTGTACAGAGCAATGAGTCTTATTTTCTCCAGGCTAAACAGCCCCAGCTTCCTCAGCTCTTTTTCATAAGATTTGTGCTCCAGACCCTTCACCAGCTTTGTTGCCCTTCTCTCAACATGCTCCAGCACCTCAATGTCTTTTGATAGTGAGTGACACAAAACTAAACACAGTTCTGGAGGTGTGTTGAGGACAGGATGACACTGATGGAGTTTACCACTCAGCAAACCTAGGTGTCAGTTTAACCCCAGCCAGCAGCCAAGCCTTACGCAGCCCCTCACTCACTCCCCTACCATCGTGACCCTGGAGAGAATCAGAAGGGAAAATGCTGGAAAACTCATGTGTTGAGATGAAGACAGTTTCATAGGGAAAGCAAAAGCCACGCACAACCAAAACAAGGAGTTCATTCACTGCTTCCCATGGGCAGGCAGGTGTTCAGGCATCTCCAGGAGAGGAGGGCCCCATCACACGTTATAGTGACCTGAGACGACAAAGGCCATCACTCCAAATGTCCCCCTCTTCCTTCTTCCCCTCACTTTTTATACTTTTATGTATGGTCCAGAATATCCCTTTGGTTAACTGGGGTCACCTGTCCTGGCTGTCTCCTCCCAGCCTCCCATGCAATCCCAACTTCCTCGCAAGTGTCGCAGCATGAAAAGCAGAAAAGGCCTTGCCTCTGTGCGAGTCCTGCTCAGCAATAACAATATCTCTGTATTACCAACCCTGTGTCCAGCCCAAGTCCAGACCACAGCCCCATACCAGCCACTGTGAAGGAAATTAACTCTATCCCAGCCAACACCAGCACACCTAGAGATAAGGAGTTGGCTGTTATTTACACATTTGTTTGTAAAAGGTAGGCCTGATGGAATGTTGGCTTCATCAGACAGCTTGTGCTGGGTGATCCTGTGCATTATCTTTTCATGCAACAGGACAGTTGTGCTTTGAAATCCTTCCAGTGTGCAGACACCAGCATTATCACAACCCAGCCTACAGCTCTTGTACCCGGGTGAGACTCTGTGTGTTTCTAACAAGAATTGAGGCAAGAAGAGAATAGTACATTTCTCTGCCATGCATAGCAACCATTCTATTTCCCCCTTCCACAACACACTGCTGCTAGCTGTCATCCATATTTGCAATGCAGAGTATGTCCTTTTGCATATAAAATTCAATGGTAGTAGTCTTGCCAGATCATATTCCTTGTGGTTATATAGCTGATTTTATAGCAGTCCTGCTCATAGGTTTATGCTCCCAGCCAACTAGATCATTTTGGAGTAAGGCCTTGAAGCCATCACAGAGGCCTGCACAGTCAGCCACAGGCACAGTCAGGGACTGCGTGTCTTCCACCTAGTGCTGCATCTTTTAGCACAGGGGGACCAGGCTTAAACAGTAAAAGTATGCATACATATTAAAATCTGTGGGAGTTAATTATCTAAACAACTTTGCAGATTTGGACTGAGTCAATACTGTCAAAAGCCTCTATACCTTTTCACTAAATAACTCAGTTTCCTTTATCCTGCTTAAGGAATTAGGATACCAGCAGAGAGCTGAATGGAGAAGAAACCAGTGGAGTATTCATTTTATTCTCTAGAGTTTAGGTGCCTGGGCCTCAGGGAATACTCTTGCTGAAGTAACAATTCACAATTTAGCTGTGAAAAAATACATACTTGACCAAGAGGCACAAAAGAGTTTCACAGGAACAGTTATTTAAAAGGAGCCAATTATCCTTCACTGTGAGGCATTATGCTCCAGTTCAGTACATGAGAATATCTTCAGGAGAAGATGTGTCTTGGGATCCGTACCTCTGCTGTGTAAACTGTTGCATCCTGCTGATTTGTTTTGGTCTATCAGATGCAAACATGCAGCCCACATTATTTTCTGCCCTTTTGTCGAGTTTTAACGCTGGCCAAATGCCAGGGATCTATGACATCTGCTCTCTATGCTCTCTCCTGCCGCAGCTGTGCAGAGGAGAGGAATCAAACTGACACAAACACACTGGACTCATGAATTGAGATGAGGCACTGGTGGGATAGGATGCACAGAACATGAGCAAACAGGTAGCAAAACTTAAGTTGCAAAGTGATTTATTAACCTAACAGAGTCGGAGGATAAATGAGAGGTAAAAATAAGCTCTTAAGACACCAATCCTCAGCTCACCCCCCTCCCTCCTTCACACAAACCAACAACTCCGGGGTGGGGCAGGGTATGGGGGTTTCCCTTTGGTCAGGGTCAGTCCACCAGGGAGAAGAGTCCTCTACTCAGCCATGGGGTCCCTCCCACGAGAGACAGTCCTCTGAGAACTTCTTTGGCGTGGGTCCAATCTCACGAGCAGCAGCCCGGCCGAAATCTGCTGCAAACACGAGTGCTTGTCCATGGGGTGCAGGCTCCCGAGCCGAGGCCAGGCTGTTTCCATCCCGGGGGCAAGGCCTTTCTCTCTCGTCCACAGCCTTTGCAACTCTCAGTCTCTGCTGGGACTCCCACTGGATCACAGCTTCCTCCAGGCATCCACCTGCTCCTCTGGCGTGGGCACCTCCCCACGGGCTGTGGGTGGATCTCTGCACCCCCCTGGACTCCATGGGCTGCAGGGGGACCACCTGCTCCCCCCATGGTCTTCACCACGGCCAGCAGAGGGTTTTCAGCTCTGGCGCCTGGAGCACCTCCTCCCCCACCTTCTCCACTGACCTTGGTGTCTCCATGTTGTTTTCCCTCACATATTTTCACCTCCTCCTCCTCCTCTGGCTACAAAGAAGTGCGTGCCCCTATTGTTTTGATTTCTTCTTAATTATGTTTTCACAGAGGCGTAACTAACATTTCTACTTGGCCCAGGTTTGGCCAGCAGCATGTCCATCATCTTCAGAGCCAACAGAGAGTGGCTCTGCTGGACAGGGTGAAAAATTTCCAGAACCTTCACACAGGACACACAGGAGCCATCTTTGTGCCCCTCCCTACCCACTAGCAAAAACTGAGCCAAGTAAAACCACCACACCTTTGAAAATATTTCCGATATTAGCTGGTCTGAAATTCTATCTCTGGCATCTGTGTCAGAAACATGCAGGCCTGTGAAATCCACCTAAAACTTTCATTAGAGACCTATGTTCCTTAATGGAACTAATTTTAAATCTGTGAAAGAGCATATTTCTGAAGGACTCAGATATTTTTGATTGTATCATTGTCCTTGAAATAGACAAAGATGCTAGGAAATGCTATATAAAATATTCTGCCCCCTCTGGAGAGTAAGCTCAGTATAGTTTTTTGGGTTGGTTTTTCTTTTTTCCTTTCTGTGTCTTAAATTGTTTTTATTTTAATTGCTTCAGTCTGAAGTTAACACCAGGTTTATTCTTAAGTTAATGTTCTGTGCAGTAAATCTGCTTGCTGGTTGGGATGGAGGCTAGAAGTTCTTTTGGATAGGAATTAATGAACCATCTCAAGAAATTTTGTTTGGTGTTTCTTTTATTTACTTCTAAGGGAGACAAACCACTTGTGATTCACTGCCCCAGATACCAGTCTTTCCTAACACATTTGCAGTTGTTCATTTGTGCAAGAAGACCTTGATCAGGCAAAACTCCCACTGGTTTCAATGAAAAAGCTTCAACAAAAGCACACAGAAATGGGAATTTAATTGTCTCCAGGTATTACATCATATGCAGATACCTACCCTGCTGGTTTTAGGATTTTTATTATTAGAAATGGAGTGAGAGATAGATTTAGAAGCTGCTTCAGCCTAGAATTTTCATATGTTGTGTATTAGAAGATTCCTTATTCTTCATAATGCCATAATCACCTTTAAAAGTAATTCATGAACTGTTAGAGTGCCAGTATAAGATTATGAAATAGCAGCTTTTTGCCACTATGGAATTTTCAGTGAAGTTTCTATGCTTTCCTAGATGAGAAAAATGAGTTAAGGGGAGCACAAAAATTTGTTTCTGTTCTGAAAAACAGGCTGCAGGGATGGAGTTATTCTACCACTTAAGTAGGGTTTGAGTATTTTCCATGCATGGCTGGAGTATAGCAAAGGAAGAGGGCTTGTATTTTAATGTGTGTCTGGCCCATTCGAGAGACGACGTGGAGATTTCTGTCTCTCTGTGCAGGAAGACGAGAACAGGCATGCTGGAAGCTTACATGAGGAAAACAATATCAAGGATTTTGGTGTGAAGTTGAAAAGTGATAGGCTTAATGGGTGCAGGTACTGACAGGATCCCAGGGACTGGTATTAAATAAGAACATGAGTACTCCCTCTGTAATGACTGGAATAGTGTACACCTCCGGGGGACATTTGTTTCAGATGTTTGTCTCCAAAAGATGTTCTTATTCAACAGACAAGAGCACACACAGAACCTTGTTTCTTTCTGAAAATAATTTTCCGTTGAAAAGGTCAGTTCCTCTAAATACTGTAAAATCTACTTAAATTACCTAAAAATTAGTTTCTCTTGTGAAATATTAAATAATGACCCAAAGTTAAATAATGAACCAATTGATCCAGCTCAATTGAGCAAGAAACTCCTGCAATACAGCCACAAGAAAAATATTTCCTTTGTATATGTGTATATTTGAGGAATTATATCTGACCATGAGCATGTCAACAGTTTATCTTTAATTCCAGTGACAATTCTAAGAAGCAATTGAAAAACATATCTTTCAAGAAGACAGGTAAACTCTACACACAGGGCATGAAGACTCCTTACCTTGGAGGCTGTCCGGTGGATACATGGTCCTTGTCCTTCTTAAAGCTTGCTTATCTACAAATCCTGTGATCATATTTCCCCTAGTACTATAAGAACTGCCATTAATTACCCTTGGATGTAGGCAGCATAACTAAGTTTTTCAGTAGGTTATAGCACATTATGCAAATTTAGCATTTGTCTTTTGAAAGAAAAGTATTTTTATATAGAAAAAGACTTATTAAAGATATTCAGAACCCTATATTTGTATAATAAAAGTATTTTTGTCACAATTTTGAAAAAAGGAAATGTATTTTCTTTGTGTCTCTTCAAGTTCTAAAAACCTTCCAGTCATAGAAAGTTTCTCTAACATACCTGGTATGTTTTCAATGTGTCTTTCTCAATGGATGAAGTTTGAGCTGGAGCTCCTGGAATTGTACTCAGATGAGTTTTAGGTTTGGTGATAAATCCTCTACACCAAGGATCATTGACCCAGACATGGCTGCTTTGGATACGGTAGTTCATCTAAACTGCTCTCTTTGACTTAGATGCCACAAGTCAGGCACTTAACATCAAAAAATAAAGCCACAAAATACTATTGCAACATGCTGCAAAAACTGTTATGAAAAGTAATAGTATAATATATTACACAGGAGGATTAAGGAAAAAAAAAAGTAAAATACGGTATTAGGCAAATCACTTAACCCCGACTGCTGTTTCCAAGATAACCGTGCAAATCTGTAGGAGCTGAGAATTTAGTTCATATCTCAACACATTTTTATCAAATTTACAGTAAGGAAAAAGGATCCGCTAGAGAGCTGGAGAAAAGACATGGGGAGAAGGTTAATTTTCATGTTGTATCCAATCACTAACAGAAAATCTGCTCTAGGACATCATCTCAAGTACTTTGCTGGCATCATAACCTGTCTCTGATAGGTGGGCACAAGCAGATATTTAGGGAAGAGTGCAAAAGCAAGGCAAATTTCAGGTAGGTTTTTTCACTCCCATCATCAGGTAGTCAGCATTTCAAAGATTTTCAGAGCTGGAAGCATATTTGGACCACTGCATTTAACAGACCCCACTACAGACAGAAGGATGTTCTTCTCACATAATCTTTTTCAGCCTTTTATTCAGACTCTTCAAGTACCTAACTGACAAACATTTACACCATTATAGAAAAGATTAGGAATACATAACGGACGAGGGCGTTGGAAATGGAAAAATGGTAAATCCAGTCATAGGACATTGTCCCAGTACCTAATGAAAACAAGGAGAGAAAGAGATTTGGGGCTGGATGAAGAGTGCACTGGCTGTGATTGTCACGTGCAGACAAAGAACTTGGTTCTGTATCTGGAGGTGTTCTCCTTGCCTATGATTAGAAGTACTTGGGGCTTGTAGAATATAGAAAACTAGTTCTGTATCTGCAATATTGAATAAAAACCTGCTTACAGGGGGTCAAGCTGATTGTTTTGTTCACTGTTGTTTTAAAGTGCAGGAAAATTCTTACATGGAAGTCCTCTACAAGAGGGCACAGCAGCCAAGGTGATGCTTCATGTGGATGCAATCTGTAAGTCAAAAGTAACCTGTGGGGGTTACTGTACTTCAGGCTATGCCAGTAGCTAGTGAGCTGTAGGGAAAGGAAGGGAAAAGAAAAAGAGGTTTGAGAAACAGCTGGACTGAGGTGATAAAGACACAGAATACAGTGATTTTTTCTGACTTCTCTTGGCCCTAAGATCTGTGGTTTTGAATAATCTCTCTTTTTAACTATTCCTACATTTTTCTTTCTGGAAATTGGCAGTCAGATGGCAGTTCTGTCACTATTTGCAGTCAGAGAGCACTTCTATCATTAAGTAAAAGTCATTTACTTACAAGTACAATCTTTTTATGTGTATTTATTTTAACTCTGCTTTATGATTGTTTCTTTCAGCAGGCCCTTATATTTACACCGTGAGAAATAATTGTTTCGTGTTTACTTTCTCCATGGTGTAGATTCTCATAGAGCTCTTTCAAATTTATCAGATATTCACCTTTCTTCAGATCCGAGTCTTATCTCTCTACTTAATTTCTCCTCGCATATGAAACTATTCTGTATGTTAAAATTCTCTTGCTGCCATGTACTCCATATCCGCCTTCAGATGGGCCACCTGGGTTATTCAAAATGTAGACTCAGAATGAAAGTTTACAGTGATATAACAACCTTTCCCAATTCATTCTACATTCCTTTCTCATTAATTGTTAACTCTCTCTTTTTGTTTGTTTTGGTTTAGTTTTGGTTTTAACAGTATAGAACATTGACCTAAGGCTTTTCATGAACTGTTCCAAATAAATTACATTTCCAAGATGTGACAGTTAATTTAAAGGTTTGTTTAGATTTTCTTCTATTACTCCACACTCATCAACATGACCCTCCCCTGACATTTTATTATCAGCCACTAGTCCTCTTGAGTTCCTTATGCAAATTTTCTCAAGTAAGTTGAGCAGGACAAATCTAACCTCTCTGAATGTTGATCACCAACTTTTCTGCCTTTCAGTGGGTTATAATCTCAACATGGACCTTTCCCTCTTATTCTATAGGACCATCTGGTCTAGTGGTTTTTTATTCATATAATTGGTTGACTTAAGCAGACATAAATATTTATGAGGTTTAAAATGAGGGAGCCAAGGTACCAGAACCAGCCTATGCACAGACCAAGGAATGGGCAATCGTCCTAATCCTAGGGTATCTTTTGGTGTCTCCATTGAGCTGCTCACCGCTGCAGCCAGGATGAGATAACACCATGTGGCTGAGCCAATCCAGCTGCTCAGGGCTGCTCACACAAGACATCTTCTTCCCACATCTCTCTGCCCACATTCTTGGCCTCATCATCCTGTTTCTCTCCTCACATACCAGGCCTGCCAATTGTCTGATACCTCAATAAGCCAATTTAACTAGCTAGCCCACAAAAAGCTGTTTATTCACTTTCCAGTGTCAAGTCAGTTTTCCATCCATTTAAAAGGTTGAATGGTTAGAGCACAAAAGCCTGTTGACAACCAGATTTGGCACAAGGAAAGGGTCAGGAGTCTGTGGCTGGCGAGAGGAGTAAGACCTCCCCACTTTTAAGGACAGCCAGCCATGAGATTAGATGAAGTCCTGTCTTACAAATCCACTCTTAGAATACATTAAGCTACCCTGCTACTCAGCCAAGGGGAGTCTTGCTCCCTCCCCCTATTTCCCAGTTCTCCTTTGTTTCCCCCCTTTTTTCTCTTAGTATTCCTTCCTTGCATCAGCTCTGGAAATCACACTGTCTGACTGAACTTTTCTGATCCCAAGGTAAGCCAACTCATCTGAGCAATCAGCCAAAATAGAATAAATAAACATTTTTACTGGGCTGGAATTTGAATAGATTACATCAGCTTACAAGGAGATCAGATGAGATCCTGGAGACTGTTTTAAGGTAAGTGCTGGAAAGGAATGGTGGGTAAGAGAGGTGAGAAGGGGCAGGAGGGAGCGCTAGCACCCCACTCCTTGTTGCATTTAATTATATAATCTCATATATAATTTTAAACTATACCCATAGACTAATATGGTTAAAGCTGGCTTCTAAACTGGAGTTGAAGGTGGGGTTCAAAGCATTTCTATGCTGCAGTATTTTTGCAGAGGAATAAAACACTCAGAGCGAGCTGCTTTGGAAGATGGCAGGTGATACTCTAGTGCTTATAATTCCCTTTCCTTCTCCTTTAAATACAAGAGTGAATTGTTGACATGTCTTTCTGAAGATCTCAAGACCATACATATGTATTTTTTTTCAAAAAAATGAGTCCTGCAAAACAGACTGGTTGCAATTCATTCATTACTTTTCCTAGAGGGAAGATACTGTGACAGAGAACAATTTAGTGAGCTTGTGGGTGAAAAATGTGATGTTACCAGCTATTCACCTTTTAGATTTTGCATGCAGAAAGTATGATTAGAAGGTGATCATACTCAAGACTTGAGTGGTTGTTGCTTTTATGTCCACGTGGCATGCTAGGAAGTGCCAGGGCCCTGGTCTGGAATGTTAGTATAATATTCCTGGAAGATCAGAGCTGCAGTTTAAAGAATACTAAGGACATGTACATACAGATACAGATAATTTGAGGCACTTTGGAAGTTTAAGGACAAGCTAACTGAACTGTTGTGTCAACACTGCCTACAAAATTAACTTGTCTCTCTGCAAAGTTTTGCTATTATTTCTACTCTATTCAGAGAGTAGCTTATGTGCTGGAGAATGAAAATTCATGTCCCTTCTTTTACTAAGAGTAATATCCATGTATTTTTATGTGGTCTTGTATGTTTTTCTATAAACTAAGTCTGTCTTTTTGCCCCCATGCTACTTTTCTGTGGGTTCTACAGTTTAATTGAATATCAGATGAAAGCACATGCGTTCTCTTCTTTATGGTATACTAAATATGCCTTGCTCATGTTTTTAGGAAAGAGCTGTGTTCCTCATTCTTAAGATTCTCTCCCTTATTACTCTGTAAGACTGTATCACACACTCATGTACTTTCTTCCTGGTCTTGGCTAGCCTAATTGTGAAAGGGCATAGACTGAAAGCCCTCTCTTTTCCCTCAGCTGTGGGGAAAATGTCTGTTTATTATGCTGGAGTCTTTTCTACAATTCTTTGCATAGCTAAATGAATGTAAAAAACATTTTGATTTACTTGTGTAGAGGGACCCATATTACATATATTTGGTTGAGCATTATTTTGCATTTGCTAGAGGAAGAGGAACAATTTACATGGTATTTTAATTTTTGAATAAATTAAAATTGGAGATGACTATTCAGAAGTAATAAAAACAGCTACAAATATTGAGTTCCCATTTATTTTCATAATTAAAAGTGAATATTATTTTGTAGATAAAGCTATTTCATTTTAACTTGCCAATATAAATAGTTATTTGAATATTAATTATTCTCTAGGAAGTTCTACACTGATTTGATTTTTATGCCAAATACACCTTGAACATCTCTTAGGGACCGAAAAAATTTCCCAGTCCTTTAGATATAAGAAAATTCTCTCTTTGTGCCATACAGAGCCTGATTCAAAGCTAAAGGAAAGACTTCTATGGACTTAATGTGTGCTTATGCTCATAATACTGAAATCAGACTATTTAAAACTTACCCTGACAGCAGGAGAAGAAATCTGAAAGTTACTTCATTTCAAGTTCCCTATTTTTTGCGTTATTTGAATGAATACATAAACAAGGCTTTTAAGAGGATCCAGTCTCTTTGTAGTTACAGTTCAGAGAATTCAGAGGCGTGGGACTGAACTGAAAATATGTGGTGTATTCCTAGAGCTGCCAGCAATAGGTAACCCATGGAATGGGCTTTTGCTTTGTTTTCTTCAGAAAAATTGAATTCTTGAACAAGGGAGGAAAGGGGAAGTTTAGAAAAAAGCTTGTTTTCAGATAAGCCCTTACTCTGGTAGGTTCCTATTTAATCATCGCCCCTGGTTGATAAAACAATTCCCTATTGTGCTGCACCTTTGGGCAGCCACATAAAGAATCTGCCCTGTGAGGGGGAAAAAAAAAAAGTAATTACTTACATCGAATATGTACCTGTTAAATTACTGCAGAAGGTAGAGGGATAGGGTGTGCTAGGGCTGTGCACAGGACTTCCCACCTGCCCTGGGACCTTCACCCATTGGTATCAGCCTTTTGGGCACAACAGGTTCTCTTTCCCCTGCTGTGCTCCAAACTGGAGAAGGGAAAAATAAAAAAAGGTTTTTTTCCTCTGAAGCTTTACTCCACATCTCTGATTCCCAGGGGGTTCCAGTGAACAGGAACCATGGAGTGTGTTCACTTCCCTTCTGGCAAAGCCAGGTTGAAATAATAACAAAAAAGGTCCTGGAACAGCGTAGTACAAATCCAGTCTTTCGTGTTGCTGTCTCGCTTGTTCTCTGCTAGGCCACATTTTAGAAGGTGCATTTAGTCGGTGAAGGCTCTCATGCAAATACCTTATTTACTTAAAAATCCAGAGAGAGCAGAGGGGCCACAGTGGTCTTTTTCCCTTCATCTTCCCCTTATTCGTTCAACACCTTGTAAAGAAGTACCGAGGTACTGAAAAGGCAGATTATTATGCATTGAGAACTGGTGTGGCAACTGTAGCTCACCCTTCATTAACGCGTGTGTTTAAGCTGAGCGACTTGACCTGAAGTGGCTGGAGCCTCCCGGGGAAAGTTTTCAGTGCTTTTGTGCGTGCGTGTGTGTGTGTGTGTGTGTGTGTGTGTGTCTTTACCGAGTTCCACAAGGGAGCAAAACCCCCTCTTTCCCAGTTGCTGCCTGCTGCCCTGAGGGTGACAAGGCTGAAAGTTTAGCAAGTTCTGTGCATAACTTCACATCACAGNCCCGCCTTTCTTTTTCCTGCTTCTAAACACCTCCTTCAAGTTCGCAGCTGGGCAGGACTCCAAAGGTGCAGCAGCAGCAACAAGCTGGAGTTCAAAGTTAGCAGTAAATTGCACAACTTCCAGCTCATCGCTACGCTCGGTGACTATTAACAAGCTGGAAGGCGCTCAGGCAAAAAAATAGGGGAGAAGGGAACACCCTCGAATTCTTTGGGGATCGCTGATGTTATGCCGCTGGGATCATGGCTCCTTTTGGAAGGAATTTATTAAAAACCCGGCATAAAAACAGGTAAAGTGCATGGGTATGTAGAGGAAAAGGTAGGGCGATACGGGACGGAACTTTTTCTTTTTTTATACTTTTTGTTTGGTTGCGGGGGCAGGATGTGTTATCCGGACCGTGGTGTTCCCACAGCTAAACTCCGTGGCTCACCTGCGAGCGGGAGCCGACCCGGGGGAGAAGAGGGGAGCGGAGGGAACGGGCTTTTCCCTTGCCCCCCTTCCCCGGACCTGTCGTGCCCCTCTTTGCTCTGGCTCTTTTGACTCCTGGGCAGTATTTTCCGTGAGCGGGAGGCAGCTTTTCCGGACTTGGAAGCTTCCCCGGCCGAAGCGAGGCTCGCAGGGGCAGTGCCCGGCGCGGGGAAGGTGAGGCTCGCCGGGAGAAGCGGCTGCAGCCGCGACTTGCGCGTCCCGCCGGCGGCCGGGGGAGCCCGGAGCCCGGAGCACGCCCCGGGACAAAACTCCCCGAGTTTCTCACGGGAGGGCCGGGCTCTGCGCCCCTCGCCTCCCCCCTTAGCCCCGCTGCCCTGGGAGGTACAGCGACAGCCTGCAACCCCTTCGGATCAACCCCGTCCCGTATCTTGTCCGCCTGGGAGGTAGGAGAGCATCGAGCTCTCAGTGTGCGGAGGGGGGGCATGCTTTTTTTTTGTTTAGCCCTTAGTCCGGGATGGACTTGCACTGCATATACTTCTTTTGCTTAGAAAATTCTTCGGAGGGACAGCTGTGGTCCCTGGGTCGGCCACCGCGAAGTTTCTTTATGGGGACTTTGCCCCCGCGATGTGCATGCTTCCACATGCCGCACACACGGGCTGCGAAAAGGACAGAAGGGGTTATGTAATCATGCTAGGTGCTGGGGTGGCACTAGGTTTTTTTAAGAGTAAATTTGCTTGGACCCTATGGAGTGTGCAGGGGCAGAGCACACCTAGGTAGAGCTGAACAGAAACAGATCACTGAAATTTTGCCTCAGCAGGAAACTCAAAAATCACTTGTAATCTAATTCCCATTTTGCCTAGTGCTCTTCACTGAAATTTAGTTTGTATTTAAAAGAACGCAAGGGATGACCTTTTCCACGGGGAATATAATTGCATTCTAAAAAGTCTTATAAAAATGTCCCATTTCTTTTCCGTGTTTGGCTTTTGGTTTTCACACTTGATATACTGAAAATTATTTGGGGGGGGATTGGATTTGTTGAGATTGTGTGAACATATTAACTTTGCATATTATATGGAATATAAATTATAAGGATTTTAATACTCAATGTTTAAAAAATTGGATACTATTTTAGAATTACTAATGTTGTAGGTTACCAATTAAACAGCGTGTTTTGCTAATGTGTCTGAAAACAGTAGAAGTTTTATATACCTCTCATGTGGCCTATTTTATGTTTAGAAGATCTGGAAAGGTGGATGTGAACTTTTACATGAAAGTGGTTTTATGTAGAGCTGTTAATCTATCATTCTTAAGATAAAAGTTTTGTTACTGCAATCACTTACCTGAAAAAGGATTAAATCACAAAGCACAGCTCTACTGTGTCCAGTGGTGAAACTGTTTCTCTTTTGTCTATTAACAATATGTTCACACTAATTGCAACAATCTCACTGTGTTTGCTGATGTGACATTTTATTCCTCAGGAAAAGAAAGTCATAATCCAAAGCTTTAAACAGACAATAAAAATTAAAATACCAAAGGAGCCATTACTCTGAACATCTAGCACTTTCTTCCCATTTCATCCTCCCATCCCCAATAATAAATTAATGCCTCTAATGGCAGAGAGGTTTTATGGCAATAAGAAGGGACTGTGTGACCACAGAAATGTAAGGGGAGGGGGTCAAGAATGAAGCAAAGTATGTAATTCTTAAGATGTGTTATTATCTATTCAGATATTTAAATTTCAGCATATTTAATGTTATCTTGGATACTGAATTTTGAGTATTAAACTTTGGTTATGCAGTTAGTAAAATGGTTTTGCAGTATGATTAAGGAGCTACATAATAATTACTCCTCATTTTAATTGTGTCTTGGTGAACTCATTTGAAACCTTGAGAAGTGAGCTTAAAATCCTTCACGGTGTTTAGGCCAGTAGTTGGACAGTTGGAACTTGTGGCTCACTACCTTGTCTTAGTTTGTGGCTCACTACCTGTAAAGAAGGACCAAAGAGGGACATACACTAATGTATATCTTTAACCTGCTGCAGCTTTTTTAAATAGGCCTAATACTCATTCACCTTTCTGGGAAACTCAGCTTTTTTGCTTTTTCTCTGGAAGATTTTAAAGACCATTTGCTACATGCAAATATAACTCCTGAAAGTTATAAGATAAGCAAATGAGGAATAAAATCTATGTTTACATGAGGACATAAAGCTAAGTTGAGGCAAAAGAGGTAGGTGGAAGAAGAGCCAGAAGGAAAATGAAGGTGTTACAGTCATTTGCTCAGATAACAAGATGACACCACTGTAATTAGTGCTTGTCTTGCAGCATTGCCCAGAGGTTCCAGATCAGGGCCCTGTTTAATAGTAAGCTCTTCACATCCAGATTGTAAATTGTCAGTTTCTACCCCTAAGACCTCAGAGACAAAGAGGTTACTCTGAGTTTGTGTCTGTGAGGTATTTGAGCAAGGGGTGTTCTCCATTATGCCACAAGTCTTTAGAGAAAGAAACTGAGATTAAACCTCAGGAAGACAAAACTTGTGCTGAGCTACTGTTAGTATTTAAAAGATCTTCAGTCAGTATTACTCTCTTGGGCTGCTGAAATGTCACTGATACAGAGAAAGCACAAGGCCCATGTAGCCAATAGATCACTGTAAACCCTGGTTTTATTTCAGGGGAGTGGCCACTAGGAGTGTGACTCCAACATATGTTTCTTGGTGACAAAGACAATAGTGATATTTTGATATCCTTTTCAAGAGCTATAAGTAGTTTTAGCACTATTCTTTGTCCTTCTGAGACAACCTGGAGTAATCACAGTCCCCAGAATGTGTATGTGCTTGTCAGTGTGTCCCCAGGAGAACAATACTTCCAAGACACCCCACCCACTTACAAACCCAAATGTGCGCAGCAGGGACAGGCTGTACCTTCTAAGGCAACAAAAGAAAAAGGAAAGTTTCCTGCAGGACTAAGGCTCTGCGACATGAATAAACTCAAGGTGATTTATTTTTATGCAAATCTCTTAAAGATGCTTACTTTGAGAGAGAGAGGAATGCTCAGTTCTCATCACACTTCACAAGTGTAGTGAGGGCAGGAAATGCTTAGCTCAAGTTGTAGAAAAAGGCACTGAGGTCTTTGCACATAAGGTCTAATATTGATCTAACACATTGCTCTGCACAGAGATAAAGCAGCTCCCTATCCAAATATGAGAAATACAGAACATACATACTTGCAATGTTTAGGTACCAGGTTTCACATTGTATATGATTTCCTCGTTGCTAAGCAGAACAGGAATTTATGCCACACTGTTTTTCTGTAAGATCAGGACTTCTCTGCTCTTTGATGGTAGATTTGATCATTTTTAAAAATGGATCTTTAGGTTCATTTAAACACTTCAAGGACATCTGGATATATCTCACAGTAAGAAAGCTAACCTCATTTCTATTTCTCACACTGAGACCACTTCCTTGGGATTTGTACATAAACCTTTGCCAAACTTGTTGAAGCTCTACTGTTTCATTCATGTTGGAGATGGGAAACTGAAAGGGAGAGGGTACAAATAATCCATCTTATTGCTGTAGGGCTGTCCTGTTATGCACACCTTGAAAAACACATTTTGCCTGTGTACTTCATGCAGGTCTTCTGTTTACTACAACTGTTTGTACGCTCTGTTGACATGCAACAGTTCTGAACCCAGTGTACTGTTTCATGATTAAATAGTTGTGTTATAAATCTGTTAATATTTACATGTGTTTACTGGTTTTGCTTTTCCTTCCTGCTTTTTTTTCCAGCTTTTACTATTTACTGTTTTCCGCTGTTTTCCACTTTTACTCACTGCAGCAGGAGCTAGCATAGTGTTTCCCTATAGGAGGAGGCACTTTGCCTGCTCTTTAATTCTGCCCTTCTTTAATCCTCTTATCTCTGGTTCAGAAGTAGGAAGAAAGACCATATATCTCCATTCAGTGTTGTGGATATAGAGGGAGTTCTTCCTGTCCTGACAGTCAGAGGCCCCTCCCCAGTGAGAGACACATTCAATTATTCTCTCAGTTTTTATATTACAGTGCAGGGTAGTGAATTAGATTACAGACTTCATCTGTCTGATACTGACCTAGCATTTTCATGATCCCTCCCTTCCTCCCTCCCTCCCTCCCTCCAGTAGTTTCTCATTGCATCTAGTTAGCACAGTGATTTGTGTATTACTCTGAACACCTCTTCTGCTCTACCTACGGTTGAGTACACTGCTGTACATTTTAAACCTTGATGAAGTAAAACTGAAAATGCTCAGCATTGAGGTTTGGACTGGTAAAGCTCTTGGAGATCAGCTGCTTGTCTGAATGAACTGTGTATGACCCACACTGTAAGTCTCATGGGATCATGTGAGATGTCTAATACTTCTCTTGGATGAGCACACCCGGATAAAAGTCTATATGAAGCTAAAAGGTGCTTACTGATACAAGACTACGAGGTATTTGGTATGTATGATGGAGGGGGAGATAAAAGTTTTAGAATCAGTGGCGCTACCTGTGTTAAATTTTTAGATTGAAAAGATGGTACTTGTTTCGAAGTGGTAGAATGCATTCTTTTTACATATTTTTTTACTTTTCCCTGAGCGTGGGATGTATTAATGAACTATCAAAGAAGTTGTTCCTTTTTGAGCCAGACTTCATACATTATAATTTATTTTCTGGTCTGGCTTGGAAACTTTGTGTTCAGGGGTCAAAATGGCTGCATACATTTTCTAATAATCTTTGTACATATTTGTTCACTTCACTTTCAGGAAGAGCTTTTCGTCTAGCAAAACACTAACCTTATTTCTAAAGAGTTAATTATCTACTATTCCAGTAGGGCAGGCAGCAATTTCATCCTGGAGGAGTAAATAAAATGAGTAATAGAAGTGTAATACTACACCATCTAAGAGCATGACTTAGATTAAGTTGAAGCTAATCTGAAACACTAGTACACTGTAGAATCAGGCTGAGAGGTAGATTTCAGACAAAACTCACATTCTTTTTAGTAAAAAATTAAAAAGAGGAAAAATTTTGCTGGCTGTTGTTCATTTCCTATTTTACTGGTGAAAAACTAGCATTGTGCGTGAAGAAAGACACTGACACATTGCTAAGTGTGTAATTAATTCAGTAGAGAGAAATAAGTTTTCAGAAATGGGCATTTTTAAAATTCTATTAACTTTTATTGAAGTCAGTGATGATCAGAGTAGTGCCTCCTGATTTACCTATGCTCAGAAAAAAGTTTTGGTTTTGTTTGTTTTGTATAGTTAATAATAGTTTAAAACTCTGGTCTGAAACATTATTATTATTTGAAAACATTAACATCTTATATGCTGTACAAGCCTTAATTAGTTCATCCAGCTTCTATATTTAGTATGTTGATAAATCCTTATTAATAGTGACAGAAAGGATGATGCAATATAAAAATCTTAAAACCACACATTAAGTGAAGCCCAAAACTGGATGGTGGACATGCTGGTACCCTGTCATGTGCAGAGGTAACTGGGCCATTGTTATCACTGCTGTTGTGTCTCATGTATTGTGATACTCTCAAGATGATGACTTTCTGTCTTCTTCTGTATAATGTGTCCATGCTAGCAATTTCTCGGGTATCACACAAAACAGACAAGAAACAAAGGGTTTCAGGAAGCCTTGGCCAAAATAATACTTTTTGGAGTGTGTTTCTGGAACTTGACTCAAATAGGCTCCAGGATTAACATTGCCTTTCCCCGGTTTGATCTGGCCAAAAATACACTGAGGGTGCAGGTGTTGCAATAGTGATAACGATACTAACTTGTTTGTGACCTCAAACAACCGATAAGCTCACTTAGTTTTCCTTAGCAGTAATTTGGGTGTTAATATTTACATGCCTCAGGAAAGTAAGTAGGACATGACTAGACAGTGTAAAATGTGTAGAAGTGCAGAGTGTGAATGCCAGTTAGTGGGAGAGGTATGAATTAAATCTGTGAGTTCTTTGTTCCTAGTTCTCATACAGTCCACTAGACCTATCTGCCATGCAGGGAAGTGAGAGTACACTGTCAATTGTTTAGGTTTGATTTTATGTGATTTTCTGAGGAATTTTTCAATGGTCTGAAATTTTCCATAATGTTAAAAATGGCTTGTGAGGAGGGTTTTCATGTCCCAGAACGAGAAGTAAATAAAGAAATGCCACGTGCATCTTAATATATTTTGAGGTGGTTTTGTGAAATGAACAAAAGAAAAGTTATCTGCAGAAACTAAAAAACAGAAAGCAAGGTTCTCGATGGTAATGATAATAAAGTTGTCATGTAATTATATTTTTAATGCTATGAAACCCTAGTCCTGTTGCCATATGGAAATGAGCAAAAGACATCAAACTTGAAAGAAAAAATTCCAGTGCATGTTAGGCACATCTCTCATGCACTTTATTTGTATCCTTTATTTAAAGATGAGTTTCTCTTCTACCAACTTTCTCCTGTTTCATTCTCACTCCTGTCTGCCTGAGTACATATTTGCCTCTGTCCATTTGAACTATTTAAATTGCAGTTTAGATGGTTGCTAGACATGCATTTTTGCACATTAGCATTAGAAGAAGCCAGACTACCAACTTATTTTTTATGTTGTAATCTTGGAGGTGATGTATGCCTCTGTTTTTCTGGGTTGTGGTTGGGTTTTTATGATTTTTTCCACATTAATTAATAAGTTGCAGAATAATCATAGGAGGAAAATATATTTATAGAGAGGGTGTTTGCTGTGAATATAACATATAAATATAATTTGTTTGTTTTGAGGGTCAAAATCATGAGTCTGATTAAGTTGCTTTCTTTATTCTTCACCCCTATTTGTTCTCTTTCCTTGGTGTAAAGAGTTCTGAGTTATGAAATTCCCATCATAATGGTAAATATGATCATCTCTCTTGAAAAAACAGACTTTTTCTTTTCTCCTTTTAAGAACACAAAAATATGGAAGCTTAAAATAAATATGCAAAGGTATAATATTCTCATGTTCAAGGACAAAATCAGGTTTATGAAAATTTAATAATCTATTAGACCTTTGTTTTGGTCAGGTATACATATGTTTACCTTACTTTAGCTTGTAAGGGTGTATGACATCACTGGAATAATGCAGTTGAGTGAAGACTACTAATTTTTAAGAGAGTCTGCCCTTGGGTCTTGAATGTGCAATTTGCTTTGTGTTAATAGATTCCATCATCCATGTAGAACACCTTACTTTGCTTTCCCCAACCTCCTTCAATTCAAAGGAATTATTTCTACAGAGGGTATTTTCCACTGTGAAAGCACTTTTAAGCTAGAACATTTTTCAGAGCAACAGTTGGGACACTGTTTCAATGACCTCAAGTAGCCCTCATTTGCCACAGGAAGTTACCAGATTTTGCTCACTGATCAAAGAGTGGCTTAGTGACATTTTTAAGTGTGGGATCTTGTTCTGATGTTCAGCTGCTGATGTTTTGGTTGGCTTCATGATTGGTAAACTGATGTTCTGAGCTGCTGTTTTGTTTGGACATTACCTGTTGACAGACTTCTTCTGCACTGATTGCTAAGGCACTGAGTATATTTGTTTAACTTGATTATTGCCTGTATCTCTCAGGGCCACTTTGTTATTAATATCCTGTTTTACTGAAAAGCTCTGCACATATTCAGTTTGCTAACAGCAATTTAGGATTGGTATTGACATTACTGCACTTTCCCAGACTCCTGGTACTTTAAGGATCAGGTAGATAACTAGTCACGTTTGTTTACCCATGAAGGTCACTACAGGTGTCAGACAAAGATCTAAATTATTTTTGGAACTGCAGCTGTGGATGGTCACAGTACTTTTGCTGACACTCATATTTCTCCTGAGATTCAAGTACACAGTAAAACACAAATGTCAAGCTCCATCTTACTCTACTTGAGCCTCTGAAAATTTAGGTATCTAGTCATCTAGGTACTCTTTGTAGTTAATGGATACATCTAAACACTTCCAGAGGGCAATTCATTCAGTCTTAGACAGGTTGTCAGTATGGGATTAGTCACCCTTTTGGAGGTGCCTATTTTATGCCACTGATTACAGAGGAAGGTCAGAAAATTATCTTTGACTGCACATCTACATTTTTAAATAGCTTAAGGTAGATGATATGAGCTCCACCCAATCAGTTTGCATGGAGCATGCTCAGATTTGTGGAGGAGGTTATTAACCGTCTTTTGCACCACTCATTTTAGAAATTAAAAAGGGAAACATGAACGGAGAGATGACTTACAGGTAGATAACGTATGATTAAGGGAGAACCATCTTAATAGCATGGATGTCTTCCCTGACCCTGCCACAAAATTCCTACCTGATTTTGAGCAAGTCACATAAACCACAGTTTACAGAACTGGTTACTCACTGTGTGTTCCTCATTTGCTAATTCAGTGTTCTCTAAACTCTTCTACGTAAGGGCTGAGCAGAGGAAGTTTATGGATGTCTTGCTTTGCACATGTCTATGGATATCAATTCAGTAGACAGAGGAAGAATTTAAATGAGTGGATAGCTTTGGCCTAAAACTTTTTGAGCTTTGGATTGTAAAAGGGAGTTCTTTCCCTACAGGAGTATGTGGAGATAAATTCAGTAGTGTCAGCCTGGAAAGCAATTGAGTATCTGATAGTAAAGGACATATATCAAAATCTTAAATTTTAAAAAGTGTCTGCTTAAAGGGTGGTACCATATCTAGGAGAAAATATAAAAATGCATGCATATTGAACAAAGGTATGTAATAAGGACTAGATTTATGAAGGAGACTTTGATGTCTAAATGTGATTCTAGTCACCTAAGACAATGTTTAAGGACTTCTGATGTTTAGATTCTGACTGGTAGCACTTCCCACCCACCTGTACTCCTATCATGTCTTACACTGATGCTGAACACCATGCAGTTTGTGCCTCCCTCATTGTGCATTTTTCAGGAAAGTCTTGTGAAGTTATTGTAAACTGAAATTCTCTCAGTATTTCATGTTGAAGCTGCAGCATTTTGTGCTGGCTTAAGTTACAGTAAGGCAGACAAAGACAAGGATTTGTGTTGAAAGCTTCACTGAGAGAATGGAATGAGGTTTTTGGTTGTTGTTCTATTTAATATTGTTTGGATTTTTTTTTAATGCAATAAACATTTGAACATGATCTAACAGCATCTAAGTCCTGCCCTTTTGTTCATGTACCTGACTGCTTTAGGTCAATTCCTGCTGAACTTGCTGGTGTCAGCAAACCCCATTGTTAGGAGTTGAACTCTTCTGTAGTACTTTCTGAGGAAATTAAGATGTCCAAATGAGCATTATGAATTTTAGCAGCAAGAAAGATACTGAAAGTTGTAGCATTCAGTGTCTGCAATGCCTCAGTACCTTCTGTGTCTCTGAGAAAACCGAGTACTCTCTTACATGCATTTAAGTGAGGCAGGTGTCTTGTGTAACAGAGAATGAATCTTGCTATGGATACACTGAATCAAATGGATTTTTATTGAACTAAGTAGCGTGGAAAACTTTAACAACGCCTGAAATTTTGCAGTACTTGGCTGCATCTTAAACATACTGCTTTGTGCTAAAGCATTTGTGCATGGTAGGCATATATTCAGTATATAAATGTATATATGACAGCTTGTGTTGTATGTGATCATGGAATGCATATGTATAACTCATAAGATATACTGTCACATATGTACAGTAAAATATATTACAACCCCAAATCATTGTATATATATAAACAATACATGCAGAAATAGCCACTTCTGTAGATTGCATATTTATGCATCTACATATTACAAAGCTGAGTACACACCAGACACCTTTAAAAGTCAGAAGTGACAAACAGAATGTGCACATGTCATGGAAGAAAGCTAAATATATGTATTTCTCCCACCATGACAGAGTTTACATGGCAGAGGGAAGCATTTTTTCACCCAGCTGTCACTGCCGTAACCACTCAGCTTATGAAGTACCTTGTTAAAAGGCCTTTTTATCCTCCCTGAGCTATGAAGCCATCTGAATTGCTCATATGTTGAAAGGATCCCCACCTGCAAAGACATTTGGATACGTGAAATAAAGAAACATGGGATTAATTTGAATGTTGACTCAGCCTGACTTTCTGTGAACTAATGACAACAAGTAGTTTGCAGTGTCTTTCTGGTGTCATAGCCTGCTTGGGATAATCATTATCCTGCCATAGATGTGTCTCACAAAACTGGCACCATTATTTCTCAGGCCTGCCTTCGTTTTTGGTCACAGTCACGTAGCCATGCTTAGCTTCAGCTGTGCCCAGTGCAGATATTTGGCCTATACCTGTTCTCCCTGTTCATCACAAATCTTTTGCCAGGAGTTGCCACCATTCAGCTGCATTACATTTTTGAACAGTTTATTCCTGAACTGTTCAATCATATTTAGATGGCTGTCTTAGATGGTTTAACAAAGCTTTTATCTTTACAGCCTAATTCATCATGACTCACTGGAGGTCAGACAAGAAGCCCAGCTGCAGTGAGGGTTGTGATGGACAAGTGACATGGTTGTGAGCCTCTTTATTTGGACCCAGCTGGAAACTCATTATCTGAACCCATTATGTCTGTCATAGAACAGGTTTTGGGTTTAAGTCACAGTCAATCATATATTTTAGGATTCACATGGCTTTTTATCTGTATCACATCGAATGTCTTTCCTCTACAGTCAGCCTTCATCTTCTTACAGCTAAAAATTTTGTGTGTGTGCTACTGGACACCATTCTCTGTATCTCACTTTTGTCCATACTTTTCTTCCTTGCATTAATCTCATAAATTTCTCATAACTCTTAGTAATCTTTATGATCCAACATTAAACTTGCTTCCACAAAGCAATTAATCCCTTTTTGCCTTTCCTGTCTGTATTGCTTAGCTGGCTAGAGCTAGTTTTGCAATTTCCTATGCCCTCTTTAGCATACCCATTGCTTGGAAAGAGCACAGTTGGTGAGGTTAACAATTTATTTCATTTGTTCAGTAGCTTCTTCAGAGAAGATGTGGTTATATTTCAGAGACCCTGTTATCCTGTGTCTGACTAACTACATATTGAAGCATTCATTGATAGGCAATTTTAGAAAATTACTTGAAAGCATAAGATGCACAAATCCCTCAGACTGACAATGGACACTAAAAATGCTTCAGGTTTCTTTTATAAAAAATTATGTCCACTCTTCTTGTTAGCAGAATTATGTATCTAGTACTCAATTTAGCTCTTTAGAATGAACATTTATATAAGAGTCCACTTCATTATATCATCTTTTTTTCTTTTCAGCTCTTCAAATACTGTAACTAATGGAACACATTTGTTACTGAATTTCACTTTCTGAAAGTTCAAGGGAGAAATTGAAAAGAAAAAAAAACAAAAAGAATTGATTGCAAATGAGGTCTTGATAGAACATCCTTTGAGGTGATATTTTTCAAAATGATTTAATGAAAGCAAATGAAATGGGAAAGATCATACAACATAGTTTCAAAGTGGGGTGGTTCACTGTAAAATTTATTGCAATACATGCAGAAGAAGATTAAAGCCCATCCTGTCTTTCTCATTCCTGGAAACTGTAGAGAGATACTCAAACTAGATTTTATGATATACAAAAAAGCTGTGTTAACAAATCATTAGATTTTTAAAAGTTAGCAAAGAGTAATGATTGATGAGGTGTTGAAGAGCTCTAAAGGCTTCCTATTGCACAAAGGGCAGTCCTAAGCCCACTTCCCAAGCTCCTGGCCATTGTCTGCTGTTTCCTTTGCATTGCTGCTATTCTTGCCTGATACCATAGAACCCAAATGAGTATTTTCTTTTTTGTTTCTTCTGAGCTGGAGTTCAGCCTTAGGACTGGCAAAAACAAACCAAGTCCATCTGGGCTTTCCATTCACTATGAATGAGAGGAACACCTGTCTTACACAGTGCCACCTGGAGCAGAGAAGCGGTGCACAACACGGACAGCACCTAAGCATAGTAACCATCCCAGCCTCCTTCAGATCAGGGAGTATTGGAAAAGTAGCATGAAGCCTTATTAATTCCTTCTCTGGATCTCATTCCATTATTTAACTTACCTTATTATCATCCGTGTACATAAAGTGCACTTTGTTCATGCTTTGGCAGCTCAGACCCAACCTCAGAATGCTTTGTGTTTATTTCTTCACTGGGCAAAATGTCAACAAAGGCAGGGGAGGGGAGCAGTATACTTTTGCCTTTCAACAAAAGCTGGACTGAATTTCACGGAACCACAAAAAGACCCAAAACAAGCAACCAAACCAAAACAAACAAAAAACCCCTAGTCCTCTCAGTGCTTGGAATTCCCCTCACTTCTTTGATGTCAAAAGCTCATAAACAACCAGAGTGCTTCTAAAAGGCAGTTATAAAAATTGTAATGGGAGAAGTTAGATAACACAATTTTCTATTAACTGTAACAGCAACTCTATAATCTGTGTTCCAAATGAGCTATAAATTATTCTTCTTCCTCCATACAATTGAAAGTGATGGAGTTTTAGACACATTCTGTACATTATTAATAGGAGCACCATAAAGATTGCATAGTGTAACCAGTGCTTAAACATGCATAGGCACTTAAAGAGACACAGGAGCAATTTAAAGAATTGTATTTTTGCAAAATAGCAAAATTCTTGTGGTAGATGAGAAGTACCAGCGGCATTTTCATTTTTTCACTAGTAAGAACCACCCACTGCCCAAAATCAAGATGTAGCATTTACTGTATTGATATTCCTAAACTTCTCATGTTGCTTATTAACACTGAGGAATTTGAAAATGCCCATCCTCCCATCCCCCCCATCATGATCTAACGAATTACTATCACTGAATATGTCAGTGTTTGTTTTGGCTCTGGAGCTTTTCCTGGATCTTCCATTCCTCTATAACAGCTGCTTCCTCAGTAGCAGTTGCAATATACACATCAAAGCATGTTTTCCCAGTAAAGTAAATTGTTGATGTTACTGTTACTCATCTTGGAAAATATTTTTTTGGACAGCTAGTTCTCCTCTTCTTTTCTCAAACCTCCACCTCCACTGTGTCAGGCTACTGCAAATGTAGACCTGGTATGATAAACGCGTTACCTGTCATGGCATTTTGTGTACACACCATGCTTGCTGGAATTCCAAACATTTTTTTGACTAATACCCACTCACCAACCTTACGACTTTGACTATACAATGAAGAAATGATGATTAGTCTGACAGGAAGGCAGATTTAAAGCCAATGTAATTTATAGAGAATGTGTACCCTTAGGGGTAGAGGAAAAATTCAGAGGTAAGACAGGAGTGAAGAGCAGGGGCAGATGCAGTCTCCACTGCAGCCTTTACACTTGCCTGTAGGTTAAGTGATTGGAAGTATAAACATGGTATAGGGCAGAGCTAATAAGTGAAGGGGAGGACCTCTTAAACATTTGGTCAGCTTTGCTGAAAATCTGCACTTGGACCTTGCAAATGATATTTTGCAAATAATATCGGCCACTGTAGCAATGACACAGAGTCCTGTCATTGAATGGAGCAGCAGGGGAGTGTTCTGGTTAATCCATAAAAACTATTGCTCTTATATAGTGAACGAGGTGTATAATTCCTCTTACAGTATCTCTTATTTCTGTCTTTCTGTTAGTGCAATATTCTGAGTTTGTGCAATTTCTTGACTTATTTTCTGTGTAGTACAAACTCTGCTATCCGTCCACTTAACAGATGATAGAATTATTACTGACAGGCTTTGTTGTTCCTTCTTGTTGGCTGTTTAGGTTCATTTTTATCTGTTTTAAATACTGTCAGGGCTTTTCTCCTCTTTTTATTTTTTTTAACTCTGGGTTCCTGTTCAGACACTGTTTCCAAGCAGTACAGTTATTAGAATGAAGCACATGATTTCCTATGCGATTTTTACTAAAGTCTGACATTTCAAGTCAGCAGCAATCTGGTGTGAATGAGTTATTTGCAATAAAATAATTATCAGAATTATTTTCTTAAAACTGTCATAACTTTCATGTTTTTATTCAATGAAAAAATAATCCTACCCCATTGCAATTCAGGTATTTCACTGAAATTTGTCACAGAGCACCAAAATCATATAAAGTGTTTACGCGAGCAGAAGTTTCAACTGTAGATTATTGCTGAATTATAATGTATGCAATTTTGTACAGTAGCTAAGGTGATAGCATTTCTCTGCAAATGAGATGAAAGAACTACTTAAGTTTTAAGTACATGAATTTTAATTCATATAGGACATAATTTGCAACAGCTGTTGCTAATTAAAATGCTTCATAGAGGCTTCCTGACAGTATGGGTATCTTGTTTAATTAAAAATTTATGCCTTTAAAAAAGAACAGAAAAATGAACATAAATTTATACTAGGAAAAAATGTGTTGTAGCTAGCTAGTTATAAAAATAGACTTTCTTTAAATTGTATTTTTCTTTAAATATCTGAAATATTTCAATTAGAGCATCCAAACTACAATGTATATGTGTACATTTGAAAAATATCACATGGCTTACAAAATGCCTAATTTTCTTTTATTTTTAGTAAAAGCCTATGTGCATTTCTGTAAAGGAGGAAGTCTTATCATAGAGCAACATTAAATGGATACAGAAACAGATGGTAGAGAGAAATTTATTTGTCTCTATAATAATAATTGTTTTGTTTTCAGTAGTTCTGTGGTGTTCTTTCCAAGTCTTCCTGCGGTGTTGGGACTACACTGATTATCTGTATCAAGAGGTTTTATTCTTACAGTTAAAGTACTAGTTCTGCCTTGCCACGATACCTTTCAGGTAGTCATTTCCCTGACTTTTGTCTGATGCAGAAGTGAAGAACCAAGTTGCTGACGTCGTGTATGGAATTTCTGTGTCCTACATGACATGGACATTAACTGTGCTTCCATTAATATTGTTTTTAGGGACTGGTGAAGGGGAGTGGGAATGCAGTTAGTTAATAGGCTCACTTGAATCCCTAAGGCTTTGGAGTAATTCCAGCTTCATTGGGTAGTGAGAGAGGAGCTACTTCCTCATTGCTGCCCTTAGGAAACTCAGAAGTGTGTAATCTACTTAGGCAGGAGGCATACCAAGTGTAAGATTTGACCTTTACTGCTTTTTTAATAACTTTACAGAAGGGGACAGAAAGTTGAGAGAAAAGGTGGTTTAAGTGTGGATAGTCTGTATAAATTTAATATGAACTTTCAATATGATCTGTTTATTCCTGGAAGGTTGAAATACTTCTGACACTAGCTTTCATATGGACTGTGTATTCTCTATAGCTTTAATGCTTAACCTCACTTTCAAAAATCTCTTTGGATCAAATTAAGTTAGAGTTTCTTCCAAGCAAGAGTTGCAACACATGGCACCAATAGCTTCACTTTTTTGCAAATTTCTCAGATAAAAATCTCAAAAAAGCCAAAATACGTTATGATCTTTTCTTTCATAATGATCATCTCTCATATATGCAGGTATATATATATATATATATGCCCACACATATATGGTAACATGCTGAGATTTTTAAATAAAAGCAATATAATGTTATCATATCTGAATGGAATGTGATGATGTATGTATGTTCTATGCTTTGACTTCATATTAGGTCAGAGGTCTGGTAGAAATGGCATTCCCATACCCTTTCCAAAAATCCCTTGACATTAGGAAAATGTTCTTCACTGAGAGTGGAGTTGGGTACAAGAACAGTCATTCCAGGATGGTGGTCCACACTCAAGGAGCTTCTGGATGATGCTCTTAGTCATATGGTTTAGTCTTGGGTAGTCCTGTGAGGAGCAGTGTGTTGGAGTTGATTATCCCTATGGGTCCCTTACAATTTGAGATATTCTGTGATTCTGTGGCTGATAAATTAATTAGCCCTTATATACCCTGACATGTCAGAGTCACTGGTATCAGAAGCTCTCAAGCTATGTGTAGTATGTGCCCTGTGCTACGAATGTGGGTCGTTTGTGTCAAGTAGGTATCCCTATAATATTGACTTCTCATTATTTCCAGCAAGTAAATAGAATTAAAAACCATCATATTTTTGATAGTCAGCCATATCTTTGATGATAGTTATAGCTCAGCTCTAAGAGATAACAGAGATTAATAACCTTGGCACTGAGATAACAAGGTTTTCAACAAGTGCATGAAAACAAGGCAAGTGCTCTCTGGGCCCTTGCACATGGAAGAAACATCTGTGGGTGTTGAACAAAGAGAAGACCATAGCAAAAATAATACATACATAGAACAAATAATACATACTTCCCAACAGGCATATTTATGTGCCCCAGCAGCACGCTCAAAGACCAGCCCCTTGCAAACACTAGATTATTAAATGTTTAGTATCTTGTTTTCCCAGGATGTTATATGCCATTGTGTCACAACATTTAAAGGAGAGCAAGTGGCTCAGCCACTGAGCAGGCCTGGTTGGGAGGTTGTTCCCACTGTGCAGGGTGGCAGGGGGGAAATGTGGCGCAGAACCTCTTACTGAGGAGCTGGGAGTGTCCGGCTTCAGAAAGAACGTAGGGTCTGCTGAGCAGCACAGGCAGCACAGCCCTGCCTGGGTCTCCCTGAAAGCTTCATGTTTCTTTGTGGACTCTGGGAAAGCACTGGGATGGCAGACCCTGGATCTCTAGGCAAGGACTTCGCTGCAGTAGCCAGCAGCAGGATTGTCTCATAAAGCATTTTTGGCTTTTGGTTTCTCCATTGAAGAAAGTGAATTGTTCTGGGTGGTATGTCACATAATGTAGGGTTTGCTTAGAAGTTTAGAAGCACTTTGATCTTAATTTGGAGAGGTCAGGACAGCAGCATACCTAATTACCTACATACATTATATGTATACGTACATACACATACATATACATATGTATACATACATATACATACATGTGTACATCAACTGCAAACGCCATCACAGCAGTGATGTCAATTATAATACACATTTACCATCTGATTTGCTGCAGGTTGGACTGTATGTGCTGTTGAGAGGGCTTAGGCTGTCATAGAATAAAACATTATTTTCCCAATAAATTGATGAAGAAATGACTAAGATATTTGATACAAATGGCTTTCCAGCATAAGCACTTTGATGGAAAAGTTATAAATTATCAAGAGTTGTATGCATTTTCAAGGAAAAGGTTAATGTATTGCTTGGTGTGCTATCTATTTTCACCTGCTGATATTTATTCTATATAAATTATTTCAATTACTGGGAGGAGGCAAGTAGCAAAATTTTGGGTCATAAACATTATTTCAGGTTTGAATCCCTTTCATTTTTTAGTTAATCAGTTTGATTTTTTCTTTACTGAGGGTGTGTCAAGAAATATGGTAATGTTGACAAATGGTGGGTTTTTTTGTTTTGTTTTGTTTGGTTGTTTTTTTGGTTTTTTTTGTTTGTGGGTTTTCTGGAGTTTTTTTCTGGGTTTTTTGTCGGGGTTTTTTGGTTTTGTTTTTTTGGGTTTTGCTTTTCTGTTGCTTTTTTATTGTGGAAATCTAGAAAGAATTTATTGCAGTGAAGTGAGAGAAGATTTTTATCTATGCTTCTTTTTCTCAACAAAGGCAAAATATTCTTTTAGTGTCCATTATTTCAGAAGCACTGCATTAAGTTGCTAACAATATAATATGGAAGTGATCTAGTCCCAAGAGAATGTTTGAAGAAATTAGTAAAGAAAAAGAAGCATCTTGCAGGCATGAAAGTGAAATTCTAAAAAGTAGGGGGATCCCTTTATTTTATTGGCATGATTTGTTGTAAAACTATATGTTGCATATTTAGGGAGATTATTTTAGGAAGGCAAAGAATTATGTTTGATATGCATATTTTTAAATCAGTGAGTATCAAAAGTGCCCCTTCCAGCATTTAAGCTATCTCATATTTTGACTTTGCGTGACATAAGCACATGTTTTTGTTTTGTCTGTATGTTGCTGGAATGTATTACCTTCCCCTAGGCCTGAAGAATAAATTAGCAAACTGTATATCTGACATACAACAATCAGTTTATGCTGACATAATTAAGACTGTGTGAGGTCTAGGGCATGATTGAGATGGGGTTTTGGGTCATCTTGAAGCAAGGAGAAGTCGTCAAACCAAGCAAACAAAAAGATTGGAAACTTACTTTTGACCATTATTAAGTTTAAATTCCCATCTGTTCCTATGTAATTAGTGGCTTTGCAAAAAAAATACAGACTTGCATGTTGTTATCGTCAAGATTTTATAATCATAGATGGATAAGTAAAATGTTTCAGTGATCAATTCAAAGAAACAGAATTTAAGACAGAACTGAAAGCTTCAAATCCTGTTTACAGCAGCAATACATTTTTGAAAAAAATATAAGAAGTTGTATAGCTAGTTTTGAAGAAATTGTTATTGCAGTCTTCAGGAAAGCCAAACATTTAAACTGTAAAAGCACTTTGGCTGTTATACTCTTACTAGCTGCTAGGTTACTGAAAGTGTTTTGTGTCCTTTACAAAATTGAAGGACATGAAAGTCAAGGAACCTGTAATTGTGAGAAGACTGCCTCTCTCTTAAAATGACTGTTTAAAAGCAGATCCTGTTCCTGGAGATTATAACTTACAGTATTGCATTGCAGGGAAAAAAAAAAAAAAAGGAATTCCTGTCAATGACCAAAATTTATTCAAGATCTCCTCCTTAGTGTTGAAATGAATTAATAGATTTCCTTATAAATTACTGGCTAAATTGAACAGTCAAATTCTAAACTAAGATACGAAGTTATAATATGTAGGTCCCACATTTAGTTATCTTTCCTAAATCAACTTCTTGTTTAACTGTGCTTGTTACATTTCTCTCAGATAAACCAGAATCTGATTGGATTAATCTCACCTGAATTTAACTGCTTGAAAGTGAGCTATTTGATTGAAGGTGGCCACAGAGATCTCTTGTAGTTAATGAAAGACAGAAATAGTTTCATCTCATGATTCATCCTGATGATCATAGGTGGGCTAGGCAGTGGTGATTTCTTATTGGAGGTCTCCTCTCTCCTTTTGATAAAGACAAAATTTTGATGGTGAATTTATGCTGAAATCTTAACTTTCAGGTAAATTCCAGTTCATATATGCAGAATCTGCTCTTCACTTTCTATGAGGAAAGCACAGTTTAACAAAAGATATATCCTTGCATCCTGAAAGCAAGTTTTTAGTAATTGTTCTTCTGTGACTGACACAATCATGCTTTTTTTTTGTTTGGGACTACATGAATTAACTATGATACAATAATTATACAAAAAGTTTTACTTAAAAGGTCCATGGTAAGGTGCCATTTTTGTAGTGGAAGGTAATAAAGAACCACTTCTGGTATTTTAGAAGATAATAGAATTCCATGGCAATGTAAAATTATAAATGTCTTACTAATTCTTTTTGTTTAGAAACAAAGATCAAAAATTGAGTGAAGTGACTGAACAAAAGTAAGGATAATATACGTTTTGACAAACACATAGAAAAATTAATGAAATAATTTGTACTTTAATATTCTGTTTTGATCCAAGAATTATACAGATGTTCAGAATTTCTTTTAATTTCTTATTTTCTGTAAAAAGTGACAATATAACTAAAAGGTGTAGGTTTCATACATTATATATATGTATTTATAAGTACTTATTTTCATGTATAAGGTACTTGAGATCTTTGTGTACCTGCATGTGCGTATATTATCCAATTTTGCAGTGCTACTACTGTTTATATGCTATAGACAAAGCAAAGAACAACCTTTCCCCAAAAAACCTTAATGTAAAGTCTGGGTAGACAGGTGCAACATAACTGAAAAAATCACAGGGGGTGGTAAACAGCTAAAAAACGGTTGGAAACAGTAATTTAAAGATGTTAGTTTTACATCCATATTGTTTTCAGGGATCCTGTAGAGATTGCTTTACAATAGACACTATGCTTCCATCAGAAATTTGCTCAATTCCTGCTGAACTCTGTGGAAATTCTGTATAAAAAATGGGTAGAACAAAAGTATTTATCAGTACAATAATGATGGGATGTCTAGGGGTTTTCAGATTTATCTGAAGATTTCCTAATAACACAGAGAAACCGTCTTCATAAGAAAACTTTAAAGGAGCCAGGAGGAGAAGAGACAATAAGGTTCTGCTTAATCCACATAAACTGTTACATACTGAAATATTGACTAGGAGAAAATATGGCAATCAACCAAAAACAAGAATGAAAAAAAGAAAAATAAAGGAATAGTTTTGATCTGAAACAAATTGCCTAAGACACTCGGAAGAAGGCTAGAGGAGACAAAATTCATTTCCTGAAATGTATTTCTTGATTGCAAAAGAAACTGGGAAATATAGACACTGAATTTACTGCCTCAGAGTCCCCAGTATAGTATTTCTTATATTTTTATGTTTTGGTTTTTTTTTTTTTTTATTATCAGTACTTTTATAAATTTAACTTCAGTGACTGGTAATACACTTGTAGTTGTAAATCAGTTATTTATGTATCCATGAACATGGTTTGAGACACTGTATTTCTGCTAATTAATTTTGCATAATTTTGTGCATAATAAATTATGTAACTCTGTAGTTTATTTGTTGCCTTTTTTCATATCTGTAGTGCAAAACAAATACTGAGTTATTTTAGTCATAGCTGACTTACATTGCAACTGGCTATTTATCTGAATTTCATTTAACTGCCAATCTGTCAACAGAAAAAAAATTTATAGCATCCTGTATTTTGTCTATTTCAAAGCACTTACAGATACTGACTTTTTAGCATGTGATATACTTCACAATAATGCCATTTAATCTAATATCATCCGTCATTCCTTCCCCTCTGTTTAAACTTAAATATTACTCTTCCTTTGTGCCACTTTGCCATTTTCTGTGTCTGTGATATATGCTTTATTTTAAGAAGTAGTCTATGAAAACAGAATTAACCTTTTGAGCAGCAGTTTCAAAAAATAATTACTGTAACATGCTGGTCTGTGAGGGGGAGCTATTGGAGAGGCAAAATGATGTCATTACTCAGGGCCATCTACCAAAATGCACATTTTACAGAGGAGTGTTCCAAGACCTGAAGCGATGTTGTTGTAGGACAGAGCTCTCCTCTGCAATAATACTAACACACTTACTCTTGTCAGTTTTATTAGTATTCATTTGCAGTCTCCATTCTTTTAAGGATTTTTGCCTCCTGGTCAGAGTGGCACCTAGAGCTGAGTCAATCATATTTCAATTTATTGGATTGCAGTGTGTCTGTCATGTTGTGTAATAATTAAGAAAAAAAGAACAAGTTGGATTGCTTTACAAATCATAGGGTATAACCATAATTAAGCCAAATAAAACTCTATTCCTACTACAACTCAGAAGACTAGAAAAGTTCTACGAATAAGTAGTCCTAGATAGAAACAAATGCTGTATTGAGCTCTTTGAATATTGCCTGAATAGTTATTTTGCTTTTCAAGCTCTCTCTGAAAGACTGGTCTAAATCTCATTCACTCAAACTGCAAGGGATACCAGAAAGTCCAAAGAAAGGCATTTTTCCTTGGGGAATTTACTGTTTTATCATTTCATGCAAGAGGTCAAATCATCAGGTCTGGGCAAGAAGCAAAGTCTTCGTGTGGAGGCATGAGGACATGAATATCCTGGCAGCTCTGCCAACGCAGGCCCACAGCAGTCCATGACCAGATGGGGACAAACTGAAAAATTAACTATTAAGTGAACTCCTGCCTTTTTTCAGCTGAACTGCTGTCTGGGCAGTACTGATTGTACTGATTAGACACTTGCAGGAGCCTTAGTGGGATCTCAGACACCTGGAGTTAGGTCTCTCAGCATATAAGGAGGGACCAGGTTAATTACACATTCATTGTAATTAATAAACAAGCAAACAAACAAGTACATAAATTAACTTTTTTCCATTTCTTCAATTTTTGTATCATTTCAAATGTGATAAAATGCAGACCCATGGATACATTTTCTTGCAGCTGGTCTTCTCTCACGACTCACTGGAATGCAGGGTATTTGGTGCTTCAGGAAGAGCAACACATTTCTTGACACTTACTAGTGAAAAAAAAAAAATTATTTGTATGCTTGTGTGGGTGCAGGTGTGGCAAAAGAGCTATAGATTTATCCTGTTGTCAAATTCATTGCTGGTGTTCAGTGCATTCTTCCCTTCAGAAGCCATTTCTAAGAGATAGAAATGTCTGTGCAGTCTCTATAATGAGAACGAATATGAAGATCCCAAAGCTGTGTTATCCTAGGACAGTCTAAAAGTGTAATGCAGATTGCCAAACTCTATCACTGTTAAAACACACTTACTATGTGTATGAAAACTAGATTTGACAAAAGACATTTTGTGTGAGATTCAGCAGGATTAGTAATAATAACAAAGCACTAGCCAATTAAAGCTGTTACATAATCCAAAGATATTTCTTCATGCAATTTAAACAAGTACATTGTCTTGTACAATACAGGAGTTTTTCAATGTGTTAGTCTATCAGAGTTATAGTAATTATTCATCCTGTCTCTGCCATTGATATGTAATTTACACTTGGTCTCTTGTTTTCCAGATCTCCCAGCAAGGACATGGCTTCAAATGAGAGAGAGATCGTGGTTTGGGTTTGCCAGGAGGAGAAGATAGTATGTGGCCTGACAAAGCGCACGACTTGCTCAGAAGTGATTCAAGCACTCCTTGAGGAACATCAGGCAACATTTGGAGAGAAAAAGGTCCTTTTTGGAAAACCTAGTGATTACTGCATTGTAGAAAAATGGAGAGGCTCAGAGCGAGTACTGCCTCCCTTGACAAAGATTCTGAGACTTTGGAAGGCCTGGGGGGAAGAGCAGGCTAATTTGCATTTTGTGTTGGTAAAGTCAGACGCTTTCCTGTCATTTCCATTGTGGAAGACAGCTGAAGCCAAGGTAGTACAAAATGTAGAAAAGCAGTGGGACCTCAGTCCAGCAAACTACATGAAGATGTTGCCAATAGACAAGCAAAAGAAAATTGTCAGGAAGACTTTCCGAAAACTGGCCAAGCTTAAGCAGGACAGTGTTCAGCAAGAGAGAGATAACATGGAGACACTGATTCATCTGATCATTTCTCAAGATCATACCATTCATCAACAAGTCCTTAGAATGAAGGAACTAGATATGGAAATTGAAAAATGTGAAGCAAAATTCCATCTAGATCGTGTGGCCAATGATGGAGAAAATTATGTGCAGGACTCCTATTTAATGATCAATACATGTGAGGCTGAGCAGCAGGGGAGTAGGCCAGACGATCAAAAAGAGATGCATGACTATTTGAGCAAAAGTGAGGGAATTTTACAGGTTGAAGAGAGGCTGAAACATCACAAACAATTAATAGAGAACCTGTGTGCTGAAATTGAAAGAGAGGTACACAGCATATGCACAGAAAAAAATGGAGATGATGTTCGCACAGAAGGAGCAGCTAATGCTGAACTGGAAACCTCAAATTTGGAAAGTGTAAAATATGAGCTGGAAAAAAGCATGAAAGATGGTCTGAGAATCAACTCATACCTGAGCTGCATCCAGAAAGAACTTACATACAGGGACTCACTGCTTCAAAAGAAGGAAAAAGAATATGAACTTCTTACAGAAGAATTTAATTTACTACATGTTAAAGACAACATTGAAACTAGGCTTCAGTCAAATGAAGAGCCATCCAAGGGCAGTGGCACCTCCAGTAACAGCATTGCTGTTCCTGACTTTGTTCATAGAGTGACTAATCTGGACATAAATGACACAGACTCTGACACTGGAATCAGCTCTACACACAGTCAGGACTCTGAAATAACTGCAGGGGACATGGTACTATTGTCAACATAGTCAAAAACAGTTATGCATTTTTGAAAATTATATATTGGAGGATATTTATAAGAATTAGCAAACTTCTTGTCTTGAAAATTAAGCTCTTCAAGATGTTAAAACTGTGGCACTGCTTTAGCAAAGTAAACAGTGTCTATTTATGTCCTTAATAGTATATTTGTGTTAGAATGCATGGGTTAACTCGTAATAGGTGCGAAGTTGTTGGCTTTGCGACATCCATACAGACTGTTTAGACTTTGTAATATTGATACTCAGTGAAATGGAATAATTCTGACTGGCTTGGACCAAGAGTTTGGAGATTTCATATCCTTTGATCTTTGGGTCCACTCCTGCATCTCTCTAACTTTTTAGTAATGTGAAGTAGAGGCTAGAGAAAACAACGCAGAGAGCTTGATTTTCTGCTCTGTTACATTAGCTTTATGCAGATGGAGTTTCCCTGCCATGAAGCTGCTGTAAAGGAATATGTAATTGAGCATATAATCTGTTCAAAGATAGTTTTTATGATAATGTAGAACAAAATAAATATAATTGCATTTATGCTCTATTTTTAAATGTAGCTTATATGTAATATCAGGATGGTATTTTTAAAAGCTTCTAAGTCCCATTTTTAAAATTACCTGACACACATGGGTTTTTAATTTTTATTCTCTTTCAGCAGCTTTTATCTTCTTTTAAGATCCTTAAACCCCCTACTTATCTGCTGTTAGCCTGTAGTTGCCCCAGTAATGTTTAAGTCCACATGGATCCTGCCAGCAGGCATGTCAGAACTGCTTAAGTCCTGCTTGTGCGAGACGCTGAAATCCCAGGCTCACACCTAACCCCAGGGGCATTTTCAGCAAGACTTTCTCCTGCCTATCTCACCGCTTGGATCCAGTGTCTTAAGCCTCCTCAAATCATGACTACCAAAAAAAGCATAACAGAAGCAACAGGCAGGAACCAGATATTTTTTGTCTCTGGCTAGACACCATTTCCCAATAGCCAGCCAGCAACTATTTTCACGTAGGAAGGAGGTATTCAAATCCCATCTCATTCTGATTTGGAGCAAGAACCTGTAAATCATACTTCCTCAGTGAGAACTTTGGGATACAGTTAAAATTGGTCTACTTTATATAGCTAATAAAATATTGGGCTCCAGGTATAATTAAAAATAAAAAAAAAAAAAAGAAATGCTAAAAGAAACATGAGAATTTTACAGCTGTGTGGTTAAGTCAAATGATTTAATTTATAATGCAGTAGTTTATCTCAAACCTTTCTCCAGCACATTGCTGTGAGTCCAAAGCAAAGCTGTAGAATTCAAGTGTCTCCTCAGTTACCAAACAGGATTTCTAACTCTGAGCTAGAGGCTCTGCTAATAGAGAACACACGCATGATTTCTGGGTTGCCATGTTTATAATTTGCAAATAAATCTGTTTAACACTTCTAATTAAAGAAATTGAATAGAGAAATAATTAAAATAGTTCTGAAAAAAGTTCAGCTCTGCAAAATTCAAGTAGATCCTGGAATTAACAGCCTACAAAGTAAACAAGTCGACAGTACCTAGAAGGTATAAATGTAAAATTTTTTCTGATACACTGCTTTCTTTTTCTATATTTTTCTTCTTGTAAATGTCTGTCAACCATGTGTTTTCTAAAATGACCAAAGTGCTAGGACTGCTGATTAGCACATATTAAATGCAGAAAAACAAAAAAAGAAAAAAAGAAAAAGAGAAAAAAAAGGAAAAAAAAAAAGAAAAAAAAAGCCTTTACTAAAATTTTTTGTGGTTTATTTGTTGTGGTGTTTTTTTCCTAATCCTGGATATTATAAATAGTTTCTCTTTCAGTGTGCTAGTTGCCTTAATATATTTTGTGTTGTATTTTTTTCATGCAATGTTATTTGAATGCTTCAATAATAATGTGTAATATTTAGACTCATCAGCTCCTGATGGAAACACATGTATGAAATATATTATCTTATCTTTGTAATAATTTATTAACGCAACTCTGCATTTTTTGACCTCTGTGGTATCACTCTGACAAGTAGTTAAGCCCAGAGCTCTGAATGCTGAGAGTAGACTAATGTATTCTATGAGTTATTATGAGTTTAGTTACCAGTAGTTACAATTTTTATTGAGTCATTTTTTTATATATAAATACTTAGAGGATAGCGAATTGAAACTGAATAATACACACAGCTGTTCAGGCTGGTACAAGACCCGTGGGGGGAACAAATTTCCACTCATACTCTACCAGATTTATTTTGCTCGTAGGAACTTGTGCAGGTTTTCTCAACTGATCTTTATCCACACTAGGTGGTTGATTGTACCTCCCCTGCAACTTGTAGGTCTGAAAGAGTATTACTGTGTTTTAAGAAGAAAATAGGAAAAATAGGTTGAAAGTGAGTGTTACTTTAAAAATAAAACTATTTTTAAAATCCAGTGTTTTGAAGCATTTATTTGAAGTTTGTACTTTGATATCTCAAATAAACTCCTTTCTTTGAGAATTTAGATTGTGCAAGATGATTAAAGACTGTGTGTACTCTTTGTTGTTTATCTGCCTCTACACATTCCATATACTTCTTTGACCTAGTTTTAGGATGCTTTATGAACCTTTATGCTCCTTACTTCCTCCACTGTCTCATCTATGTTTTATTTTAGTTTTAAATTCCCATAAGAAAATACACAGTAAAAACCTTTGGATTGTTTCCTGTCATTCCATTGAGCCAGTTGACATGTCATCTTCAAATTTAGTTTTATTTTATAAAATTTTACATGGACTATGTTATACTTACTGACAAAAAGGAGCAGTGTATACCCCAAATTCATGTTTCTGACTGACCCTATTATGTACTTCTTATGACTGTACTTATTATGTACTATCACAAATTTGATGAAAGCAGATGAGTCAGTTTAATTACCTACTTCAGTTCCTTGATGACTATTTCAAATATAAAACATAATTATCATTTGAGCATATAGAAATTTGCAGTATTTACCATTCATTTATGTTCATAAAAATTATCATGTAATTAGAAAATTATTGTCTTTTTCCTGCAAAACTGAGCAGTTCCCAAGAACTTTTGTTTCTTCAAACTTCTAGACTATATATTTGTCTTCAGATTGTGCATTCAGCAATTGTTCTACTGACTGAGTTGTGTTCTTTACATACACACATACATATGTACGTATGTACATACATATGTATTACTAACACAGAGATTCAATTGATCAATACTGACAGATTGAAATTCACAATTTAGAGCTTCAGCTTGCAACTTTAGACTGCTAAGATAGGCTTTACATTTCTCCACCTGCTCAGAATAATTTATTATTTTTGGCATATTTCCAACTGTGTAAAAACATAAATAAATGTAATTTATCAAATCAATATTCCAAAATAATATGATTTCTATTTCTGATTGCCTAATCTTTGGAGAGAGATTCAGATCCATGCACCTAATCCAGAAAAGTACTGATATATCTAACATTAAGCAAACAGTAATTTGAATGGTTTTGTGGGATTGCATCATTTGCAATGCAAAATTCTGGCAACGGCAGGACTACAAGGGTGACATCTGTGACAAACTGCAAGGGGTTTCCCTCACGTTCCACAAAGCCTGTTCCAGCTGGTTCCAAGGCTGCGAGAAGGCCACTGCCGGCCAAGACCTCTGGGATAACATATTTAAGAAGGGGAAAAGAACTGCTAGGCAACAGTGACTGGAGAAAGGGAATGAGAATGTGGGAGAGGAAACAACCCTGCAGACACCAAGGTCAGGGAAGAAAGAGGGAGAGGAGGTGCTGCAGGTGGTGGGGCAAAGATTCCCCTGCAGCCCGTGATGAAGGCCATGGTGAGGCAGGATGTCCCCTTGAATCCCAGGGAGGTCCATGGGGGAGCAGATACTCCCCTGCAGCCCATGGAGGACGCCACACCAGAGCAAGAGGATGCATCCAAAGAAGGCTGTGTGTCTTTGGGAGTTCTGGATCAGGCATCTGGCAGGACCTGTGGCCCATGGAGAGAGGAGCCTGTGCTGCAGCATGTTGGCTGTAGGACTTGGGACCCCATGGAGAGCCCATGCCAGAGCAGGCTGTCCGAATGACTGCAACCTATGGAAGGTTGCTCCCAAACTGGATACTTCCTGTCTCCCATGGGAGGGACCCCATGCTGAAGCAGGGGAAGAATGAGAGAAGGGAGGAGAAGTAAAAACAATGTGTGATAAATTTCCTGCAATCCCTATTCCCTGACCCTTGCACTGCTGGGGGAGGAGGTAGAGCCAAATCAGGATTGGAGTTGGGCCCGGGAGAAGGGAGCAATGGGAGGAAGGTGTTTTAAGATTTAGGCTTTATTTCTCATTACTATACTAGGATTTGATTGGGATATTAATATTTTGCTTAATAAATTAAATTAATTTCCATGAGTTGAGTCTATTTTGTCTGGGACGGGAAGCTCTTCCTCTCTTTCTCTCAACCCAAGAGCCTTTGGTTGTATTTTCTCTCCCCAGCTCAGCTAGGTGGGCAACTAGTGTCCAGCCAACAGTGTGGCATATATTTTCTTTAATATTATCTGAGTATTCCTTGTTACATTTTCAGTATTCTTTTGACTGTTAAAAGAGGAAAAAACCTAAAAAAACCACAAAAAGAAAAAACAAACCCAAGCAAACAAAAACCCAAACAAACAAACAAACAAACAAAAATCAAAAAACAAAAAAAAAACATGCCAAAAACAAAAAAAACCCCAACACCATACCCAAAATTTATTAATTTCCATTTTCATCCCATGAAACTCAGGTTTTGTAATAAAATATATTTGGTAATTATAAGCATTTTCATTTACACTGCAACTGAAACAACCATTTTAGAACAGAAGTTTCTAATCCAGAGGACTTTTTTTCTAAACTTACCTTAGACCATCTCTTCCTGTCTCACCAGTTTAATTACCTTGAACATAAATGATTTTATTTTTCCAACAGTGGCATGCTCAAAATTATTGCACACAGAGTATTTTTCTTTTCTTAGAGCTGTGGTGTTTATCCTTCTGGGCATTTACTATGGCATTTAAAAGACATCTATGCTATTTTGCCTTTTATAGCTTCCAAAAAGAAATTGCTACTTGCTGTCTTTCTCAAGGCTCCATTTGACAACATAAACACAGTGCAAAACAAACATTATTAAATTATCAGTGTCTATAATAGAATGATTTTTCCATATATTAAACCCATTATTTTTTCCTGAAAGGCTTTGAAATTAGTATAGGAGAGGTTTCATATTATACTGCTTTTGTGGTATAGTATTTTGTAAAATGTAATAGTCTCACTCCAAAGTTTGCTGTTGTTGATTGCTTTTTAAAAAAAAATTAATAAGCAACTCAATATATTATAGTGTGTCAAACTCTCAAACAAAACTGTCCATGACTGAAATTATTATCTTCCAAAGAGAGGACTGACAGTGTATAAAGTACAAACATCAAGATTTCCTTCCTAATACTTAACAGATTCTAATATTTAGTTAATATGCCTTACATCAAATACAGATTTTCAGACAGATGATTACAGGCTGATTTTCTGAAATTAGATTTGTAGCTGCCTTGCATTGCTGGCAGATCAAGTCCAACAGGAATCTCGTCACTAATCTAATGGCAGCTGTGCATTTGTTTTACAAACCTCCAGGTTTATTTCAAGAAACATTCCCAGGAACCTATAGCTACTTTTGTCTGGACAGTATAAAAAAAGTTCACTTTTTCTGAATTATGAATTAAATGCTTACATTTTATGCCACATGTATTTTTCAGGTTAAAAAAATCTGACTGGTATTCATACCAGTTTTCTATTATTCATCTGAAATTTAAGGGGATTTGCATCAGTTTTTTCTTTAAAAAAATAGGATCATTACATTTTCAAAAATATTTACAGTAAGAATTTTGAATTTGCATGTTGGTTAAAATTTTAAAGTATTTGAAAATTTGTGATGTTCAATCCATTCCCCATCTATTTTTCAGGAGATAATAATTCTGGGGAGAGGGGAATTATTTTGTTAAAAACAGTAGTGATTGTCTTGCTAGGATACGGTTAAGGTAGAATAAAAAGCTTAGCTGGTACAAGAAGTTCAGTTTAATCTTGAAGTTCAGTGTAACCAAAAGAAGTATTGAGGCTGGATAAATCTATATAATGTTAGTTATGGAGAAAGTCATGCAGTCACTTGCTATGATAAGCAATAACTTGATTATTCCACAGTTCAAGGAATTAGAGTATACAAGATCCAAAAGTATCTGAACCCTTTACCAGTGCATTCCTGAGATTATAGAGGGAGGCTGTTATTTAGGAAGTTATTTACTATGGGGAAGTAGTTCTTAATACCTTTCTATCTGTATTCAAAAGTTTTGCTAGGCACAAGGAGCGACCTTCTGATTTAGAGAGCTTTTGTCATTCATGACCTAGAAGTAGTGTGAACTCCTTTGGTATTAGACTATGGTGACAGAAAAATATACATGGTAATTCTTTTGCAAATTACCACTGACTGTGAGGATGTAAACCTTATTTGACCAGTTTTTCCCCATTCCGATTTGACTCCATAATTTACCTTAAATAATTACCTATCTTATGTATGTTCAGCTCCATGCAAAATTTCATTAAGTTTATGTCTGCAATTTTTTTAATTATTCAGTGGTTAGATCAGATTTTAATTATTCAGTGGTTAGATCAATAGTGTCTTCCAGCATCAAATATCATGCTCCTTTACGTTATGTCCATTCTTATTTTGTTCACAACAGTTGTATTTCAAGTTCTTGTTTCTGAGTCCAAGTATTTGTTTTAAACTGCAGATTAAGTAGTTTCATATTTTATTTTGCTTAAATATTCACAAAATCGATGTACATACTTACTTGGAGAAGGTTACTACTTAAATCTCAGTTCACCAAGGTGTTTATCCTCTTGATAGTTTCCATGTGGTATATTGCCCTAACTTTTGCTCTTCTTTATGTATGAAAAAAATAATGTGGATCAGAAGATGATTTTATGTAACATAGGAATGTCTTCATTAAAATATTTCCTGCATTATCTATATTTATGTAATAATGAATTCTGAGAGCAGAGGAGTTCTATGGGGTGGGGGGGAAATAAAGTGAACTGCTATTTCTTTTCTGGTATTTTCATGTCAAACAGGGCCAGGTCAATCATAAACCCAGGACTGTATTGCAGTCACACATTTCTAGAATAATAGATTAGCAATACACAGTTTGGCTAAAGTTCACTAAACCATTCTGGTATCCTTACAGCTGAGAGCTTGTAAGAGTTGTTATGAAACTGTTACTGATGATGACCTCAAGAAGCATAGCCTTCATCTTAACATTTACTATTTTTGGGGTGGGTTGTTTTTGCCATCTGGATCATTATTTTATTATGCAAAAAAATTGTTCTGTAAATTTGATCCCCCCCCTTTCTTTGGTAAGGACTAGTATTAACAAGCAGATCTTGAGTTGTTTTTCATTCCTCTTTTCTTCGCAAAAGCAGAATGATATAAATGAATTTTAGCTCAAGTGTTCTTTTAAAAAATAGTATTTTTATTTTCTGTACAGAATAGTCACTTACATACTATTGCTGCTTTCAGTATTCTTTTCCAAGACATATTTCATATATTTGGTTTTGATGTCTAAAATTACAGGCTGAAAGTGTTTGTAGTTAAGTCAATATTTGAGCTATGCAACATAGGCATTTAGAGAAAGGCCAAGTCCTGTGCTTGTGTAACTGTTTCACTGCTGTAAATTCCGCAGTAACTGTTCATATATTGAAAGAGTGATACAGTAGTTCACATTTGTGCTATAAGAAAATTCAGTGGACTAAAGGAAGGAAAGAATACTGTCATCTGTTTTCTAAGAGTAGATTAATATCCTGATATTTCTGCATAAAAGCACAAAAGTTAGTTGTGATTCCCTGTTAATTTTCCACAACTTTATAGCATTAGCTACCTTACTTCCATTTCATTTTTCTAAACATAATATGGGGGATTATACAGTATATATTAACTAGTATTTATGTTGCTAAGTAATTATCTTACCATTTGTTTCAACTGTATTTGTTAATTAACATTTGTTTTTTCTTCTGTTTCGACTCTGACTCTCCAAAAACAGCATTTTGACCCATCATCCGCGCACACAGATTTAGAGGCCTCAGTTTGTTGGTGCAGCTACTACGCTATTGAGATAGCAATACTTTAAAACATCTATTTCTAAGACAAACACGTGATTTTGCCAATTACAGATAGATTAACAATGAGCATGGAAAAACACCAACTCACAAAGAGAATTTGAAAACCCTATCTGTAGGATTTCATTGTGGGAGAGGTTAGGGAATTAGTTCCTTTCTTTTTTAAGAGTCAAAAGAGCATGGAAATACATTTGGAATGGACTTGTGACTGTTGCATTCGTATGCATCTTTCTTCAGTTTGAAGTTCCTCTGTTATGACACCGATATTTCTGGAATTCACCAAGTTGGCACAGTGCTGCTCCGTGATCCCTGCAGTCAGGCAGGCTTAGAAATGGCCAGTTGTGTCTGGTGGTTGAAGCCCCAGTGTGATTTATGCTGAAGTCATTAAGTTTATGTTTGGCAGATGCTTGGCTCACAAGGCAGATAGCTCTGAGTTTCACAACTGAATTGTGCTGTCATAGCTTTTCTCTAACACATAATCTTATATGGGTAAAAAGCACCGTCATCACACAGTGCGCTGTCTGTTACATCCCGTGACATACCAGATAATTCCTGCCTTCTCTTTTCTGTGGTCTGGGCCCGCTTTTGTGAGGCCTGAGAAAGGAATGAATTTAAGTGTGGTTTAGTGTTAAACAGGATAAAAGTAAAGTAAGAGTTGAACTGCAGCCAATCATAGCATACAACCCTTAAAACATAGTTATAAAAGGCCAGAAGACAAAGGACATATGCAGAGATAGAAAGTAGAATATTTTGTTCCTTCTCGTGGGTGTGACAAAATCTCAGGCCATACTCACCAGTATCATATGGCAACCTTGTATTTGGTTTTGGTTCAAAACAATAATTTGAAACAACTGCTTTGCAGTGACAGTAATCATCCATTGCCAAGGAAGAAGGAAATTCATCATCTCCAGGATTCCTTAAATTGAGACAGGATGTTTTTATGCTCTAGTAAACCTCAAGTTATTGGGCTTGACAGTATTCACTTACAATTTAAGGGAAGATATGTTCCACTGCAGGAATTATTGGTGAAATTTTATGGCCTGTGTTAGGCAAAGATCAAACCAGATGATCCTTATGTCTTAAAATCTGTCCTTAAAATTTACAGCTGCTCAAAAAAACCCCTGTAAGTAAAATGATGAAGAGGAGGACTGGAACATCAACCTGAAATATTTTCCTTATAATAAAGCACCATTGTTTTTAGAACTCAGGGAATTTCTGCCTGTTTGGAACTATTATGTCCCCAGACTTGTTCGTAATCAGGGCCTAATCAAAAATTTCATAAACACAAAAAAGCAAACTGCGAGTTCTCTACTACTTTTTCTTCTGGCGGTTGAAAGAAATATTGCCTCCACCTCCGCAGAGTGCATCACTCATGTCAAGCCGTGTAGAGATTTACCTGCCTGTGCAATGTCTGTCTATGCAGACAAAGAAATAGTGTCTTCTTATATGTGAGAAACTAAGTTCAGGACGACTGAGTCACTCAAAGTTGCGAAGTTTCTGTCAGAGCCGGGGAATAAACAGAACTAGGCATGAATCTATTATGCTACTATTGTTAAGGCATTCCCTCCTGTCTGGTTTTTGCCGTTCTGTCTCACATCATGGAGCGCTTTAAGAGAGGAAGAGAAGAAAAGGGGTCCTAGGGAGCTAGACCAACAAAGTCCTGGCATACAGTAAATCTTTCCTGCTTGCTCTTGCTGAAACTGTGATACTACACAGGGCTCAGAGAGCGGGAGTACGCTGTGTGCAACACTTTACAACAGACAAAAAGAAGATAGGGAGAATGGATGAATGCAAGGGAAAATAATTCACCATATAAAATAAAAGAAGGCAAGCAATTTCTGGCTCTTCTTCACCAGTGTGAAAGATGGAGAAGGCAAATACCAAAGTCAAAATCTATTAATTCTATCTTCTGCTTTAGCTTTTAGCTGTACGCCTCATCTTTTTTTTTTAATTAATTGTAAATTTTTTAACTAATGCAACTTTAATTCTTAATTCTCCATTCACTATTTCCATTTAGGTTTGGGACAGTTCTATTGCGTGAGAGTGTAGTACATAAAATTGTGAAAGTAAATCTTGATCTTATTTTATTGGGGTTAAAATCTGACCTGATTTAGTGTATTTAAACTCCCTTTCATGTAATCACAGTCAAGTTGCTTTAACTTATTTCTATAAAACTGTAGCTGCAAAGATGACTTTGCATTTTTTCCTTTATACATTCACTTTGAATCATGAAGCTCACAAACAGAAATTCTGCAATTATGTTTGACTTGCACTTCCAGTTACATAGCTTAGTAAATTCTCAGAAGTTGTTTGTAAGATTATGGAGTAAGAGGTACATTACATGTACTTGGTGCAAATGCCAAAAACATGAGAACACACTGTCATAGTATTGACATACACCTTTTATACCCTTTTAAATCACAAAGTATTGATCTGCTCTCTTGAACTTGCACAGAAAAAACAAAATCTTGTGCCAGAAAGGGAAAATGAGTTTTTCATATTTTTCAGAGTGTTTCCAGTTTATACACAATGGACCCTTCAGATGACCCCACTCCAGAAAACTCTGAAAAACATCCTTCTGTCCCTCCTTTGTTTCAGCTCACTCCACATCACACACTGCGCATGGCTGGAAAAAGATCTAAGGTATTTCTCAGACAAATAGCATCTGAAAACTTATCCCTGAATAAGAAAAGTGGCAGATCAGAACACTTAAAAGACAATATATCTGACTTAATACTTGGGTATGGTAAAAAACTTGAAAAAGTAATAAAGGATGAGAAATCTGGGGTGTTTGATAATCTCTAGTCACCACAGCATGTAATTTTAACAACCCCAAAATCATGCTTTAAGGTACTTGACGGCGCTGTGGGCAATGCACATTAACCAGTAAAAGGAAAAGATTGAGAAGGATCAATCTCTCTAATTTTAGCAAAAATATTCCATCCTAAATGGTATTCCTCACACATGGTTTACAAGGCATTTTATGAAAATTATTTCACCAGCAGCTACTTAACTGAAACTCATTTAGCATCAATACCTGATCTTACTTTCTTTTCTTATCTACTGATATTTCTAATATCTGTATTGGAAGCAAAGAACATTTAGTTAAAAGAATCAAAGTGAAGCAAAAGAAAGCAAAAGCTTTTCCGTAAAAGTATCACTTTTTGAGCTCAAAAAACAAGTATTACCAGAGCTTATCCATCTTTAAATTATCTATAGAACTTCATTGGGACAGCAGGTTCAGGTGCACTGAACTACAATTCATCATGCATTGTTCAGGTTTTAACACATGAAGAACTCAATACAATGACAGTTCAGTCTCAGAAAGTTCAGTATAATTGCATTTACTCTGATTGACAAAATGAAAGATCGTATTTAAGGTGTAGGATCATAATAAGTAGGAATGTTCCTGTGCATTTTTCAGCTTTAGTTTCAGCAAAGACATCAGCTAATAAAATTCATATTGTCCCATATGAGGCATCCTCTAATTGCTGCACTCCATCAGTTGTAATGGAAATTGGATAATTTACTATACAACAAAATTGATAGATTATTTGTGCAAATGTGCTTTTTTGATAGCAGCCTCTGGAAAGTAATTTTTCAAATAGTCTTTTATTAAATAAAGTTATTTGAAAACAGCCTGCTTTCCTGCAGAACTGTGGATCTCTGAATATACACACCCGTGCTGAGAAACAAATTACATGTGAAAGCATAAGAACATCTGCAATTTAAGCTCAATTTATTACTTACAGAATAGCTATTTCATACAGAGTTACATGACTTTTCTCACTAGTTAAATACACCTTTCCTTACCTAACTTGGCAAGTGATACAATATTCTTGGGAAAAGAGAAGTAGGGACCAAAAGAAGAAATGCGATTGCTGCTTTGATAGTCCTTCAAAGCCTAGATGTACTTGGAAACGGTACCATGAATCCTGCAAAAGCCATGAGACATTGAAAAAAAATAAAGATTTGCTGAAGGGTTGTCAGTGCGGAAACAGCTATCTGACTTCACGTAACTGGCAGGGAACTTGGTACACTTAGTTCTCAAATAGTCAGGACTGAAACTTCAGCAAAGATTATGCTGCATCTTCAAGACATTTCAAGGCTGATACAGCAAACATAGTAATGATGAATTGCTGTGTGATACTACAAGCACCAAGAAGCAATTTCCCTGCTACTCTGTGTGAAAGTATCATGTGTTTATATAGGATGCAACGTAATACTCTCCCAGTTTAGGATGCAAGTAGTCCAGAGCAAGTAATTTATGAAATTGTGTTATTTGCAGGACAATGCCATGGACCTTTCACTAAAAATGGAAAATTCTGGTATCCTTCCTCCCCTACTTTTTTTTTTAATATTGAGTTTTTTCCTCTTTGCATGGACTGTTGGGTTTTTTTTAATAAATCTCAGAAAATTTGCATGTGACTTGGAAGTGTAAAATTTTGCAGGAACATTGACAGTGAAGTAATTTGTAGCAAACTATTTCTGCCAGGCGAAAGAATTAAGGAGCATAAGGTATTTTATAAATACATTGAAGGAAGAAAGTGCTAGAGAGAAAACTGATCCGGGAATAACTATTCAAAACTAGTTATCGCAATGAAGATTTCTGAGATAAAAACTTTTCACAAGGGCAAGAAGTAAAAATTGTAAGATACTGAAAAATAATCAGTTTTAAACTCTGCCTGGCCTCCCCTGTTGCTCTCACTTTAGACAAATTCATCTCAACCCATAGAAGGAAGTTTTTGAATAAGAGTACTGTGCAAAGTTTTAGTAACAAAATATGGGTCAGTTTCAATCCAGACATCCAATAGAGCAGGTCTCCGCTGGACTCTTCGCTTGAGAATGGATTTTGTACCACAAAGAAGAAAAGCGTAGAGGCAAAGGAAGATGTACTAGTATTGAAATTCCCTCCATATTCTCATGCTAGCACTAGGATGTGGGAGAGGAAGGGAGAAAAGGGCTTTCTTGGCTCACAAGAGGGTGAAAAACTGAGACTTCTGTGTAGTGTGGCTGGCATTGCCAATGGCCAGAAATATGAATCACTCTCAGGTCTGGTTTCCTTCTGTAGCTCCAGCTGGCATTTCTCCATGTGTGTGGAGTCTTGTACCCGCACCATGGCTGATCATAGACCCCAGGAAAGCTGAGCATTCAGTAATGATAATATAGGGAATAAACCCTCAGATTTACAGCCAGTTGTTGCTTCCTCATGCAGAAGTCTCTATTGCATAAAAAATGTCAGCATTTACCAACTGTCGTTTTCCAAAAACAATAGCAGAGGTTTTGCCAAGAGCACAGGAGTTCTGCAACAGTCTCTTTTTGCTATATTTGTAGTACTGTTTAGTTTTGTACTGCAAAGGAGCTGTGGGTATGAGGTAGGAAGAGCATTTAGGATTTACTTCAAATTTTCTGCATCAGCTGGGGCATGGTTAGAAGTTTCCTGCTGTGACAACAAATGACACAGAACCTGCCATTGCTTCCAAATAGAATAGGTTCTCATGTCATTTTTTATCAACCTAGGATCGTGTCTTGAAACATTTTCAAATCAAAAGCAAGAGAGAAAGGTATTAATGTTAGAGTCATCGACACTGGTGACCATGACTTGGGTCTACTAAGCAGTGGTTAGGGATATGTTCTGAAAACTTCCCTTCTCATATACCAGCTGAACATAAAATCCATGGTCAAGTGCCTGCTGAGAGAGCTGAAATTTTTGTAGATACATACTGAGGAGGCCATTGCGCTCACAGTGGTGTGGGATAGATTCATAAGCATGGTTTTAGACACACAAAAATTATGTGTAGGTGTGTATTTTCTACCTGTTCCCACTTAGGTGAATGAAAAGATCCTCAGTAATAGTTATTGCTGGGACCAGAGATTTTTAACTCTGCTTTCTTTCTGGAAGATTTTCTTCCTTCTAATCCAGAGAACACATAAAATGGCAAATAGAACAACAGCTTTTTGGAGATTTTTGAGATTGTGTAAAATAGCAAACAGTTACATGTAAAGAAACCAAGCATTTCAAACATAAAACTTCCCTTTTATAATATTAAAATTATTTTGGGCATTTTTAGCACAAACTTATGTTAAATTACAATTTATAACATTATATGGAAAAAATACAGTACTGTCTTTTCACTTTGTTAACGTGCAGGTAATGTATAAGAAAGATTTGTAAATTTTCAAGTAAGGTAATGAAAATAGTTCGTCAATCATTAACATTTGGTCTATTTAAATAGTTTCCTATTTTTTCATATTTGTGTTAAAGCAGCATGGAGACTATGGAGACATAATTTTTATTTTAAAATATGCTATTCAAGAAAAGCACTTCAAAACATGTAATTTTACTGCAATATTAAGAATGCCAGGGCTAGATTCCTTTCGCAAAATGAATTCACTTCCTTTGACTTCATTCATTATAATATGCAGACACCAATCACATTAACATACTATTTTTCAGCAGGACTTTCCTCTATGCAGTGCAGGTAAGGTTCTTATCACATAATGTACCACTGTTCCAGGTATTATTCTCTACTCTTCCCTGCATAGCCGCCTGCTTTGTGCATTGCACACTATGCAGACAATTAGAAAACTTACTCATTCCATTTCTTTTCATTGTGGGAAGCATGCGTGAAATCAGACACATAAAATTCACAAAACCCCACAAATTTCTTCTTAAAAGTCACTCTTGGAAGAGGGGAAGCTGAAGCAGAAGGAGCTTAAGGTCAAACATTTCCATTAGTATGGCATGTTAAATGAAGAGTTCTTCAGCACTTGACTCATAATGTACAGCTCTCAACGATACAAGGTCAGTGATACAAGGTGCAAGTTCAAAACCCTGCCCTTCAATGATTTAATTTACATTTCATTGACACATCCTGGCTGTCTGCCAGTCAATCATGCTGTGAATGACACAGTCCCTGCTGGTCCCTAGGAATTTTCTCCTTCCGTTATCCTAGTGCCATCCGTTCTCTGATCTTTAATAGCAGTTTGTGCTCCCAGGTCCTTGCTGCTGTTCATCTCTCTTATTCTGCTTTTCTCTGCAGTCTCCCTCAACCTCCGTGATAGGAAAGATAGCATGCAAGTTGGAAGCAAATAAACAACACATGCTTTTCTTCGAAGTCATGTAGGAAGCATGACTTCTAGGAATGACTCATGGTTTCTAGGAACTTTCAGGAATAATCTGGGCTGCTATCTAAAATTTCAGTTCTCTATCCTTTTCCTGGTTTTCGAACTTGATTTGCAAAAAATCTCTTTTGTTTGTTTTATTGGTGGTCTCTCATTAGTACATAATTCCTATTCCTCACCAGAAAGTTTAGCTGGCAGCAGGAATCACATGGGCAAAAGGAAACATTTTCCTAGATCTGCCACTAAATCTGATATTTCACAGGCAAAATAATGTTCTTTTTATCAAGGAAGTCAGGAAGGCAGAGAAATTTTTTTTAAGAAGCAGGTGGGGAAAATGATGTTCTTTGATGCGGTTTCCTATTGACATATGTATGGATTACTCAAGTTGAAATATTTATATCCTTTATTAACACCAATGGAAAAAAAACCCAGGTTTTAAGCTTATCAAAGCTAATGAAATCTCTGCATGGGCAAGTCATAGAGGAGAATGAGCAATTTTTTTGGCTTTTATGGCTATTTGCTCACAGGAAGAATTAACAATGAGTTTACAGAGCTCCGAGCTCCCGAGAAGGTGGCGCTTCAAAAACACAGGCTGTTCCAGCATTATAGTCCATTCTCATGTTCCAGCTTCTCTAAGGTAATGTCTCTTTCCCAGTTCTGCATCTTTCCCACCCATGGTTTCTTTTACCAGTCATATTTTCCCATCCATAATATTTTATTTCCATCTCCTCAAGCTTGTCCTTTTTTAAGGACATAGATGTCTTGATTCTTTCTCTACACTTTTCCTTGTAGTCCAAGATTCCACTGGACACTGCCATTCTGAGTTTTCTCTTCCAGACCTTCCCAGTCCCACTCACATTCCCTGGTTCATCTGTCCCAGTCTTCTTGCCAAGTCAGTCCTCGCTCTTGAAAAGAGCTAAATAGTTTTGTTTGGATTTTTCCAGAAGAATTCAGCCTGAGGCAGCTATGAAGCATATGGAATTTCAGCCTAAATGGTTAAAGTCTGGTAAAGTCTTATGCAACATGAAAGGAGGTTCTTAATAACAAGCAGCACCACTAGCCAAATCTGTATAAATCCTAATCTGGTTCCCTTTGAAGTCAATGGTAGAAATCCCAATGGGACCATTAATTTTAAAACTTTAATACAGTAATCAAGTAAGCACATGCTTGAAGTGCTTTTGTGGATTGGACAGCAATTAAAAATGAGAATATACCTCTAGTAACTATGAACATGAATACGTTATTTGCATTTACTACTTTCACTTCCGTTTTACAAACATATCCAATGAAATCTGTAAAATTTCTCTTTGAAATTACTCATGGAATAATGTCACAAGGGCTGGACTTCCAAACCCATGGAAAATGAAGAAAACTGATAAACTGATGTTTCTGCATCAGTTTTATAAGTGTTCCACTACAGCTTTTTGTTGTGGTTGCTTTGGATAGCAGTATTTCAGTTTGTAAGCATTTTGAGCACGTGTTCAAAGTAGCATGGGAGAGAGGAACACGATCTTTGGCCTTTGTTTTCATTTATTATTCCAAAGAACATGAAGGACTCTTTCATGTTCTCCTATGGAGTGAAATGCTTTTGAAATTCTTATGCAGGGCATGTTATGGTCTCATAGCTTTTGGCAATATGGCCAGGATACAAGACCTCACAGAAAAAAACAAATGTGAAGAAAATAATTGATGAGGCTGGGAGGGAAAAAAAAGAAAAAAAAGGCATTGGCAACAAGTTGCAAGGTTGTGACACCCAGACTTTTTCAGAGTTCAAAACAATAAAAGTAGAGCTGTAGGGGTCTCATGTATTATGAAGATGCAGTCTTTTGATGATAAATCCCTCAAAACCTACAATCCCCTGTACACATCATATTTCCCAAACTAACTCAGAGGCCCTGGATAATAACAGTCAAAATTTCCCTCGTTTTAATACAGTTATGAGATCTCTAGCTGTGCTATCTATGGAGTTTATTATATTAACCAGAAAATTATCCTCAGCCTCATCACTTCAGGCTGTTTTGGAAGTTAATTTTTTTTATTTATATAAGTTAACATGTCATAATCAAGGTCATCATGAGAAATACATTATGTGAGCAAGGAAACAGTGTAAGTGGTGTCTGAACTCTTTTTTAAAATTTTCCCTGATAGGAAATTCAGTTTGTCTGATGCCCTTTGGGAATAATGAACTGCCTTTTTTCTTTATTCTAAATCCCATAGTGATTCTTTTAAGTAGCACAATTTGCAAGTGCCAGTAATTTTCTTTACTATTCATGGCTGACCTCTTCCAGGTAGATCTTGAAGGTTGAATGACTTGTTTGTGATGTGACTTTTGCACTGGAAAATACATTAGAAGATTAGTCTTATTCATATTGGTGTAATTTAAATAATAACTATGTCCAAAGCTTTTATTGCTTGTTGAGTGTCTTAGTTTCTCATTAATCAGAATGTGATCTTCTCCAGAGCTCTCAAAAAAATATTGGTTTCATTCTTTCCTGCCAAATTAAATTGTTTCCAGGTTAAGTTGACCTAATTATAATAGACAAATTTTTAATTAATTTTGTCATTCCAGTTTCTCAAGTATCAGGGTACAAATTGAATTACTACCTACCTTCTCTAAACTGACCACCTGATTTCTGACATTTGCACATATTTTTTTTAATATATATAAATTTTCTTGTTGCCTTTTTAATGGACTGTTTTCTCTGTTCTGTTTCGGTTTTTTTTTTTCAATTATTGCCAGTATTTTTATATTCCCACAAACAATTGCTCTCTCGTTCTTTAATAGGCTTCAAATTATTTTTCTAGCCATGTAGTAGCTCCCCTCATAAGGTATCTGGTCCAAAGTTACACAATGTATGGGGCTGTTATTTTCTTCTTTGGAAAAGCCTTATTGAAATTCAGAAGTGCTCACTTTCAACACTGTTCCCAACAGTGTTTAGACAGAAGTAGATTTTTGGGAAGATTTTTCAGTCATCATTTGCTTTTGTGGTAGAATTAAATGAAATAATTAAAAAAAAACCAAACCAAAACCCTAGAGCCATGCTAGTTAATCACTTTGTTCCCTCCTCTCTCCACCCAATTTTTTTGCCCTGAAGCTTTTTCCCAGGCATCATGATCTTCTCATGTTGCTGTGATTTTACATGTATATTATCCCAAATAGGAAGAGGCCTGCCTTCCTTATGCTTTTATATTGCAGGGCTCATGCTGCATTCTGATTAAGTAATTCATCATGGACACAGATATAGGGGAAACATAAATGCTTCTTACACCTTTTAAGGAAAGTCTGTCCAAGTAACAGAAGAAGACAATGGATTATTTCCCATGGCAATTTTAAATGAAGAATCTTTAATCATATCATATTGTACATAATTATACAATAATGCAATAAAGAAACATCATTATTATCAAAACACCGTAACATAGAAGCAGGCAAACATATAGAAATTTATTCAATATGCTAGTGTCCTGCTAATTTGCAGGACAGTTTTTACAGTGCCGTTAGGCAGAGTAATACATGCTCGGCGGTAGATACTGTGGAGGCACCTTCCCTTTGGCCTGCTCTACACACACTTTGTTACAGAACTGTTCTAACATCTCGTGAAGTCAACCAGGGTTCTTAAATTCATGTCTCCAGAAGTAAAGGAAGGCCCAACATGACCACTCAAATAGTATATTAAATACTAGCATTTTAGAAAGGTAGAAATGAATGAATATCCTCTAGTAAATTACTGCACACAGTAAAGCCTGTTGAAAAGAGTGTATTTATTGCTCACAAGGACAGGAAATTTGATCTGACAGTAGCATGCAATTGAGGCTTTTGAGTAAGGGAACAAAATAAATTTGAAGTCTTTAAAGCCCAGATCCTGAAAGATATTTAGAGAGTTAAACCAATGGAAGTCAGGCCCTGAAGTACTGTTTAGGCTAACTACCAGGTGCTTACATACCCAGCTGCCTCCAGTTCAAATACAGGTACTTCTAAGTGAGGACTACAAGTTTGTAAGACACATCTCCTACATTTCCAAACAGTTTTCTAGCTGGCAGCCATCTGTACATAATAAGGTACATGCAGACTTGTCAGACAGGCAGAACCATGAAACACAGGCTGAGGGAGAGCATGGCTCTTGGAAGCTCCGGGTTTTAGCAGAATAATGCTGGTGTATGCAAAGATGAGTGCTGAAAACATCAAAGTAATTGTCATTCAGGTGAAAAAAGAAACATCTGCATAATTTTGCTTTTTTTCTCAATGGGAAGTTGAAATGCATTCAGAATTTAATGTGTTTGAGCATGTTCCTTATTAAAGATATATTCCGGTGAGGAAAAAGAAAACACCCCAGGAAAAACAAACAAGGAAAGAAACAAAAAATAACCCAAAACTGTTTCCATTAGTTATCTGAGCATTATTTTTTTTTTTCATTTTTATTTGTATATTAGGAAGACACTTTAATAATATAATGAAAATTTACTATGTAGAGAGGATACAAAACTGGGTCTGGACCTTGTTTGATCTTGGTTATCTCTCAGGAATAAGACTGAAAAATAAATATATAACTAACCTAGAAACACTGTATGAGTCGAAAAGGTACCATGGGCAGAAAACCAAGGCAAGAAAAATAGAAGAAAGTTTAAAATTCTTCAGTGAGAAAAGGTGATGGGTTTATACGTGTATTCTGTCCTCAGAGACTGAACCCTTTTCTATCTGTAGAGCCCCTGTACTTCGGTCTGTTGTGGCCTGTATTCAGCTCATTTACTTGGCAAGGCTGTTTTTTTTTAAATATTCTATATGCCAGTCATTGGAATGTCAGATAAAAAAGAATATATGCTTCTAAACCTGTTGTTTAATTTTAAAAAAATTTAAAAATTAAAAGTTGGCAATAAAGCTCTGTTAGTTTGAATGAAGTTCTTTATTGTATGTCAATATACACAGTCCTTGATGTTATATTCTGCTGTTACATTGTGTTGTCTGAAGTTGGAACAGTTGAAAGGGAGAGGAATATATTAGATGAAAGTGTCATGAATGTGAACATACTAAGAGAAAGGAGAAAACTACAAAAAAGAAGAAAAAGATTAAATAGTAAGAAATCTATATCAAGAGAAAAATCAGCTTCCAAATGAAATTAATTTTAGCAAGTTATTTAAAATAAAACAGGAATTGTCAATATGCATTTAAATACTTCAATAACTATTTAAATTATTGGCCAAATTTATCCACAGTCTAATAGTTATTTTTCTTGATATATACCTAAAAATCACCCTCACAGTTCATTATTTAGCAGTAAGGTTAAAGTGATGTTAAACATCATCCTAACTGTACAGTTTGACATGAATAATTATACTGTTTGTATACAGTATTTCTTAAATATGAAAGTAAGGGTTTTGTGGTACCCTGAAGTGTGCAGTCTCAAAAACAGTGTCATGTGATTCTATTGTTCTTGAGTTGTCGTTATCAGAAATATAAATTCTGATTGTAGTAATTAAAACAAAAAGAAAAAATCCTGATTTAGAATTGTATTTTCAGCTGTGTTACAGCTGAAGAATTCCTGGAAAGCCAGTAGATTAAATTCAGACCACTCTGGCAGTGTTCTGGCAATGTTTTGCCCTTCCTGTGACATTCATGGATAAAAGAGTGAGAAGTAGCACATGCAGTTTCCTAACTCTGCATTGCAAGGTGCCTATTGTCTGTACAAATATGGAGAAAAACAGTCAATACTTCCTCTTCTAGAAAAGTTAGTGTAAAAGTATCTGTAATATATTATATAATATATAGTATGCATTATATATATATATATATTCCTTAACATATGAATATATTATTGTTGTTATTGTTGCTATTGATGAGGAGTCATTCTATGTGTTATTTGCCCCTTTTCCATGTGGCAAAGCAGCCCAGGTGCAGCCCCCGTGGTGCTCTCTGGCTTTCCCGTGTGAGCTGTGAGCTGATGGGCTCAGGGGAGCTGCACAGAGCCAGGGAGCTGCAGCAGCCTGAGCTAGCTGCGAGTTCTCCAGCCTCTGCAAACTCTGCTCCTTGGTGATCAGTATTTTCAGGAGCCCTTGAAGAAACCTGCCAAAAATAACTGTCATTAAAACTGAGTCCAGCCTTAGTAACTCTCTGAAATATTTTGATCAGATCTCAATCCAGATATCAGGGAAAGGAGCTTCCTTTGATTAACAATGGTTAGACTTTACATAATCTACAGCAGGAAACTCCATCCTTTATTTCAATGCACAAGTAAACAGAGCAGCAGTTGTTTTTATCAGCAGCTCATGGGGCTAAATTTTGAACAGTCTTTTAATCCAAGAGTTTCCAAACAAATCTTCAGTCACATAACAATAATGAAAGTGGTACTGTGTGAAAAAGTTTAATGTTACCAAAAGGAAAACCAATAAAGTTGGTGATTTCTACTCTGTTTTACAATTATTTCAACCCCTACTAACAGAGATGGTTAGAAGTTATACTCTGTAGACAAGCTTGTGTTCATTAACTTCATTTTGAGAAGTGTTTGTGGTTTAGGATATTTTCTGATTCCAAATTCTAGCTCTTCTCAACAGCCTGATTCTTGGGAAAGGTTCTTCAAACCATAGACATCTAACATACTGCGATGTGATTGCACTTCACCAGTAAGGTTTATTGTCCTTACAAGTCCTTTTTCAAGTTTCAAGGCAATAAGTGTCTTCTCTCTGTTCTATACTTTCAGTAACTGATCTTTCAAGAGGTATTTTTTTAGTAATGTGCTGTACCAAAAATAACTCCAAGTGAAATAACCAAGTTAAAGGATGAGAATACTTAGTGTGTTTGTACCTTTTATTATTGCAAAATCCATTTAGTTTTAGGTCTAACAAGCAGTATTTTTCATAGTTAACACTCAAGCACTTCTGAATTCCCTACCAGTGTGAAATGTTACTGATGAGCTGAAAACACAGTCAAAGATGAAAACCACTAGGAACTAGGCATGCTAAAGCCAGTTGAAATGTAATACTAGTCAAAATGTGTGTTAGTGAGAAGTTGTTTGGAGTCACTGAACAAGAAAACGTACATGTAACACTGTGAAATAGCTCTCAGGTGAAGAGCAACGGACTGTAAATTATAATTTTCTACACTTAGTAAGCAAAATTTACAAGTTTATTCTGCAATCTTTTGATTACCAAAAAAACAAAGGGTGAAAAAAGAAGTAGCATGGCTGCCCACCTCTAAATTCAATATATAATATAGGCTGGATACAGATGGAAAGATTCAAATCACAGAGCACTGGAGAACAACCACAGGAAAAATACCTACCATGAACAAAAAGGTTTCAGTTTGCATTCCAGCTGCAAACTGTTTTCATGGAAAAATGTCCACATACATTTGAAGAAGCAGCCATGTGGAAACTTAAAATCCTTTGTGTAGGTCCTACTAATTATTTTAAAGGGAAAGGCCTTGCTAATTCCTTAACAGAAACACAGAAAACTACCTTACTGTAGCTGGAGGAATTCTTCAGTTGGTGCTGAGGAGAATGGGATTAATGAGACTAATGGTCCATGGGCAGATGGTAATTTCTTGCTGCCAGAAGCCAAACTGGCTTTGGCTGTAGCATTCCTTCCCTGGGTGATCCTGGCCCAACGCCCAGCAAGCAGCCAGGGACCAGCTCCACCAGCCTCTCGTGCCAACAAGAGCCTTCAGATCAAATCCTCTCTGCTATGGCACAGGACTGTGCTAGACAAAGCTAGGAGTCATTAACATTCTCCAGCTTGGCCTTAGTGAGCTCCGGAAGGTGAGTGGATTATGGACAGCCAGTCAGTTTGGCTTCAGACCTGACAGTGAAGACTCAGAGACTTTGTCCTGCTCCCAGTTATTCCTGAATAGCTCTCCTGTGTCCTTATTCGCAGTTCAGGTGCAGGAATGAAATATCACAAGAGCCCCGAGGCTCTTCGTGAAACTTTTCCAGGAATGAATTTGCTCTGGTATCTCAGAATTTGTTCCTGTCACAGAGGTTGATTTAGGATTTAAATGAAGCCTGTAAGATGTCAGCAGTGTCTTTGCCCTTTGGCTTCTCTGTTCAAGAAAAAATTCACAGGCTGTACAAAGTCTGGCACAATGCTGAAATTTTTCTGCCTGTTGTTCCTTTCTATTTAATTTTCATTTTCTAAACATAGCCTCTTATAGAAAAAAAAAGCATAAATAATATTTGAATATATAATTCATAACAGATTGTTACAAATAATACAATAGCTGTTGCATCACATAAATTGGCAATGATTGCTCTTGTTACAATGGATTCTGAAAAAAATTAATCTTAATATTCTGCATTTTCACTTTTCTTCTCTATTTATCATAATTCAGACATAGCAGGCATTATTTTATCGAGGCATAATATTCCAAATTACCTACAAATTAATGATTATATTTATTCTAGTAAATCTGCTGGGTTTATGGTTTAGGTACATTTCGTGATCCTACCTGTCTAGTCTCCTTTGGATGATGAGTTGCTCACCTGTCTGTTTTGCTGAAGACAGGACATGCTCAACCTATTATACAGCATTAATTACCTGTCTGTCCATTCCAGGCAGAATGGAAAGTAATGCTGCTTTTTTCTGAGATGGCGGTCTAACTTCTGTGTGACAGCAAAATAGTAATGGAAGAACAGAAAAAAAAACCCAAAAAAACAATCCTCTTGGGAGTCCATGGGAATTAACTAGGAGACTGCAGGTTTTGGGGTTTTTTGTTTTATTTTGTTTTGTTTTGTTTTTAAATCACCTATTTTATTGGTTCTCCCAGGAGCTGTAACACTATTCATCTTTGAGGCTAATGAAGTTCCCTTGTGAATCATGCTGTTTCAACTATGTGGGGCATATCTTGATTAGCATATGTTTCTTCTAAAAATACATTTTGAAACCCCTGGAACATGCCATTTGTTTGAAAGCCATACTAGATTTTCAACCTTGCATCACTGATTATAGGACAAAAACTTTACTTTTAATCCTCATGGAAGGACGTCTGGCTTTGTCTGCAATTCCCCTCCCCAGTGAAAACTTAGGTCATTAATTCCCTCCAGAACACAGTAAAAACAGAGCTTTCTCAATGTGAAAGTGAAATAGAAAACTGTGAGTTAGCCTTTACTTTAATATAGTCTAATTTGGGAACTCCTGGGGAGCTGAAATTTTAACCAGAATTCTCAATTTTTTAATTTTTTTTTTTTTTTAAATTTGGGTATCTTTCTTTGTTATCTGTGGTCCTGGCTTTAAGGATGCAGGGCTTACAATGTCAGCCCTGAGCCTAAAAAGGGTATCATGAGGGAACACTGCCAGATCTTGTTCTTACAGATTTAGTGTGTGTGTTGTGTGTACCCCATCCCTATTTGAACACCTGACTCAAATGTGTTGTGCCTAACACTACATTCTCACTTTAGGATTTCAAAGTATAAAGAACAGTCCTGCATTGTGAGCTCCATCCCTAATTATCATTAAATCTGTAGAGCCAGTGAAAATGTGGCTACCTGAACTTCTCTCCAGAAAGGTCTTCAGCGTGATTTCCACTGGTCGAGAACAACCATGTTCTGGTCACTGGCCATCCCTGGCAGAAGGGCCATTCCCAGGAAAGCACAGAGTGGGTACTCAGGAGGTAGCTCGGTGAAGGCAGCTCCCAGGGTTGCTGCCAATGAAAGACATCTATGTCACAACTGAACACTTCATATTTCCTATATTTCCCTTGAACCACCTGACCTGCCCTTGTTCATCAGCCAAGTCAGTGTGAGGCAAGAATGTAAACACAGAAGACATTGTCTCTCGACATGACTCATTCCTTTTGTCCTAATCTAAACAGCTTTTCACCCTACCTGATGCATCCTTTTCATGCCCTGAAAATGAAAAATTTTCTTTTCTTACACTGCATGTAGATTAGCACTTTGGGAACTAACTTGACTAAAATTATGTTGAAACAATGTCTAATAATATTTGTAGATGGTTTCGTTGCAATTGTATTTTTGAACAGTTTGCACATATATATATATATATATATATATAATACATAGTGAAACATGCTTCTCTTTGACCAGTATATACTAACAAATTTGAATACAAAATTATACACAGGAGAGTATTATACAAGATAATTGATACATTAAACCATGGCCTTAATCTTGTAGCAAAACCAGAGATGAGTCTTTTTTTTTCCTTAATAATATATAAAGCATATACTGTAGTTTCATCATCTCTGTCTTTCAGAGGTGAACCATAATGGAAGATAAAAGTCTAGCTTGCTTATACTCTTTCTAAGCACTGTATAATGATCAGTCTTCAGCAATTTGGTTAATGTATTATATTTCTCATACTTTATATTGATTCTTTTAATTAAAAATTCTCTCATTTTTTTTAAATTAAATCACCTTCTAAGGTAATCACAGACACAGGAAATCACTATCTTCTCCACAATGTCAGTTTTTATTCCAGCATTTTCTGATCATATGGACTAGATTTGCAGTCAGCAGTTTCTTCATACCAGTCATTGTGAAATGGCCATGTTTAGCTTTCTAGGGCATGTTAAGTAGTGTTTATAGACCTCAATTTGCTTCAGAGTATTTATTTTTCCTTCACCTGTGTAAAGTACATCAGCACTGCCTTATGATTGCTAATGCAACTGGAGCCTGCCAGATGCTTAACGATCATGGTTTAGTTGCCTCTACTGAGGCATGAGTGAGATTGGTTATGTCTCAAAACTGCATTTATAATTATGTTACAGTATTTTCTTGCTGAACGGTTACAAAAAAAAAACGATTCTTTTTGTCAGACTGGTTTTGTGGAATCCCCTGTAGGAAATTTTGCAAAAATTAAAAATAGGTCTTTCATGCAAAGTGTTTGCAAAAATTAAAAATTGGAATTAACATGAAATTATGTGGGCAAACAGAGGATCACTGGTGGTTGTGGTGCTGCTGGTGACCCTCCTTCAAGCTGGAAAGTCTCTTGTCCATGAGGTGACTTCTGTTTCAAAGGTGGTTACACCTATCTTCTGCTGGTAAATTCCACTTGGCATTACTGAATAAATCTCCAGTTCAAAGTGACATTTCTGAGTTTTCTCCCTGTCGGTGTTCCTCCAGCTCTTAGTTTTCATGGAGATTAACCTTTAATCAGTTAACACACAAATTCTATATACAAATCAGACTCAAAGAGCTATTTCCCAGAGGATGCAAGCTTTTTATCTACATATTCAGAGCTGGGAGTTCCTGAGATATAAGCAGCAATGATCCAAATCCATTTATTAGTCTGGGAAGAGCAGACCTGCTACCGCTCAATGTCTTTGTGCACCAGCTCGTGAATGCTTTGTTTAGTGAGGCATTACAATTTTTGAGATACTCTCCCAGAAGACTAAGTGTCAGATCCAGGAAGCCTTGCACACCACAGTGGACTTGTAAGTCTGTGCTAAGGGACAAATACAGTGCTGTAATATTGCAAGTGGAAGTGTCTAGATAACCTAAGACTCCTCTTTCCTGCACAAGATAAATGCAGTAGTAAATGTTCACCCTGAAAACCACTATGGTTTCTTTCTTCAGTGATGAGAATGGAAACTTTCAGCTGACTGAAATAATTTTCTACAATCACAAAGAAAATCACTAGGCCTCATCTGAAAAAGAGTTGGTGGTGTTTCTAGAACCATCCTTCTAACTGTCATTATGAATCCTTTCTTCTTCCACGTCATAAGATATGAATATAATGTATGAGTGTAAATACATGTGTTTCAAAAAATGCTTTTGGAAATGAAAAGCAACTTGACAGAGAGAATGTTGACTGATGTCAGTATGCCACATAAAAACTCACAAGAAATAATGGTGGCATCATTGCATGCTTACAGTTTTTGCTAGAACTTTGCACCTTGTTTAGTTCTAGCATATGGAGATAGTAGATATAAATTTTACTGTTTGTGGAAAACTCTAACTAGGAAAAATGCTGTGTGCAAGGTGGTGGAAGTTCCAATTGCTGAGCTTATGCTGTCTTGCTGAGCCTTTTGTCTTCTGGGTGACTGAAGTAGCCTGTGTGGAGTTAAAAGCAGTTTGATCTAAAGTTTTATTAATCTCTGTATGGAATAATAATAAAATTGATTGTTAAAAAAAAATCAGTCTTCTGAGCATTTCCTAACTAAGGTTAGTGTTTCCTCTGAGAAATATTGCATTCTACATTTGCAGTTAAAATTTTACAAGCAACCAGGTACTAGCAAAAAACCCAGCAGAACGCAATAGATCTTTAAAAACTTTGGAAATATTTTATGTTTCTTGAATAATTAATTTCCATTTTCTTTTGTAATCAAACAGAATGTTCTTAATTATCAGTACATTTTTCCTAAAACAAAGATGATTTAATAGTCTTGAAAAATTCTTAAATATTTTTATTGGTTCTCGTGAAAATGAAATTGACTTTCAGATAAAAGCCTGATTTTCAGGCTTAGTCAATTAGTTTAATAGCAGTTAAATTGTGACTCTGGGATGTGATAAAAATAATTTCAAATTTGATTTTCATTTACACAAAGTAGAAGATCATTGAAGTATTTCAGATAGTAAACTTTTCTTAGAAGGTATTATAGAACTTCCTAGTACTGTTTATATGCATGATGAATTATAAGTAAAGAATATTAAAAAAAGGACTTTAACTAAATACCAATTATTATAAGAAATTAATGTATCTGAAATTAATATCCAAAACACTGGAAAATGTGATATCAACTTTAGCATAATAGTCTTCTTCTAAAATTCTTGAGGCTCCATTTTCAAACTGCAGTTATGCAAATGAATCTATTTATCTAAGCAAGAGACCACTCCTGTAGCATTGTATGCAAGAGAAAAAATAATGGGTAGTTATATTGCAGCTGATGAAGTGAAACATATAATCTGAAAAATGTTTTACAGAATTAATTGCTTAACTTCATCCAATGCTATGTAGTTCATCAAGACTGACAAAATAAAGGAACACAAACTAGGCCCCCAAAGCTGTTGCAATCAATGAGCAGTATCTAGAATCTTGTGATGAGTAATATTCAATAATGTGGGGTATGAAAATGAGTTTTATTCCCCATATAGCAACAATTAAGAAATTCTAATCTGTGCAGTAGCCCTGGAGGTAAAGTGGATGAATACTGCAATAGGTGTTTCTCATCCTACCTTGCTCAAGGAAGGCATCCTAACCTCTCCCACCCAACTAAGCCCCAGAATAACCTCACCCTTCAGTGGAACTGCTATGAAGTCCCCAGTCTCACATTTTCTGAAGTATCTCATTCATAATTCCTCTGAGTTTTACCATTCCTACCTATCATGAAGAGAAAGAAATTGTAAATGCAGATGGATGACCTTGGGAGCAGAGGATCCCATGTTCCCAAACTGGCTACACTAGGAGAGAAGACTTTTGTTGTTTGAAGAGTTTCACATCACTGGGTCAGGACTTTGGTGATCAGAATGCCACTACCAGGTAAAATGGGACCTGAGGAAATCTGAGTTTAAAATAAATCTTTATGAAGGCTACAAACCAATCAGTTTACCCAGTGTGTTGATAGACATTTTGATGAATCAGTGTTTCCACCAAATACCATGAACTAGATATTCTGTTAATATCAAGTATGTATCTGCTAATACCATGTAAATGTGTGCTTATATTCTAGCATGGGAATCCCAGCAGAAAAAGATGAAAATGTTGACTCTCATTTCAACATGGTTTTCTGAAGCTGAGATTGATAAAATACTTGACAGACCATCCTCCAGTGCTTCTTCCTGGCCACAGCTTCCAGCAAATCCTGTGTCTGTCACCCAGCGGGAGCTCTGTGAGGGTCTGGCAGTGATGACTCCGTCACCACCAGAGGACAGATTTCCAGGATGGGACAAGGGCTATGCTTTAAGAAAAATGCTGCGTGAGTCAGCAGCCTTTGGCACCCCCTGCTCTGGCAGATGTCCTACCCTGCCTCTCTTTGCCAGTGCTATCTGCAGTCAGCATGAAGAAAAGGCTCTTTAACTGGCAGGTCTCCAAGCTTTATTCCCTGAAAACTCAGCTCCAGCCAGGCAACACTCCCACACAGCAACATCTATGTCAGGGCTTGACTTCCTTCCAGCCAAGGCCAGTAGTCACAGTCATGGTGCAGTTTTGCTGCAGCCATCACTGCTGAGGAACTCCGGACCTAGCAAACCCCTGCCATTATTCCTGCAGAAAGCAGGTTACATGTAAAAGCAGGGCTGTAAATTCTCAACCCAAAATGTCTTCCTATTGTCCAGAACAGCTGCAATTTGAAAGAATGTTATTTGTCTGGCATTACACTGGTTAAAAAAAGATAAATTCCCCAATTCTTCTTCTGTGTTTCTTACACACCAAAGCACTTTTATTTACATACTAAACCAAGTCACTTCTCCTCACCATGTCAGAAGGAAAAGTAGAATAAAGTGCAGCAGCTCTCATACATCTTGTTTACAAAAGCACTTTAAGCATTCTAACATCCTTAATTACCTCTTCAAGGTGGTTTAAAAGACCCAGAAAAGATCTCTCTGTCTTTTAGCTCTTTACCTGCACTTGCCAAACAGCTTCTGCTGAATCTCAAGTGCAGATTGTTGTAAAGTTACAGGTAAGATCCCATCTTTCCTTGAAGGTTGAGGTAGACTTCCAGGTTACAGATGGGACATTTCCCCCAAAGCAGTTTTACTACAAATCCTACCTTGGCAACATCTCCTAAGGAGTTCTTCTAGCCTAGAGATCTGTATTGCAGTGGCAAATATAGTTCCACATCATCTAAAACGGAGGAGTATGGAGGAAAGAGGAAAATATGATAATCACAGGTTTCTCTCCATTAGGGGTTTCTGGTCCAAACCTGTCAATTCAAACCAAGGAGAACAATTTCAAGGGGTGGATTATGAGAAAGATGATGGTTGTATACTGAAGTTTTACTTTTATATATATATATATATCTATATATATATATATATATATATCTATATATATATATATATATATATCTATATATATATATATATATATATCTATATATATATATATATATATATCTATATATATATATATATATATATCTATATATATATATATATATATATCTATATATATATATATATATATATCTATATATATATATATATATATATCTATATATATATATATATATATATCTATATATATATATATATATATATCTATATATATATATATATATATATCTATATATATATATATATATATATCTATATATATATATATATATATATCTATATATATATATATATATATATCTATATATATATATATATATATATCTATATATATATATATATATATATCTATATATATATATATATATATATCTATATATATATATATATATATATCTTTACACTGATAGTTATACTGGAGTTTTTACTTCAGTATGTTTTTATTACATAGGTTTTGTATATTTGTTACAGTAGTATATAATGTAGTCTTTTCACTATCATGTTGAGGTTGTATGGCAAGATTTATTGCTCCTCTGTTCATCTTCTATCACACTAATTTTCGGATGTTCTTTCGCCATGGCCCCTATGCAGAGCACCCTCTACTTCCTCCCCCATCTTATTTCAGCCTTTCTCTAGGCAACTGTTCTGAATATTTTCCTATCTTTGTTTTCTTTTCCATAACTACAATATACCCTATATCTGCATTAAAAACTGCTGAGTGGGGGGCTGTGATGGGGTGTGTGTGATGAGGGTGTTTTCTAACACATCTTTCTTAGTCTATAAAAACTTCAAGGAAAATACTGTTTTCCTCCACTTTGCAAAATGATTTGGCCATTTTTCTGAGATAATTAGTCATTTGTCTTAATGCACTAACAAGGACATCCACGACTCATTTTCCATTTGTCTACCTGTCAGTATTACATGTTTTATCTAGCTGGTAAATTTACCACTGACTCATTAATGTATGCAGCTCATATCATGTTATACTAGATCCCTGCCAAGCTTTTCCCACCCTGATGCTATCTCGTGGTCTTTTAGATTAACTGGAATTTTGGATTAAGTGAAAGCCTGAGGCATTTGACTAAGAAAATGAGATTAACATAGATTAAGTATGCTACTGAGGACTGCTAAACCAAAACCTCAGGTGTGTAGATTACTCATTATTTTTTTAGCATACAGATTTGCTGACTATTTAAAAATAATTAACTTTACCTGCTACCATATCTGACAAAACTTCATCACCCTCTGATCCCTTTTGCTACTGGATATCTGACTTGTACATGCTGCTTCCTTATAGGTTCTCTCTCTCTCTTCCATAAATTATATGTTTGTTCCACTAATTATGTGTTCTCTTTTCCATCCCATCCAATCACAGAACCGTTTCAAAGCATTCTTGTTGGGCTAAACCTTGCATTCAAAGCAGACACAGACTAAACATCTTTCTTGGTACTTTTCCAAATACTTACAATACTCAGTCTAGGAGTGAAGAGTGAAACCCCCATTCAGAAGTCCGTATTGCTTAATTTATACAATCTCTTCAGCAATCAATGGTGGGCATAACTCCATCTCTCACCTTTAATTATAACTCTGATACAAATATTTAATTATTTGGTGTTACAGACTGCAAAAAAACCCCAAAATTAATTTGTTGCACAATGATCATAGACATTGCACAATGATTATAGCTTGCTCTCTGATTGTGGAAAGAAAAAATGACTTATCAGAGATAGCTGGCATATGCAAATATATTTTCAGTCTTCACATAGATTTTTCAGGTTTGGGTTAGTAAATATAATAACTGCTGTGAAATTTTGAGGAAGTAGTTGCAATTCTATTCCAGCTTTGTCATCCATTTCTTCTGTTTAAACCAGGGAAACCAGTAAGGAACTGAATTTTTTTTTATTCTTTATTTTTTGAGGGAGTGTTGTCTATATGTCTATTTGCTACACCGAAGACAAGAAGGTGTCCAATGTGCTGACAAATTATGTAGACAAGCAAGATTAATGTAAAAAAAAGATTGATATAAAATCAGTATCATGAGAGAAATAAAGTGGAACACACTGCTTGCAATCAAAATCTTATTTCACAGTGAAGTTACGGTTGACATTTACTGTAAATTACCTCAAGAGATAACTGCAGGCAGAATGAGTTTGGGGATTCATTTGCATCTTATATTACAGTAGTATACTGGCTATGCATCTAATTATTTCAAATATAGATTTTAGACCATACAAAAGGCAAGATTCAATATTTAGATTACCAGATTGCATTACTGAATTATGGTGAATATCCACACTAAGAGTACTGACACCAATCTGCCTTATGTAAAATATAATACCAGAATAGCTGTGTTTTTGTTGGGTTTTGGTTATTTGTTGGTTTGGGTTTTTTTCTTGAAATTTTGCTAATTGCTGGGAAATATGTTACAGATAAAATGAGAGGAAGGCACTAGCTGTTATCGTTTAAAAGTGCAGCATTTCCTAAGGTGCCTTTTCCAAAGGCTTTCATATTCATATTACCTAAATATACACCTAACTCCAGCCATTTGCAGAGTCATGATAGTTAGGAGTGGCAAACTCCAGAAAGAGACCTGGGGGCTTTTTCATCTGCAAAGGCCCTATATTATCCTTTTGGCGCTGTAACAACCTTAAAGCCCCAAGTTCTTACTTCATCAATCCTCTTATGTCAGTGTGCTTTCCCTGTGCATACTTTAGGGTCTGGATATTTGTGATCTCAATCCTTTCTATGTCTGTCAAAGTGATAGGTGCTGTGGCATCCAGTACCATGGTGTCCACACACCTGTGGGCATAAACACAAGTCTTTATCTGGGCCTATATCTATTACTGAAAAGTACAGGGGTGAAAAAGCATACTTGAAAATAATATTCTTAATATTCATGTTGTTCCTCAGCCTTGCCAAAAGGTAGTGTGATAGAAGTCTGAATTCCAGAATCCTATAAGCATGTCCCAAGGCAAATCATATAGAAGGGTACAATTTTGCTTTCATCATTTTCATTTGCAAGTATATTTTACTTTGTGGTTGTTGATGATATGTATCAATGCTCTACAAAAATATTTTTTGTGGGCATGTTCTATTTCTGAGGAAATTAAAAAGATGAAGACTAGGGCAGGCACCATATAAAAAGTTCAGGCCCTGCTTAAGATGTCTTGTAAGCACATGCTAAATTCTCAGATCTGCCTGTGCTGAAATGTGTTTGAAGCTGTTTTTCTTTGAGTTAAACTCTGTCATCATCTCCAGACTAAAATTTTCTCATCAATGTCTAGAACTTGCATCTTTTACTAGCTAGAGTAGTAAGATAGTGCTTACAGTAATATAGTAACTACACATATTCCTTCACCTTGGACATATTTTACTATTACTAATGGCTAAAATAATTTTAACCAAACTTTGCATGCAAAATTTAGAACTTTATCAAAACACATTTTATACTGTTTTGGCTTTTCATTAAAAAAATTTAAAATAAACGTTTGCAAATAAAAATACAGTGAAGCAGAAATTATTAGTTTCTACCTCTTTTTCCAGGAAAAAAAATGGTTTTTCAGCCTTATCCTATTATACGTTTAAAATTTGTAAATTCTTACTGAAGCATCACAAATCCTAAAGCTGTCTTTTCTGGCCTAGCTGTAGTAATAATTAAAAGAAGCTTAATTCAGAGTTCCCCCAGTAACATTTTGGTTACTTTTGGTAAAACTATTCACTTGTATTCATAAGAAGCTCCAAGAAATCAATTCTTGCCTATAGATTTTAGCCTTAACACTCATGACTAGATAGTGACATATGAGTTTTAGTTAAGCCTGAAAGTTTAAGTAATTTAGATAAAAATGTTTATGCTAGTTTTTTTTTCTTAAGCAGTTTTCTATTTAAAACATAAAAACCCACAAATTTCAGAGTAAGAACAATAATTGATGATATAAATGAGCTATTCTGCAGACTCACATCCTAAGCTTTTGAAAAGCAAAGAATATAAAAACAATTTGTGAAATATTTTCTTACAATTTCATTAATAAATTGAATTACAATTAATTACCAAATGACTAACAGGACAAAGACAGTTATAATAACTATGATTCATAGCACATAATTGGCCATTTTTAGGTCAATACTTAGATTTTTATTTCTTGGAACAAAACCAAATCTGTAAATTCTATAAATGCATTTTAAAAAGAGGCTGGGTGAAGGCAACAGAATAAGCAGGAACTTTTCAGAATGCTATGAAGAAATTTATTTCTCAACCTTTCCAAGGCTGCTGGACAATTTAAAATAGCTCATCAGTGCAAACTGAGGTGAGGTTTAGACTGTAGGTTATGGTAAATAACAGAGAAGGGCACTGCACCCTGTCCTCTGTCCATTTTCAGATGTCTAAATTATCCTCAAAAAACATATTTTGCAACAGTACAAATTTTCAGCCAAGTGTACATGTTCATATGCTGACACAAATTCAACAGCCCATGCTCAAACTTTACAACCCCATGGGCCCCTTTTATCTCAGGACCTCTTATTTACAGACTGTTTCATGGAGCCGATTATAAGAAATGGGTAATTCTATATAGATTGAGGAGCAGAGGTGAGTATTAGCATTTTGGTATTCTCACTAAGCTCCTAATTGTCAAACTTGGGCCACAACCAGACTAATTTCCTTAGATTTTTTTCTTCATGTGTTGTATTTTAATATTTCCGCTCTTGCCCTCATCAGAGACAAGAGGTCTTAATCTCAGGATCTATCTAAACCACAATTCTTACAAAATTTGTTTCTCTAACTTTGAAGCTTCCTCACGAAACATTTTAATCTTCTCACTATATGAAGAATCTCTTCTCCATTTTCTCAACATGCATTTCTATGATTATGTGTGTTTGTGGGTGGTGTTTGCAAGTCCTTTAAATGTGGCTAAGTTGAGTAGCTGTGGCACTGCAATCCCTTGGATAAACGACTGAGCTAGTCATGTTTCTGCAGCTGGGTACATGTTTCTAGTTCTTACTGTTCCCTGCTTTAAAGAAGACAGCATATTCTTCTATCTTGAATTCCTGCAGATGTTGGGATATACACAAATTATTCTTAGGTTGTAGCTGAAGGTCTTGTCAGCCAGAATTCTGATATTCAGTTCTTGGTGTGCTTTCTTCTGTACAGAAAATCAGTCAAAACTGTTCAGTTGTGTTTGTCTCACAAATGAAAGCGAAAGGTTTGAGCTTGCCTTGTTCTGAGCAGGGCTGTTCTCAGCTGTGTTCATGACAATCTCGCTATGCATCGGTGGAGCTATGGTTGCATTTGCACTTCAGAGGGGAGACAAACTGAGCAGACAGTGCAGGGTCACGTTCTCAGAGCACAGCGCTGCCGCTGCCCCTTGGTGTAGAGATTTAGACCTGACAAGGAGTGGTAGTCCAGTGCTGGTGTAAGAATACATACATGCTGAAATGCAGAGCAGCATGCTTTCACCAGAAACCTGGTTTAAGGGACATGAAAGCATTTGTTTAGCACAAGAGATAAAAGGATCATTTGATCTAAGCCAGCAAACATATGTACTATGAAAATATTTATTGAAGATACACAAGCTAGGGGTGATTTACTGCAAAAATCATTGTGTGTGGAGGAAAGATTTATTGTGGTCATCTTATAAATAACCATATCTAAAGATTCTTCAATTGTATTTTAATTTTTTTTTATATTTTGCCCATGTATATGGCAGTCAGAGCTATTATTCTTCAATGTCCTTCCAGTTTCATTGGGAATTCTCTGATACTCTTTTGATTTTGTTTGATTAATTCCTATTCAAATTCCTATTTGTGTCCCAGGACAATCTTTTCACATTAATTTAAATTATTTTGGGTTTTATAGCTTAACTCCCTACTTAGTCAAATTTAAATGTACTTCTTTAACAGATACCGTACATTAAAATTAGACATGTAACTTCTGTTTCAGAGTATGCAGCCATCTTTTTAGAACATCAAACCTTTCTAGGGATTAAAATGATTAATATGAAGTTAAAACATAGAATCATGAAGCTTGAAAAAGACCTCTAAGAACACTGAGGTGTCCAGTCATTAACCCAGCACTGCTGTGTTCACTGCTAAACTGTATTCCCAATGGCCATATCCACATGCCTTTTTAACACTTACAGGGATGATGATTCCACTACTTCCCAGGGCAGCCAATTCCAATGCCTGACCACAGTTCCAGTGAAAAAATGCTTCCTAATATCCAGTGTAAACTTCCTCTTGCAGAACTTGAGCCCATTTCCTCTTGTCACTTGTTACCTTGGAGAAGAGACTACCCCCACTCAGCTACAACCTCCTTTCAGACGGTTGTAGAGAGCTCCCCTGAGCCTCCTTTTTTCCAGGCTAAACAACCCCAGCTCCCTCAGCTGCTGGGTACATGTTTCTAGTTCTTACTGTTCCCTGCTTTAAAGAAGACAGCATATTCTTCTATCTTGAATTCCTGCAGATGTTGGGATATACACAAATTATTCTTAGGTTGTAGCTGAAGGTCTTGTCAGCCAGAATTCTGACATTCAGTTCTTGGTGTGGTTTCTTCTGTACAGACTTTTGTAAGACTTCTGCTCCAGACGGTTCACCAGCATTGTTGCCCTTCTTTGGGCATGCTACATGAAACTTTTGCAAGAATATGTGAGGTTAAAATGGGAATATTGTAAAAAAAGAAGTTAAAGGTGGTACACAGTTTTCACCTGTTGCTTTATTGAGTGAAATATTTCAGCTGGACAATTTTTTTTTTGGTCTATGCACATGCAAGCAGCAATGCCACTTTTTTTTTAAATTTATTTTTTGGTACACCTATTAGATCTTAGGTTGGGGCAGAAAGGAAGAGTTGCATCAAGTTAAAATGTTAGTGACATTCAACTAAAATCAAACTGAGGATACAAAAGAGATGGAAACCATTATAATGTTCCAAACTACTGCAATTCTGTATATCATTTTATGGGAAGTTCCTTTATTGTGGCATTTTTGAAAGCAGAAAATCTCCTTAAGGTGTCTATGATCTTCTTTATCCTTATTTTCAACTATGAAAATCCTACTGTTTGTGCAGATGCTTCTGAAACCAATTTTATTCTTGTCTATAAGTCTTTATCTTGTGTTAAACTGAACTCCATTGAGTCCTATTCCTTTTGAACTTTCATTGCAACCCACCAGTCTTTTATTTCTTTGTAGGATCGTATTTAATGATAACTCACAAGCGACGAGTTCTATTCACAGTGTCTAGGACATCCTGTCCTAGAGGAAACATTTCTTGAGTAAAAAAGTAATCCAGGAACAAAGTCAGTTTGATCCTCTCTGTTCAATATAATACGAGTGAAGTGGAAAAACGTTCATTTGGAACCTGGACTAAGTAAAGCAAATTTATTTAAAGCTTCAGATTGTAATGGGTTTTTTGTTCATAATTTGAAACAGAGATCCAGAGGTGAAAAGTCTCCTAAAATTACCTAATATATTAATCTCTTTTGCTTGAAGTCTTCCATTTAAACTCTTGTTTTGAGACAGAAATCTCAATGCATTTTCATTTCTAATGCTCACCAAACTATTTTTTAAAATATTCATTTTCATCAGTGAGTGTCACAGGGCTCTACCCCTGCCATAAAATAGAAAAAAGGATTTTCTTGTTATGTTCTAAATTATCCTGTATTTTTCATGTGCACATTAATCCTCTTATGAAATAATATTTTTGGTTACTACTTCAGTTGCTTCCTTTGCTGATGCCTTTACAAAGATATTCTTCTGATATGTAGCTTTTTCTTAATTTTTACCATGTCTATTTCACCTTATCTTGAAGCACTGTGGAA
>VZTX01002520.1:0-96683 GCA_013400915.1 Pardalotus punctatus | reverse complement strand
CCCCCCCCCAAAAAAAAAAATCCTCAAAGTATTTAATTTATTGTATAGTTACTATATAATTAAGGAGTAGTCTCTGGTCTTTTTACTGAAGCTGGGCCCCGTGCATGAAGTTGTTAAATTTATTATTTAGTTTATGTTTGCTTTGTCAAAGAAAAATGATGGGAAGTGAAATACACCACTTTGTATCCAATAGTTACATTATATTAAAGTGGTGCACTCTGTGTTTAGTGCAGGTGTATGGTTACGAGCCATTCTTGAGTAAGACGGATTTTTTTATAGCTTAATATGTCATGTGCTGCAACATTAAAATTTGTCAAGAATTACCAGAAACATACAGGCAGACATTCTGAAATAATATTTTACAGCTGGCACAAAAGCAACATATGTTCTGTGATCTTCCAGGAGATTTCACTTTCATCTCTCCCTTGTCTAAAACTATCATTTTAGATTCAGAAGATGTGGTTACACAGAAAAACAACTTTTTAGGAAACATTTTTCTTTTAATTTGAGACACGAAAGACAAAATTTATACTTTTTATTTGTTTATAAATATCCAAAATATATTGGAAAAAATTAGTCAAGCACAAAAATCCAACACTTACACTGTTCTAATAATGTCTTAGTCTAGATAATTTCTGATAGCAGGAGTGGCAACATCTGTACTCTGACTAAAATAAAACTGAACAATTAGAAAGTGAATTCTGATGTGGTAAATGAGGCTTCAGCTACTGCAGGCACACATTCCCTTATTTTCTCTATCAGCAGATGCTGATGTTACAAAACCATAACTAGCAATTGAGCACAGATGGTTATCTCTGTTCATCACAAAAGCTCAGAAGGGAATAGGCACTTAAATAGAGAGACCTCAGTCACCCCTCTCAGTAAGTTTCCTGTTCTGACTTTCAAACAATATGTCTTTTAATAGTTTTCAATCCCATGCAATCTGCACATCCAGAGAGGTAACCTCAGTTGCACCCAGCACAGACCAGGCAGTAAATGAAAGCTGACTTCACCTGGCTGAGGCACAGATTTATGTTCTCCCACAAGTGGATCTGCCTTGGGCTTGAGTTATGATGACCCTCTAGCACTCTGGGCACAGCTCGCTCCCTCCTGTCTAAAAATCAGACCACAGACACAAAACTACAGTAGATGTTTGATCACTGCTATATATATGTATGTATGTGTATATATATATATATGTGTGTGTGTGTATATATATATATATATATATATATATATATATAATTTCTTTTCACTCTGTTCTCACCAAATTCTCAGGTACATAATGCAGTGCAGACTAGCTGAAATAAAGAAATATTTCAAATGAAATTTAAAACTCCTTAGCTTGAGAAATAATTAAAAATATTTTGTCATTCTGTGGTTGAATTTGCTGAACATGAAGCAAGGACTGCATTGGCAGTGTGGTGGGTGGGTACAGGTGTCTTTCTGGTATTCCAAGAAAAGCAGTGAGATGAAGAGTAAATTCTGCCCAAATTAAACATGGATTAACTCCATATACATTTAATTATACCACTGAACATGTTCCCTCTGATCCTCTCCTTTAATGATGAAATAAAAGTAGTTGGAGCTAAAGAAGAATATTCAAAGAAGTTGTAAGATTCCCAGAAAGCTTTTGTGACCCTGTGACTTCTGTTTGCAGAGATCTTCTGTAACTTTAGTGGTCATGAGTAGCTGGAATCAGCGCCTGCTGACCGGTCCCTTGTTGTGTTGTACAGAGCAACTTCTCTGTCATATAGGTCTCTCCAAGTCATAGCACAACTCCAGCTCCAAAGAAGGACATGTGTAACTGGTGAATGCAATTTCTGTATCTTGGTGCTTAATTACAGAGAATATGTTCTTATGAGCTTCATGATGGCTGAGTGCTCATTCAGCTTATTTTAAAAAAAGAAATTATATATAAAAAATATTATACATATATATATATTTATATAATCTACATAACATATGAGATATTATGCATGATGCAACATATATTATTAAAATTACATGTGAAAATTCCAGTTTATCATAAACTAGATGGAATGGGACATATAGTTTTATGGTACAGGAGTTGATAGCTCTTAAAATTGGTACAGTCAGCAACTGCGCAGTTGTGTGAACATGAAAATTGTCGGCACCCTTTTTGAATTAATGTTTGAGTAGCCCTGAACAGAAGTCATTTGGACCCAGTAAATTTGCCTAATGGTGTTTTGTCCAGCTTGTTTGGTTTTTTTACTGTCAGTCATTTTCCTTGCATGTTATCACTTTAAAATTCTTGGTTACAATGACTTAAGAAAAATCCCTGTATGTGAACAGATTGGCAAGTGTAAAGTCCATATTATGCAAAAAGATAGTGGGCGTGTTGTTGGTGTGGCTGTCTCTCTCCGCTTGCTTGAGATCATTAGTCATGCAGAAAAACTGGTACAGTTCTGTATGATTGCTATGTATGCAGTCAAACTAATGCCAGAAACTGGAATAGGTTGATATGCTGTGGAAGATATTTGAATTGAGAACCAAAGGGGAATTTTCTCCAAAATAATGGTTTCTAGTGTCCATGACAGTGTTGGCAGAATTATCTAAGTATGAAAGAAGACCATATGCTAACATTGCTTGATTGACATTTAAACCAGGAAGAGTTGCTTGTTTCTGGAACAAGATGCTTGTTAACTAGTCATGAGGTAGGTAGTGCTGGGTGGTGACATATATTAATGAAAGGCCTTTGTAGTATCTTTTATAATTAGCATATTAAATCCTCTATTGCCCTAATATTCTTTTCTCCTTGTTTAAATAGGTCACTGTTTGGTGGAAACTAGAACAGAGAACTATGCAAATTAAAAGGAGCTTTGTGATCCACATCTGAATGTCCAATTACTCGCCTCAAGCTGCTTGCATCTTACCTACTCACAGGTCCTTTTATGGCTCATTCAATATGGTTTTAGACTGCATAAGGGAAAAAAAATGGCCTAGTTAGATTACCCACATTAGCCAGAGGATATTATGTTATATGTAATAACATCGCAGTATCTGTAGAGGACTGGAGGATAAAGATTTGTGCTGAATTCCACATCTTCATCTGGCTGAGGTATTTTAAATACCTCTCCCTTTTTCAAGAAGTGTAACCATCAGGCTATATGTGTTTTTTCTGTTGGGAAAATTCTCCTGGGAAGTCTGTGATCATTCTATGTAAATTTTTTTTTTTTGCCACAAATATTCATAAGACAAATACCTGCTGAATCTGTATCTCCGACTACCTTGAAACAGTGTGCTGAGGTGCCCTGAAAAAAAGCAGGAAAGGTCAGTGTCATTTTTCAAAGAAAGTAATAAAGGACTACACTCTGAAAGACAAATTTTCAGCCTGAGGTATCTGAGAGCAGAGATATCTCAAATACCTCTACCACTCTTGTACACAATGCTGGATTTAAGACACTTTTAGTGATTTAGTGATCCCAGTTGAAATGTGCTAACCCGTATTACCATGCTTTGTGTTCTTATTTCTTCAAATTTTATTTTAAATCCCTTGATTTTTCCCTTACTCCATGAAAATTTGAAAATTCACACTTTTTCTTCAGCTTTTGAATGCTTAGAGTCTAAGTAGCAAAGAGCTCTGCTGGTATTCCAAGCAAATTCTTTAAATGGAGTCTAAGTACTTAAGAGTACCTACAGGAGTTTCCAGATCCATCAAGTGAATTCTTTTTTTACTTCAGCGGGAATAATGTACAAGTTATCACGTGTCAACTGAGCCACAGTATCTGACTGTGGGTATCCTTTTAGCCGGTGGCAAAAAAAAGGATAACACTATTTGGTTGGACTTTCCCTTATTTTATGTCTTAAGAACATGTATGCAGACAGGTTGAACATGTCAGCCAAAACTTGATTACAAATCTAAGTCCATGGCTGTTGGTGAACTGCAGCTCTGACCAACATAAACTTAAGATAAAGGCAGCCATAATAGTTCCAAAATGTAAGAAATGTGAGGTCTTATTTTATGTGGGGGGGAAAAAACTGAGCTCTGTGTGAAAGAAATTAAATTATTCAACCCCCCCACCAAACTTTAATTTACAATCTAATAGCTACCAATGATTGTTTATGTCCTTGATATGTTTGTTGGTTTGTTTTTTTTTTTAATATCCCCTCCTGATATGTAGGATTTATCTTGTTAGTAGATACTTTTCCATTTTGTTGCCTCCAGACTTTATCACATTGAACTTTTCAACATAATTTGGAGCCGATTTTATCCTACTGTGTATTTACTACTGATCTAGTTTTGATTTTTCTTTCAGAATTTCTTTTAAGAGAATTTTCACTAAAAATACTTGGTGGGAATACCTGAAACACTTTATTCAGGTAAAGAAAACAACTTAAAGTGACTTTATTGATAAAAATTAAAAATACCTAGTACACTATAAGGTCCCTTTGCTGTATGTGCCTAGAGAAGATTTTCATTATTTGCAGATAAACAGAAACAGATGTCTGCAATAAGCTGTGGCCAATTTAAAACTTCTCAAATGGAAAAAAAAAATAAATTAAGAGTTGACAAAATGATGCAAAACATTTTTACTGGTGCTGACTTTATTGATCACCATAAACAGCAATGCTGCTGTGCAACTTTAAAGCATACTGCTGACCTCAGCTCCTCAGACATGTAATGAAAGGTTTCAGTAGTGTCTAAAGGATATTAAATGAGTTCTCTAAATTACAAGGTGAGCTGAAATGTGCTAGAGAAGACTAACATTGCTTCACTATTTCAGGGAATGCAACATGCTTTACTCTGGAAAGATTTATTCATGTGTATAGGAAGTAGAACAAAGCAAAGAATATTTAGTTTTCACTGGATAAAATGGCTGAGACTATCTCAGTGCAGGGAAGGGCTGTACCATGTATGCTTCACCTGTTTTACAATTAGTGGAATAGTGTTGCTTTGATAATCAAAAAAGAGTCTCAATACACAGTAACACTAACTATGTGTTTGTTATAACATTATTTAGGAATGGATAACATAAAAATTTCACCATATAGACAAAACCTTGAGGGTTTTTGTGGGTTTTTTGGATTTTTTTGTTTTGTTTTTTTTTTAATAAATAAGAATGATAGGTATAGAATCATAGAATCAAAGACCTTTAAGATCATTGAGTCCATCTGTTAAAGTGTCACAAGTTGCTAGAATCTTCAGCCTGGGAGACACAGGCTTGATTTTCTTCTTTCTTGAAAGCTCTCAGTAAGATCATTTTCCCTTTTTCTCTTCCTCAAATTTAAAAGAGTTGGAAGGTCCAGCATAGGTCCATGAAGAAAAGCAGAATGTGTATGGAAAAAAAATTTAGCATTGCTTAAAATATAAAAATGTAGAAATATAGAATATGTGCTGTTACCCGTAGTCTGACATCTACAGCTACTAGTTTTATAAGCTTTTCGAGAAATGAAAGCAACTCTCCTAAACAGGATCATCACTTTCCTGATTAGATTATGACGAAGGGAACAATGAGTACATTGAAAAAGCAATGGTTGTGGTAACAGAATGCACAAGAAGGAACTGAAAGAACAGAAGACAGAATTTTGGGCAATTGTATAGAATCAAAGACCTTTAAAAAATACGTGCATGCAATGTGATAAAACCCAATAGATACATCACCAACTAGAATGAGCGTAAACAAAGCATTATTTCAAGGGTAAAATTTCTTAGGTAACTGAAATCAGATATCCATGTGTATTGCTCCATCACAAGTTAAATCCAGTGGTTAATTACTAGAGTGATGGTCTCTCATACTTTATAAGTAACTAAGAGAAAATAACAACATAGCACAAAATGAGTGAGTATAGTATTGAGGTTTTTTTTTTCTTTTGCACCCATCTCTCTTTCTCCATTTATATCTCATTGTCTGCAATCTTACCAGGACAACTGCACTTCATTTCACCATTACTGAATTTATGCTTTGAACTTATAGTGCTGCAGATGACAGTACTATTGATCAAAGGACTGCTCAAGCCTGAAATTATATCGAGGGGGAAAAAAATAAGATTTGCTTTAAGTGTAGATATGAAAGCACAGAGAACGGCAATGAACATTCACATAAAGGAGCATCATCCAGACTTAAGAACATGTTTGTTGCTGAACACTCTGGACCAATCAGTGAATAATTTGGGGAGAATTAAGAAACCAAGGAAAGAAGTTCCATAACTTAAATACTTGAGATATTATGACTTGAGGTTACTGACATACTGACAAGAACTCACAAACCTGAAAACTCTGGTTTTTGTACATCAGAACCAGATTCCTGTCATGGTGTTTTCTTAATAAAACTCTGAATCTCATTTCCAGTAATTAGTATGAAAAAAAAAAATTTCTTGGCTTTATATAGTGGTGGTGCATATTTGTGTCGTTAAAACCTATGTAGTACATTCTTTTCTCGTTCGTATTTTAATTCTTTTAGCTTCTGAGATGTGAACTAAGCACTAAAAATTAAAATAAAGTTTTGATAGACACATTAAGAAATATTCTTATATCATGTTTGACCAACTTGATGACTTCTTATAATGAAATTACTGTCTTGATAGGTAGGGGAGAGCAAAGGATATTATTTGCCTTGACTTCAGTAAGGTTTTCAACACTGTGTTTCATAAGATCTTCATAGAGGAGTTGGTGAAGTAAGGGCTGGATGCAGAGACAGTGAAGTGAACTGAAAACCGACTGAATGACCACATCCAGAGGGTGGTGATGAGTAGAATAAAGCCTAGCTAGTGGCCAGTAGCTAGCAGTGTACACCAAGGAGCCATAGGGGGGTCTCGTCCTGTTCAGTTCTTCTTTAATGGTCTGGATGATGGGACTGAGTGTACTGTTGGCAAGGGTGCAAATGGCACAAAACTGAGCAGGGTAGCTGATAACACCAGAAGACTGTGCTGCCAAAGGGACCTCGACAAGCTGGAGAAATAGGCTGAAAGGAGCCTCATGAGATTCAACAGCCACCCCACTGCAAGTGAGACGTGGGAGTAGAAAAGGGGAGTTATAGCACAGCCAGGAAGGTACTATTGCGGCAAAAAAAGGCCAGTGGTATTCCTGGGTTAGGCTGAATTAGGCAAAGCATTGTCAGCAAGGCTGAGGAGGCAATCCTCCTCCTTTTTTCATACTGATGCGGCCATACCTGTAACACTGCGTCCCATTCTAGGGTCCCCAGTACAAGAGACATGGATAGACTAGAAAGAGCCCTGTGAAAACCACTAAGAATGTTAGGGAAGTGGAGCATTCTTCCTATACAGAGAGAATGAGAGAGCAGGGACTGTTCAGCCTGGAGAAGAGAAGGCTATAAGAGATCTCATCAATGTGTGCAAACACCTGAGGGGAGGGTGACGAGGCAGAGCCAGGCTCTCTTCAGGGGTGCCCACTAACAGGACCAGAGGCAATGGGCACAAACAGAAAAACAGGGTGTTCTGTCTGAATAGAATATCTAGAATACTAGAATATCCATGTTTCTTTTCCAACTTCTTTTCTCTATTAGGTTTTCAAACCAACACTGCCTGTTTGTGAACTACTCAGGTTGATGTCTAATCGATATTTTTACTACTCATTACAAGTAACAGGGTTACAAAAAATTAGTGGCCAAAAGTCAGTGTGGAAAATTGAGTAGCACAGAATGTGATTGTCTGTAGTGTCTTGCAGTTCTTTGTGCCACAGAATTGGTCAGCCTATGATTTATTTTTCTTACAAGAAAAGTGACACAAATGGAAATAATAAATCACTCTAATAATCAGAGTGTAATAAAACTGTGAGACGGAAAAACTATTACCAGCGGGTGGACATAATACTTTTCACTGAGTCAGAGTTCCAAGTGTCTTTCTTTCATGAAGAGTCAATTTAAAAATACGTGATAGAAAAATAGATAGGATAGATAGATCTTAAAATCTCCTTATTTTTCAACAGAAGTGCACAACTTTCCCATTTTCTTATTTTATTCACTTATGTGAACAAAATCTTAACAATACTCTTAAACAATACTCTTAAAGCCAATTACCCATACTGTCAGGTCACATCTCACTTATGCTCCATTCCTGGAGTGTGTTTGAATTCTGCTCTCTTTCAACAACTTGTAGGAACCTGCTCATGTTGGCACAATGCAAAAATATTGAAGGATAATACAGATAATTCTGATATTAGGTTGTCTTGATCAAAACATACAAAGTGAAATGGTTGCTGGGGTCATATGTTTATTACATTTATAAATTTCAATTTAGCATAGGTTACAACTAAGCCTTTCATCAAGAATATCCTGATGGAATTTATTAACTATGTCATGGCTTTGGTATGGTATTCTCCACTATAGTAGTCCTGCTAAAATCGTGTCACCACTCGCTCCCTCTCCACCTTCAATTGAAAGCACAAAAGGCAAAGATCATGGATTGAGATAAGAACAATTTACCAGAAATAGCAATGAGATAAGAAAACAGACAGTAACAGCTACAATATTAATAACAAGAGGTATAAGACAAAGACGTTATTTACACAGAAAGCCCATGACAATCTGACCAGCTCTTCCCCACTACGTTTTCTCCCCAACAGAAGGAACACCCTTCTCCTCCAGAGGGAGAGCCCCTCACTCCCAGCTCCGGCAATGGCTTGAGGTGGTACAGAATAAGCTCCACGGCCACTAGACTAGTTTGGTACTAGCGCACTACTTCTGTGTGTCTGGATGTTTTCTCTGAGAATATGGGACTGCTGGTTTCGATCTCTTATTTGCCCTTTGTTCCACCTTGAGTCCTCTGAAGGACCTGCTCTCACAGCTCTTACTTCCATGCTCTGCTCTTCTGTGTCATGAACCCTAGACATCAGGAAAGGGATTCTTTAGGGGTTTGCTCATATGCCCTTTCCTAAAGAATATCTATGAATTCCAGGCAAGAAGACTTCCTCATCTGAGAAGGGGAAATGTAAATGTGCTTAGATCATTTTTGCTTAAATATTCTGCATTAATCTGGGCAATACTGGAATTAGCAATATTATCATTCATACAAAGGAAGAGACAGCCAGACATGGAACAGGTTCATGTGCTAGAAATTGCATTCATTTTCATGAATGTATGTGTGTGAAATATAATCATATTTATGAAAACATGTTTTCCAATTTGTAAATTGAATATTGCAGTCATCTTTCAGACTCCATATATGTTCAGTGGTAACTTTACCAGCTTGCTACCTGTCAGATTTCATTACAGATTACAAAGATGGCTTGCATAACTAAGGTGAAACACTGAACACAGTGGGTCTCAAACTCACACTGAAATTGAAAAGATCCAAAATTAGTTCAATGCTGAACCTTTTATAAAAAGGGCAGAAGCTCTGACCACTTAAATTCAGTGTCATGTCACTGTGAAAAGAATGTGAAGCCCTCTACAGACAGGAACACTGACAGTGCTCAAGACATATTCATTCACCTGACTCTTCACAGAGCAGCCATAATACTCATCAGTCACTTCTTCCAAAATGTTCGGGCTGGGCAGACACTGAAAACACTCTTATTGCTGCCATTCAGTTTCATCACCAACCCTTATTTTTTTTTTTTTTTTTTTTTGTGTTCAGTAGCCTGACACTTAAAAAGGACATAAACAATTATCTTTTAACTTGCAATATCTTCTGGAGAAAAATTTGTTTGGGTGGTACAAGTCACAATTTACTATTAACTGTAGCACTTAGCACAGTTAAATGAAAGACACCTAATAGGGATAATTATCTATTCTTTTATGCTAATAAACTTGCTGGACTTGGTGATGACAGTGATGAGAGGGAGACCCTAAAATGGATAGCAAAATGTGAAATTGTACATAATTTTAAAACTTCTGTTATCCCACTTGGCAATCATAAATACAAAATATGGAAATAAACAATATATTAACTTAGTTTAAGAAATTGAGCATTTCTGCTTTTTAAATTTGAAATACATATGCTAGAAAAAAATACCAGACTGATTAAACTTGTCAGAAGCCTACTTTTTAATGAAAATTTGATTGTGAAAATTCCCAAATTGCATATATGAGAATCTCATTTAACTAATTAACATTACTGATGAAACCGGCCTTAAAATAACAAAATCAGACATACAAACTCAAACCCATTGACGAAATAGTTTTGTCACTTTTAAACTTAATGGGTCCAAGTTTTCTCTTGATTCTTTATTTCTTCCTTTGGACTGGAGGTTTTTCATTTCCAACTTGCAAAAGCCCCTCAGTTTTTGCCTGCCAGTAGGCATTTTATTTTAATATTTTAGTAGTGCTCAGTAATTCATTTGATAGCTAGACTAGAGAATTTTGAAAAGCAAAATAGATATAAAAAATCAGAGCCAGTTCCTTCCTGTGATAGTTTCCAAGACAACTAGACAAGATGGGAAAGTCGAATACAGTTTTAAATGCTTTAGATGTGCCAAACTGCAAAAAGAAATTGAATTATTTGTTGACAATGAAAGGAATGGATTATAACAGAAATAATACTTAATCTCCAGAATCTCCAGTGTTTCCAAGAAAGTTAAAGCAGTAAAATTATTCCACTATCTTCAGCTCAAGCCACAAGAACGTGGCTTTCCATGAGGGCACTAGTTTTGGAGCAATCCTCTTCTTTCAGCATAATTAAAAAATACCTGGCAGTGTGCTTAAATTAAACTGAAAATAAGAAAGACCTTCTCCTTTATATCACATGAATTTATCCATTTAATTTTGGATATTAACTGGATATTAATGGAAAGTCCCAGCTCACAAAAATTGAAACAAAAGCAAGCAAAATGTTTTTTTCTTATGGAAACATAAAAACATGTTTAGATGTAATTGAAATCTAAATATTGATGTAATAAAAATATTTTAAAACTATAATTGATTTCCTTTGTGTAACTTCAGTTAATGATCTGCAGCATAGAAAGATTAGCTCATCCATACAAAAATGCTCTGCAATAATAAATTATTTCATTTTTGAACAGCTTTCAAAGTTTAATTTTCCTTTTTTTGATGTCACACTGTAATGACAAAAAAAAAATTTTTCTGCTTGTTTATTTTTCTTACCTAGATAAACCTGTTTGTGGGTTGGAATTTGCTTTATATGCAGAAATATTGAGACCAAGCATCACTTCTTTGCTTTCTGGATTAATTTAAAGCCTGGACTTTTCTTATTAAGAACCTGGGTAGAACAGATATATGACTGTAGGTTTTTTCAGTTTTGATATAATCCTGTGTTTCACCAAAGTTTTTTTCCAGAAAATGTTCCGAATAGTTTTAATCATGTATTACATTTGGCTTCCTGTAGAAAATCAGCTTTTTTTTTCCCCCCCTTGGGGCAATTTAATTGACCTGAAAATGTCAGCTCAACAATATGCCATCACCTGTAGTTAACAAGTGTAACAAATGTTAGCAGGTGCCAAAAATCTATTCTAACCAGAAGCAAGTAGGTATCTCCTGCACTTGGGAAAATGCCCACTTTTTATTTAAATATTCTTAGCTTTTGAAATATGATCTTAAAAAGCCTCCAAAGCAAAGTCTGAAGCAAAACAACCAGCCTCACAAACTATCTTCAAAAATTTTGGAGAGCAATCAAGTATTCTTGAGTATAATTTTATTTACTTTTCAGTTGGAATGAAGTGATAAGATTCAGCAGACAAAAATATATCCTTTAAACTTTTTTTTTAAAGGGGTAAATATTGATCTACTTTCCTTAGTGTAGACTTGGAAACATTTAGAGATAAACTGCAGTGGCTGGAACTTTATAAGCTATTAATTGAACTCTAGTAATCCAACCAGTCATTCTATAATTTGCCTAAATCTGTTACCTAAATCCCTATGTGGATAGGAAACAAGTAACAAGGAATGTTCCAACTTCATGTTATTTATTTCATGTTCTTTAAAACCCACCCCAGGTTGGCACAAACCCAGATCCAGCAATTAAGGTAAAAGGAGGGTGTGAACTATGTGAAAGATGGTAGAAATTTTAAATCTGTTTGTTCTAGGTCCATTGTGTATGTGTCGTTTCCTGTATGCTTTGTTTGAGAAGGTGTGGCTGGGTGGTTGGAAGAAGGGCTGCCAGGTTGTGTGTTCCTGCTGTGGGTGGGCACGGCAGAGTCTCTTGGAGACAGGGAAAAAATACTCTGAGAGCAAACGAGTATGCTCAGCTAGGAAATATTTCTGCAGTGAAGACAAAAAAACTAAGAGGTATAGCAAGGAAGGATTCTCTAACAGGAGAGAAGTTTTCAAAAAGGAGATGCAACAAATATCAGAAGTAATTAGAAGATTAACTGCAAAAGGGACAAAGACACAGTAGCTGTAGAGGGAGAGGAAAAAAGAAGGAAGGAAGGTGGGGGTGAATTCTTTCAAGTCTTCAATCTTGTCCCTCTTGGATCTTTATTTTTTTCTATTTATGCAGTGTAGCTTAATTTGTGTCTTTTTTCTAAAGGAAAACAGTTCTATAGGAGAACTTTTGACTAGATTCATCATGGAAACTGGGGGGAAAAGAGAGCTTCATCTCAAAGTGATGGCTGACTCTGAAGCTAACACAGATGCTTTGTTGGTGGGCTGCATACTGTATAATTAAGACCCTCATATGGTGCTTATCTCCAAAAATCAACAGCAACAGGTCAAGCAAGGCCTAGAATCCAAGCTCATGTCCTAAAAGGACATCTGATCACTTAATTTGCAGCTTTCAGAAAGCATCAATAAAGTTCTGGAAAGTACAGAGCAACTAGTGTAGTCTGAAGGACAAATCTGAAAGCTTATGCAAAGTTACCTGAAGTGATCCCTGCTGGGTTTTTCTTTGCTTCCTGCTGGTCTCACTGGCTCTGTGAATGATTTATCCACCTTGGAATGAAGCATAAGTGTTCTGAGAAAAATGTCATTATTCTTTACCTGATCAGTTTGAGGCCGTTTCAGAGAATCTCACTGTGAAAGCATTCACATGACAGTGAGACATTTTTAATCCTGGAACAAGCCAATAAAAAAACTCAGAAACTGTGGTAAGTCAGAACTATGCAATTTATTCTTGTCTTGAGGTTCTCACCCTTCAATGGCAAAGACTCAGCAAGGATATAGGTTGCCAACATACAAAATATAATTCATGGAGATATAGGAGGCTAATTGATGTTCTAAAGCATTGAAAATATACCTAGCACACACTTTATGCTAAATAATAATACTTAGGACCTACATTAGTAACAGGTTACAAATATGGTTACACTTCACCGATTCTAAATCTTTGCTTCCTGTTAAGTATTGCATTATTTAGCTGATGAAGAGTTCAAAGGGACAAAACAATAATTTTAATTTCCATTCATCAAAAGATGGAAGTTAGAAAAATTGTTAGCTCTTTAACATGCTTTACTCAAATATTGCATTATTGAAATAAAATTAACAAAGAGATAGTTTGTGTTCTACTATTATATTTTATTACTAATCAATTTTCATTAATTCAGATTTCTCCTATTGATATCTTATGAAAGAACTGTGTTAATTAACAGTTTAGTTAAAAAATTAATTCTGTGTCATCAGTCCATACTGCATTTATTGCTACTATTTTTCCATTGAATTTAAAAATTAATATAGATATGTACCTTTCAGGTATTTTCATGTTTTGCTAAATCCATGTATAGTCTGATCCCAGAAAATTCCTGTACCTTTATCAATATCCATATCATAAGGATTAATCAGTAAAGCTAAAATAATTGGAGGGTAGTATCTGCAAGATTAAAGTAGTATGAAAGATCTGGCAGAGATGAAAACCTGTAGCTAAACCATTAGTAATCCTCTAATTCAGGAGATGTTCTGAGAAAGATGAGTCAAGGGCTTTAAAATCAAGGTAAATACGGCTTAGCCTTTAAAGCAACTGTTTCTTCACCAGTGTTAAGTGCTGTAATCAAGCCATAGCATGAAAGAGTGTGGAAAAACATATCAGAGAGCACCCAAAAAGCTTGAGAAAAATCTATTGATTCTGAATTTCAAATTCCACAGAAATATGCAAATGAGAATGTACTTTATTTCACTCCCAACATACACTTAAGCATCTGTTACTGGTACTTGAAGAAATGACTTATCAAATCTATTTTAACTGAAAGAACATTTCGTAGTCCTGATTGTCAGTGTGTCCAAAAACTTTCAAAGTCATGGTCATGACCTTGAGAGGAACTCTGTTGGAGCCTGCTGCTAATAATGCCAACGTTGTGGGTTTGGACCCTGTATGGGCCATTCACTTAAGAGCTGGACTTTGTGATCCTTGTGGGTCCCTTCCAACTCAGAATGTTCTGTGATTCTGTGATGGTTTTTTCATCCTTGTTTTTGTCCTGTGAAGAGAATGGTTTTAGAAAATAACTTCTCTGTTTCTGTCAGTTTTTCTTTCCGAGGTTCTAGATACACCAAGCCAGATCTATAAATTTGCTTAAATTTTGATTGTTCAGGTTCTGAAGGTACACTTCTTCTCTGCTGTTGGATAATACTCTTTGGAAAGTAATGTAATACAGACTAATTATACAAAATAAATTTTTTTACGAAATGCTAAAAAAAATGAGAAAAACCAGCATTAATTATGTCTGTGATTGTCAGTCTGGCAGTTTCTTGAAAGAAGAAAACAATATTTGAATATTACAACACATCTATAAGCTAGTTCACGTGCTTTTCATCTTCTGTTTGAAGGTCTTTATCTGGGGTTTGTTTGTTTGAATTGCTTTTAATTTGAAAAGACAGCTGTATGATACCATGGCTCATTTCTCAGTTACATGGATTTACCTGGCAGTTTCCATTGGCTAGACGTTAAAGTACTGATACAAAAGAGAGAGGGAAACATGGAAGTCTTATTTAAGAATTGCAAGTGGTTGTGTACAGCCTCGAGACCTTACTGGGGAAAGTGGAGTTCCTGAGATGAACCTGCAATGCAGAGAACTCCTGACAGAGCCCTGTCACTTGAACACCAGCTTTCTGTAGTAACAGCCCAGCTATGCTGGAAAAGAAATTGTTTCACCATGCATTTTCAGTGCATCTTTTGGTCTGTGTACCATTTTTTGACAAATAGACTATTTATGAAATCTTCAGACAAAGTATGCATGTATTTTTTGTCTTCCAGAACATAACCAAAGCAGAATCTTAGAAGCTCTGGGCAATTTCAAAGTACTGGATCCTCAGTGTGAATTCAAAATGTCTTAATAAGAAAAACAAAATTCTGAATGTTCACTGATTTGTGTGTAGCTATTTGGTATACTAAGTTTCATTATAGATTATTTTAATAAAAATAATCCACGTGTAATATCACCATTTTAAAATAAATAGTAGAGAAATATTTAATGCAACTTTAAGTAATATTCTTAATTATTACAGTGATATATAGTTCAGTATAAATATTCCCTGATACATGGTATCAAGATATTATCAAAACCTATGTAAATAATTGACAGATTCATTTTACCCTTTGAGCAATCAGGTTTCTCTTCAGCTAGGATTATGGCTCTATTAAAAACTGTCTGCCAGAGCAGTTCTATAAAAATGCTGCAGAGATCAATCTGTAACATTATATGATATCAACTACATTATCATAAAGAAGCAGTAAGAAGTAAATAGATAGAATGATAGTCTATCATGCAAACCACACAATCAGCTTAGAAAGGACTCTAAGAAACCAATGCTCATCTGGGTCATTCTTTTCCAAGTGCTGGATTTTTCACTGAAATGAATTTCCAAGTTCTAAATCACTCAAATGAAAGTGCTTTATCCTCTCCAACTGGGACTCCTAGTTATTTCCTCACCATTCATTTGTTCTGATGCTCAGCCTAAATTTACTTTTTCTTAGTTTCATACCATTATTCTCAGTTATTCTGACATTTTATAACAGAGAACTTTATGAAACAGTTCCAAGATGTGTTTAAAAGACAGAATAAACTTTTTTATATTCCTGTGCTAAAAATGCCAATCTACAGAGCTTCACACTATTGCCATACAGAGGATCGCTGAAATTCTCTTCTTAACTACATTAAATCACTTGATAACAAGATATCTGCCTGCAGCTTCACACACACATATACATATGCTTACACACCTCTGTGTAATTTTAGAAGTCTAGGTATCCTTACTACCCCATAATTTTAAGGTAAGTATAACTTTCTTCAAGGAACCCACCAAACTACACATCTATAGGTAGAACAGAATGAACCAAAGTAATGATATTTTTCTTTACAATGGAACAAGAGATATGAAATCCTAGTCCTCCCTTGTTCATATCTAAGCTCATTTGGTAAAAATGGATGTGAATGTTGTTTACTGTCTCTTTGTGATGCTTAAGCAGTGTACAGAAGTCAGGGAGAATAATAAAGAATATGCCAGAAGTATCACTGGCATAGATAAACATGAACAGTTATTGAATGTTTGCTCAGTTCAGAAGATACTTGGATCTGTTTTGTTATGCTAAGGCTGGAAATAAAGACAAAGCCAGTTTACTGCTGTTATTTGGTGCCCAGTCGTAATAAAGCTTGGAATGTGACTTGCAGTTCCTTGGGCCTAATGTGCTTTATTTTTCCTTTTAAGTATATGTTTACTATAACGAGCTTTTGGTATTTATGTTATGAAGAGTGATTTATTTCTCTTGTACTCTTTCCTGCTGTACATATGATTTCAGTTTGTGTGGAATTCTTTGGTGGAATCCCAAACTTTATATTAACTAAGCCAAACTCTGTATTAATTTGCAAAAACACGAAGTTTGTTGCATTAAATCATGTTTAATCAATTATACAGTTCTATGTTAATACAATAAAATTAGACTTATATAACTAAACTTTGGACAATGAGAGTATTACATAGTTGAAGAGGGAAATTTGATGTTCAAGTTGGAAGAATATTTTTTGAGTCCAAGTGAGCTAAATGTACTTTGTGAATGACATACACACAATTTGTTTGAAAAGAGACAGGGTAGACTAAAGTATTTTACATAATTGCCTTTTGTTTTTGTGGTAATCTTGTAAGAAGAAGACAGTAATGTTTTCTCAAAGCTACAGTGAATTTAATAAACAACAAATAAAAAGAAAGATTTCTTATTTGGAATGGAACAAAAAGTAAAGTTTGCAAGGAATTGTTCTCTAAAAAAATGAATTATGAAGAGAATGTGTCAATGTAATACATGCTTAACTTCAGCATAAATTTATAATTTTGTAAAGGCTTAACTTTCCGTCTTCTCTGTATCTAGATTCCTTTTAAATTGCCATCAGGAGTGGCACAAGAGTCATGTTATTCCCCGCTAGCTTCTGTATTTTGATATAGTTCAATATAATACAAAGCATTTCTAGCTTATGCACAAATGTGCATAACCTTGGACAGTATTTAAAAGCTATGAAAAATCAGATTGGAATATGGGTTTAACATGTTAATGCCTGCACATCCAAACTTTCACTCCTTGAATAATGCTGAAGAAAAATTAAAAAAGCAGCAAGTGTTTAGAAGAACACAACAGCAGAAAAACCGACAAACAAACAAAAGACCACACACACAGCTTCCCGCCCCCTCACCTCCCCTCTAAAAAGAAACCCCAGCAAATAGCAACCATCTCAAGTTTCCCCCGGTAGGCTTGTAATTTAGGAGCAGAAAATCTTGACTGCTTATCTTGTGTAATCTTCAGTGTGTTAGAATCAATATAGCATGTGGTTAAAAAAATTCTTCACTGAAAAAATAGTTCAGATCAGCTGTCGGTGTGCCCAGAGCATTCAGGTGATCAGGCTTCTTCTGTCTTGATACACTTTTCTTCTAGATTAACCATTAAGGTCCAGGACTCAAGAATGGGTCAGTTTGATCTTTCATCAGAAGAAAAATTTGCAAATCCTGTTAATCACTTTTGCTCATATTTCTTGCAGAATACTTCTCATTACAACAACAGCAAAAATTACCATAACAGGTAGAGTTTTGCCTCACTCATCTTTAATACATCAGCTCTGTTAGAAGACTCGACATTTCTGAGGGTTTTTTTGATCACAGGCATGACAATTTCTTACAATGTCAGAATTTCTGTAAGAACACAGCTCTTCTAGGGCACAAAAAGATTTAAAAAGAGCAAGGTATTTTCGCTTCAGTTGAGCAAAAAATCTTTTTGCCCTCAGCAGCAAAGGTGAATCATCAAGCTATCTATTAGATGTTAACATATATGCCTCCACAGGTAAAGTAAATTAAAACTAATGCATGCCACAACTCACTCAAAGGGCTCTTTTCATTTTCAACTTTGCTCTAAAAAATTGGTGAGGTCTGAAACAAAAGCAGGTTGATTAAATTCCACCTCAACAGTGGTTGTTTGCTCAATGTTTAGGGACGTGTGGGGCTGGGCAGGCTAACAGAGAAGGGACAGCTCTGTCCCTTCTGGAGCTAGAGGACACTTTAATCCACAGACCTCTGGTGGCTCTCACAACAAAAAAGTTAGGCACTGAGACTCTTTCTTTTTCTGCCCCTTCTTTAGAAAAGGTAAAGATTTCTACATTATGTTGTTTCTGCTGCAATGGTATCAAATCTCAGAGTCCTAGAAATGGCTCGTGTAGCCTGAGATCAGGACAGTAGGTTAAAATAGTCGCAGAATCAATTTAGTATGTAAAAATACATGAGCAAGAGAGAAAAGCTTTCAAAAATATTAATAGAACAGATATATTATGAGTTGGATGTGTACACGGGCACACACATGTAGTGATTGATTTACTTAATTAATAATTTCCTTTTATGTTGATCATAAGTTAATAGCAAGTAGAACAACAGAATTTAATATTGTTCTGACATAATCTTTAATATTATAGTCAAGAACTTGAGGTTGGAAGGGATTTCTGAATGTCATATAACCCCATGGCAATTAGACCAGGTCCTTCTGGGCATTGTCTGGTTTAACCCTATTAGTGTTACCATCTCAGTGGACAAGGAGCAAAAGTCAAATAAAGTTTATATAATCTCCTGTTTAAAGGCTTTTTCCACCTATAAATTACACTTGCCTTAGAAGCAGAGTCTGCTAACAGCAAGTGGGTGTACTGAAATACAACAAAACTAATGTTACTGCCTCTGATGTTGGTATTTATGTAGGTGCAATGCAGATGGTGTAGGCAATGGGATTGTTTTTCAGCTACCTTCACATTACATTCAAAGATTTTTATCCTACTAAAAATATTTGTTTACTTAAAATGTACCAGATTCAAAATTCACAGGAAGTGATCCTACTTCTTAAAAAATACTCTTTTAGTGACATTTTAGGTACCCTAGGTGTGAGTATCTAAACCCAGATACGGGGATATGTCTCCCTGTTTTCTGCTACAGATCATATTCCCCTCTGGACTTCTCAGATATCCTACAGTCTCTATGATGGCACTGAATATTTGTGCATAGGAAGCTGAATGCCTCCATTCGTTTTAAGGCTTCACCCCCGGCAGGCAGCCAAGCCCCACACAGCAGCTCACTCACTCCCCACAAGTCAGATGGGAGAAAAATTGGAAGGGTAAAAGTATGAAAACTTCTGTTATGAGATAAAAACAGCTTAATATGGAAAACAAAAGCAGTATGCAGAAGCAAAACAAAGGAATTAATTTACTGCTTCCCACAGCCATGCAGGTGTTCAGCTGTCTCTGGGAAAGCAGGGTTCCATCACACATAACTGTTACTTGGGAAGGCAAACCCCATTGACCCCACGTCTGCTCCATGTTCGCCCCAGCTTTTGTTTTTGAACACAACATCATGTGGTGTGGAATGTCCCTTTTGGTCAGTGGGATCAGCTGTCCTGGCTGTGTCCTCTTCCTGCTCCTTGTGCACCCCAGCCCCCCGCTGATGGGGCCATGTGAGGGGCAGAAAAGGCCTTGGCTCTGTGTGAGCACTGCCCAGCAATAGCTACAACACCCCTGTCACATCAGCACTGTTTTGGTCACAAATCCAAATCAAGCACCACACAAGCTACTGTGAAGAAAACTAACTCTACCCCAGCCCAAACCAGCACACTTAATAAATATAATTTATGGCTGAGTAGCCAATTTATACATAATTTACAACAGAGTTAAGAGCTTCAGAATGGGATTTTCAGGAGTCAACAGACAGAACAGAGTTGTCCTAAATATTATTCTTCCCTTTTTTCTTTGCCATTCTGTACATAGTGGAATCCTCCTGGGCTGTCAGAAGTGCACAGGACACTCAATACTCTTTCCAAGGAGGTAAAACTTGTACTAAAGTCCTTACATAGACACCTATTTGATGTGCGAATTTTCAAAGAATTGTGTGGCTTCCTTATTGTGCCACGCCTTGTGCTTTCAGAGAAAAGGGCAAGCACCATCTTTGTTGCATGCATTTAGTGAAATCTGCAAGATCCAAAAGTTTTTGCTATTTTTTGCCTATATTGAAAGCATTAGTTGAATTGGAAAAGTTTTTATATGAGTTTTTTTCTTATCAATCACATAATAGGTGGAGTTTTATTTGTTGGGCTTGGCTTCTTTATTTGTTTTATTGCTTGAAATTTGAGCTGCCAAAAACAGATTATTGCCTAAGAAACCTCTGCCTTCATTTATAATAAAAAAAGTTTCTAGCCTTCCAGACTGAATATTAATTGCAAGATAAGCATTCCCAGTGAGGAACAAAACCAAACAAACTCACTAAGCCTGACATGTGCTCTGCTCCAAATCTCGTCTTTTGGGTGGGGTGGGCACAAGGTGTGGTACTAAAATAACTTGAGTGCTTGTGGCTGGCAATACTGAATTGAAACCTCACAAGAAGAGTTTACCCACATCATGCATTAAACCTTATTAGTGAATAAAAAATATTTTATATTAGCATATATATACTTTATGGTAATTATCCCTACTAAGCTGCAGCATGCTCTTTAGTTTGTTAGTCATCTTTTTAGACAGATCTCTAGCATCTTTTTTTCTATCTGGCTCATATAAGAGATTCTGAATTTTGCTAATAGGATCATCAGGGACCTCACTCCCACCTTACACTTCACTAATATGACAAATGTTTCTGTTCTTACTAGAATGAATGAATAAGCAAAAACTTACAAGCCATTCACATCATTTATATAACTTTGAATAATTAATCTGCTTTCTGAAAACTTAGTCCCAACTCTTGGAAAGTCAAATCAGGCTTCTGGGATATAGTATTGTGTTTTGTTACTCATTGCGTTTTCTGAGGTAACTTCCTTCCTGTGGGATAGCAATCAGCACTGTACACACTGTTCCTGATGGGACATTATCATCATTTTAGTACTGTGATAGTATTGTTGTTTGTTTTAAAGAGCTACTCCCCTGTATTGCAGTCTTTAATACCATTCTTGATTACTTAATTGCAGTTAAGATTAGAAACTAGAAGGTAATATCAGCTTTTTCATATAATTAATTGACTGAAATATTTGAAATGACCAATATAGGATGAGAAGAGAAAATGAAATGCTTATGAAAATTCCTAAATTGAAACTGAAGAAAAGTGAATATACATAGCATAATGAATACATTAATATGTGCTTTTCTAATTTTTTCCATTTTAAAAGTACCCTCAAAATTAGCCACTTAAATTGTAATGTCTTCTTCTGAGGATTATCAAGTCATTCTTGGGCTTCAGACAACATACTAAGCATGCAGACTTTTGTTTCCTTCACTCTATGAAATGAATTAAAACATATCATACAAATTATGAAAAAAAAAAATTTCCCTGTCAAAATTAAGATATGCAGTGGCTTTTCTTTTGCATTGTCTCAATTGCTAAACACTTTTTCTTTAGATTGAAAGAAAAAATTCAAGAAAACTGGTAAAAGAGATTTGTTACTTTGGATGAATCTGCATTCTGGTTTCAATGAGAAATCTGTTATTTATCTTTGGTTTTGCATTAAGATCACAAAATTTCTAAAGATTTTTTAACTCCCCAACTCAGAATACTTGATTTTCAAAACAGACCTTAATTAAGTCCAATAAAGCTTCATAAATTCTTTCTAAAATATCTACTTGACAAGTGATATTTAAGTACAAATTAACAGTTTAATATGAGATCAATTTACAATTGAAAAGTTGAATCACAAGTTTTTCATGTCTCAAACAGTGAGGACAAAAATAAAAGGATAATACAAACAGAAGGAAAAATTGGGTAAGGAGGTAATGGGGACTAGATAATGCTGATGAGGTCAGAGTTTTATGCATCTGACTAATGCAATTAGGGACAAATGAAAGGATAAAATTCCCACCCAGAATTCTGTTTCCCAGAACAGGGGAAAAAAAAAAAAAAGCTAGACAATACTTTATAGACAAGAACTTAGATAAAATTAATCTCAGATTTTGTCTGAAACAATCTCAGAGAGAAGAATTATAATTTTTGAGGAACAAAGTGGTGAGCAACATTTTTTGGAGGCTGGAAAATTTAAATACATTCCCTCTCTTTGAAAAGAGGGAAAAGGGAGGAGAAAAAAACTATAAGCTGAGTATTGAAAAATAATGGAAAATTGTCAACCTGTTTGTAAGCTCCTAGACAAGTATAAGCAAAATAAGAGCCAGCAGGTTTGGTCCAGCTTGTTGCTGATCAGCTGTTGCATGACATCTTTAGTAGGTGACAGACAATGAGTAGCAGACCTATATCTAAATTCTTACTAAGATATTGACATATTAAAAAAAAAAAAAACCACATCAAAACCAACTGACATCTGACAAGGCTTCTAATGGTAAGAATAGTCTAAATGAAATTGTCTAGTGGTGGGTCCATAATTAGCTTAATGATCGCAGCCAGAGGTATTATTAGTGGTTCAAAATAGAATAATACTTGCAGTGAATCAACCTTAAACAAACATTAGGCCAGGAGGCATACTAGCTAGTATGTTAATTAATGAGAACTATTTTTATTGTTCAGATATAGAAATGGGAGTAAATTTACACATAAACACATGTAGACCAATCTATACTTAGTAAAGATAGGTGGTCTACATTTAGGTGGTAATTCAGAGCAAAAGTGGTTTGGGGAAAATGCTAATAGCCTGTCAAAATAGGTTTATTGTTTATATTCACATGTTACATGTGAATGACCAATTTCATGGTGTTGTAAAAAAAGGGCATTCTACTTAAGGCATTCAAGTATTGTATTTTCACTATCATGCATATTATATAATTTGTAATTTCTGAGCTGTAGTCTTTGTGCTTCAAGCATAACGTGGACCAATGGGAAAAAGTGAAAAGAAATAGTCAAGAATGGTTGAGGGTTTAAAAATCAGAACTTTTTAAAACAGACTGGACTAATTGTGTTCTTTAGAGTCCGCAAAGACAGAAGAGAAACATCTTAATGGCATTCAAGTACATAAAAACGGCTTCGAAGAGGAAGGGAAAAATCCCTTTCTTATGTTCATGATCAATTGCAAAAATTGAAGAGCTTAAATTACAGCAGGAGAGATTTATATTTCTTGCTGAAAATTTTAATGTTAGACAAGCATCTTTCAAGGCATCTCCAGACATAATTGCATGAGAGAGGAAAGGACGAATGACTTCATCTCTTGAAGTCCCTTCCAGCATTCTTTGTATGGTTTTATGTTCCTCCTCTGAGGAGCAGAAGCTCTGGGGCTCCAAAGACATTTCTTTTCTGAGTTCTTTTATGGTATCCCTAGGCATTATGCACAAAATGGGACTGCGATGAAGTAGCACAGTACCAGCTTAGAGAAATGCTATATTGCAAGTTACATTCCATATAACAATTCAAAGAGCCAGTAGTTGTATGGAAAGTTTGATTTGTATATAAAAAAACCACAGAAAAGTATCTTTAAAAATGGTTCATTTTGCCTGATGTTTTTTATTACTTTTTTCATGAAAAATAACTTTATAATTCACAGGTTTAATCAAAATGTGAGCAGATGGGCAACAGCTACTAGTAATGAAAACAACATAGCTTTTAACAAACTTAAGAATAAATCCTGCAGAAAACAAATTATTACCATATTCATACAGAATTTGATAGCATTTATCAGCTTTATCAGATAACCCCAACAAACACACTTGATGACTATGACGCAAACAACATTAATAATATTATGTTCAAAAAACATAAACATGAAGACAGTGAGAACAGGCATTAAGTACTATTTTATGTGTGCCCACAATGTATACAGTTCAATTTTGAAGTACTGACATCTGGCTTATTAGTGCCTGCAAATGCAGATGTGGATTTACAATTTGGATAGTCCCATTTAGAAGAAAAGCATGGGGTTTTTGTGTTAAATGATTCAGAAACAAAAAACTAAAAAAACAAAGGCTAAAAAGAGGAAAAAGAGGGTAGTGGTTAAATGACTGAAATATCTTGATAAAATTTTGGGTGGTAGCATTTAATAATAATGAATTTAAATGACTGGGCTATTATTTAAATTAATTAACAGTTTCTTCTCTCTCTCTCTGAAGTTTGTGTTTTGCTAATGGTGAAGAAATGCAATTTATCAAATATTTCTGGACAGTAGTGATTGTCTGGGGAGTTTTCAGGAGTTTAGGCACTCTTAAGAGGGCTCATTTTTGGAAGATGTATTCTGACAATCTGGACTCTGCTAGAATTGGAACACCTGAAAGTTGAGAAATCCAAACTCACAATCACTTTTCAAAATTCTGAATTAATGACCTGTGTCCTAGGGACCTCACTAATGTGATCACATGATCAGATGCTAAATGATCAATAGAGCATGGAAGGACAAATTTTAAAAGGTAAGAGACAGATGGGAGGAACAGTTAATCCATTTAAGTTATGTGTCTAAGAAACACATACTATCATATCTCTTGCTCCCACAGACTGGTCAGGAAGTGTTATTCATAAATGCAGTTTTGTATACCACACACAAAATTGCTAAATGTTTAATGCATACTAATTATGTAATTGTAAAAGTCCAATTTTAAAAATGGAAATAAGACTGAAAGCTACAGATCTTACAACATTTTTTAAAACAATCCATATTAGGTTGTTTTATCCATAGAAGTGGAAGTATTGCAAATGGTAAATCTAAAGCATGAACAAAATTTAGGATTATATTTTCACTTGCAAAAGATATAGGATTAGATATCTGTTGTGTCCTCAGCCTGAATAGTCCTACATTCAGCACTGGCCTAGCCTCCAACAGAATCTTCACTAAAATGAGGGTTATTAGTCTGCAATATGAGAATGAAGAACCACTACAGTCATCTCAGTAGAGATGCCCATCATTTAAAAGGAAAATTAATTTATGTAGTATACATTTGTACTTGCCTCAAAAGGCTTTTTTTATAGTACTATATGTTTTAAGAACAGATAAAATCCTCATTTTTGTCATGAAGAATTAATAGACTGAAACTAAATTACCATACTGACATAACTGAAAAATTCAGATTCAATAGCTCACAGAATGATGAAAGATAATAAACAGAATAACCAAAAATTTCTCAGAGTAATTAGATGTTGCTCTAAGAGTGAAAATGTGTACCATGGAGGCAGTAGTTTCTCTACAGGGATCAGTTAGGAACTATTCCATTAAACCAAGAGAAGTAAAAACAGCCTGGTATAAATTAACACACTGTAGAATAAGGGGGTTGTTGAAGATAGAGAACACTGGGGGAATTCCTTATTCTGGGTTTTAATTATGTGATTTTTTTTGTCTGAGTGTATATTTTTCAATATATTCCTTTTTTCTTTTCTTCTGGAGGTAAATGTTTCAGAAGCAGGAGCTAGTTTCTTGTGTGGTTTGACTCCATGATTGTTTCCTCTCAGGCAGAAATTACTTATAAATAAACAGCTGAGGTCTTAGTTATGGTTAAGAAATATTTAGACATAGTCACAGGTACAGAGAATGAGGAAAGCTCACTTCTGCAAATGCTCTGCTCTCAAAACTGTGTCTCAGTTGTTCAGGCCTGTTTATGAAAATACTGCTCTAATTTACACAAGCTACGTATGTCTTCCAGAGCTGAAACAGCTGTTGGCAACAGCTTTGTGTTGGCCAGTGCTCTCTGTATTTGCATTGGGCACTCCTTTCACCTTGGCAGCAATAAGTGTAATATGAAGATTAGCTCAACCATTTGAGAATTCATTCATGCTGGCTGCCCAGGCAGGTTGTGGTCAGGAAGGGAACAGTATCTGCACAACCCATCCACAGCCTCCGGAGTCAGTGGGATGATTTCTATTTCTGTAATGCGCTGTTGTGCTGACTCCCTGCATAGTATCAACTTACAGGAAAGTTTTTCAAAACTAATTGTCAGTATTTCTCAAAAGGAAAGCATAATTGTTGTCAAGTAACTGTCTAAAAAGACAAGACCATAAGGAGTGAATAATGAAAGCTCTTCATTGGCATATGTGAAATTCAAGTTCATGTTGGAAACTATTCCTGCATTACTAATCAACTAATAACATAATGTCTTCCAAGTATGTGTGTTAATAAAGACCCTGGGGAGGTAAACAAAAGAATTATGCCTTTCCTTTTGCCCAAGAGAGACAGGCTTACAGCAGAACATATGCAATTCTGATGCACTACAGTGGAAGAGGGAAAAGATCCTCAGTAACTGTGTTTTGTATCTTCAGTCTATCTGCTCTTACACTTGGCAACTGCAGTCTTCACCAGCTCAAGAATCTCAGGCATTTAAATAGAGGGCAATGGAGGCTGCTCATCACTGTACTTCAATTCTTTTAACTCTCTGACACATGCCAAACAAGGGGTCAAGCAGTAAGATTCATAAGGGTCCTTTATATCCCTCTTAATCTAAGAGTTTATGAAATCACAAGTTATTACTTATCCTAGAACTGGGTCATTCAGCATCCTCCGTACGAAACAGAATAAATCATCCTAAAACGATCTTTAGTCAAGTCTTGCTTAAACATGTCTAGCAAGAGAGATTGTTTGACTTCTAAAATTCAAAGCTGAGACCAATATTCTGTAGAATAGACTCCCTCTGCTAGAACTTCAACAGCAGTTAATTGTAATCTCCTGAATCAGTAAAATCATCCTGGGTTATATCAGATGAGAACCTCTTCCATGTTTATTTAGAATCTGTTTATGTATCCTTCCCTCAGGCAGAGATTCTGTTTAAAAGGATTATTTATTTTCCCAGCTTAGTTTATCTAATAGGTATTAAAAATAGAACTCCAGTGAGGGGTGCTAAAAGGCTTAAAATAATCGTTATTGGGGAAATTCTTTATTCTCTTTAACCCGGTTGATTTTGTAGCTTGTCTTTATTAGATAGATATTTTTATGAAATGGCTTTCTACAACTTTTTTATCCCATATTTTCATTCAGTTGTGCTGAACTCTTTCTCTGGGGTACATACTCACCAGAGATGTAACCTGCTAATGCCAATCATTGTAATGAATCTACTCCATTCCCTATAGAGGTTTTCCATCTCTAGAAATATTGCACTTCATTTAAATTGTGCCCATTGAAAACAGGTATTTCAGCTCAAGGACCCAGAGACATTATTTTTCATCCTCTAATGTGGATCATTACAGTCCTTATGATACAAACAACTCTCCACCCTTAGAATTTCAGCAGCATTATTTTTGCAAAGATTCAATTTCAAGCTGTCTGAAGCAGTACTGCCCAAGATGTGCCTAGAATATTTCAATAACTATTGAAAGAAATGGAGTAGTCAAAATGGACCAAGTCCATAATGAGTTAAATAATTTATGGGTTTTCTAGTATTAAAATTCATGAACAACTTTCGACTGTACATATAACTGTGGATCTCAGTTTTTGAGTCAGAAGATCACGGACTCAACTTCATTTTAGGGAAAAGTGTTATAAAAAGTAAAAAATATCTTTGCCTGTGTTTTGGATATTAGATTAGAATCTTTCAGGGCAAGTAATAGAAGCACTTGGATACACTAGGATTTGATTTGCCTTTATCAGGATGATATTGGAAATAGGCTATTGCAGATAGCTGTCTGAAATACTTGATGTTCTGTGGTAAATCTAATGGAAAGCGGGAAGTTAGGAAAGATTAGGGAAGAAATGGAGTTCAAATCAAATTACTTTTTATATAATATAAATCCATAGTTCCTGCCCTTTGAATCATGTATACAGGAATAACAATCACATCCAAACTTTATGTAAAAAAATGGGAAAAGATGACAGAAAAGTTCATCCAATGAGTTAGCAATCAACACCAATTTAATTTGGTGCATCCAATTACATATGTAAAGGTGTGTAATTAATTTGTGACTAATTGCAAGTCTAAAGGCATTGTTCCTTTAATTATTATTTAATTTCTTTAGACTTTGCTCAAAACACTATAAATACAGTTTCTTAATATGATATTTTGCCTACTTTTGAGAAGGGGGAGAAACAGCAAGAAAAATTTAAACTAAGTTGCGTACCACTATTAAGGTTTTGTAAAGTCAGCCTCTCTCATGAGCTAAATGTATAACAATGTGTTTTAAATACAGTCAAGTAATACATTCCTTGTGAATGTAACGATAGTAAATGGTCAGCAGAATAGGCACAGTTTGTTTATTCTAATTGTTTTATTTTAAAAATGGCAATAGAAAGAATCAAGACAGTTTGAATAACAGGTCAAAATGTGCCACAGATCACTTGCATAAATGTGGGCATTTGATTTGTGCCTCATATCCTGTCTGTTAAGTTAAACACACTGTCTATAGACAGTGATTTTCCTTTTCAATTAGATCCAAAAGGTCTCAATCTCTGTAGAAATTGATCTGTCATGTACCAAAATGCCCACTTCCTGATGTCTGTCCTCAAAGATGAGCCTGAAACCTTACACCAAGGCTTTATACTGGACTCAGGGGAAGTTAAACACATAGAAATGGTATCCAAAGTCCTCAGCTGAGCTAGTTAGTGTGGAATACTGGAGGTAAAAATGTGCCTTCAACATTGGAAGGCATTCAGTCAAAAAGTGGGACCCTGTAGCACAGTTTGAATAGATGAGATCAGTTTCTAGTTCCTGCTTTGACTTGCCTTACACAAAAATTTCACTAAAACTATGCTTCTACCAGAATTGCAAGTTATCATTTTCTCATCTTATAAGAGAGCTTCTGTTTCTCTTTCCCTTTCTTTGCTTCTGACTTAATGTTTCTTCCATGTTTCCTTGCGGTGGCTAGGTTTCAGCGGGAGCAGAGCTCAGAAGGTAAGGAGCAGTTCACATTGGGATACCAGTCAGGTTTTGATGTGACATTTGCACTCTCTCTTGAACTCTACAGAACCAGGGCATTTCAGCAAGACTTCAGGAGCCTAAGGAATTTTCAGATAAAAATCTGCATCTTCTAAAGATTTGAAGTTTCTCCAGGGCTCAGTGCCAGAATAACAGGGATTTTCAGGATGTCAGTTTCAGTTGTATTTAAACTGTGTCCAAACCACACATTTTAACTGATTTAGTGAAAATAGGTTGAACCACATCCTCCAAAGAGCAGAAGACCCATTCCATAGAGGTTTCCTCTACAAAACATTTTACCATATCAACCTCTTTCTCATCTGAAGGATAACTCTAGAATTATTTGTATTAAAATAACTGCTTTCATATACTCATCCTCATACAGAACCATTTACTCCATCATCTCAGACAATAAGGTCCCGAATATCAGTAATAATACAGTCAGTATGAATGTAAGTGTGTTAAATAACCTGATGCATGATTGCCAGTAGTCTGAATATGAGTCAGTTCTATGGACATTTCACCATTCTTACTTTTGAGTAAAAGATGTGTTTTCTTCCTCTAAAGAGACTTTTGTTAATACAGGTAAGAGAAACAATAATTCAAAATCATACTTTTGTCTTCATTGGTGGTCTTTTACATGTTTGCTTCTAAATTTATATATGTATATATTACGTATGGACATAATGTATGTCAATATATAGCTCAAGTGATCTTGCCTTTGTCTATATGTGCATGTAACAATTTAGAACATATATGTACATTGTTCTGTCTATCTAGCCACTAGTTTTGACAGTTGCGCCTTTTTTTGCAAGAATCAATCTTTATGGTATGATTTTCTCAGGACAAAACCTCCAAGCAGACAGTAGATTTTTTTCTTTCCTTTCAGGGCTACTGCCCAAAACGACTGAATGCTACCAATCACTCAATGAACTGTACCCACAATACCCTTCCCTCCCTACCCTTTTCAAATTAGAGCTATGTTCCGCTCTGCATTTTAAATGATGTATTATAAAGGCATATTAAAATGAAGTGAGCCACCCCAAGCCTTGTGAATGGAAGCAGACTTGCCTGTTTGTGTTTGATATGGTCCACCTATTGTTCACCAAAGCAAGCATCGCCTTTAAATTTGGATCCAGAGACCCAACACTTGGAAATTCAGGGGTCCACTACTGTGAAGGCCAGTCAGTGCAGCAAGCAGTACTTCTGAAGCACGTTCTTAGAAAGTTCTGGGTTTGTTAATGAAAACAAGCCTCTGCACTGTCATAAATGCAGGATTTCTTCAGATTCTATGATTGATGTTACAGATGTTATTTTTAAAAATATTATTACCCTGTTATCAGGGTTTTGTGCTTATAAATAAAAATCTTGGCATTCATTTAAAATAAAGGTCTTTCCAGAACATGTTCACTCAAAATCTTGCTGATAAAATTTGCCTCCTATGTTGATCTTTAGTTTGACTTATATAAGTCTTGGGCAGCAATCCAAGTATGATAAAGACTTACTGTTAAATTTGTTTTATCAACCCAAGTTTTCTTTCAATTGCTGCTAAGAAGTGAAACATTAATCAATCAGCAAACATAGTAAAAATAGTTCTGAAAACAACCTTCAGTAAAAGCTGATATAGAAGCAGTGAAGCATGAATAGCCATTTGCACATTAACTTAAGCAGGCAGCTTAGAGACTGAGTTGCTCAGAAACCAGAGACCATAGCACCTCAAATTAGTTGAAGGAAGAATTAAGCTGACATTATGGCTTGTTCTATGCTTTTGTATTATACTTGTAGAAGTATTTTTAATTGATTATATTACTCTCTCCTCATTTTTTGTGGTTTGGGTTTGGTTTATTTTTAAATAGGATACATCTTTTGCTCTTATGCTCTTTTTTCATTGTATTAGTAAATGAAAAATAGAACTCATTCTGAATCCAACTGAAAATGTGCTGAAACTTTTGTCATCATGCTTTTTCTTTCAATCTTTATCATCTGCTTTTTAAACAGCAGGTTTAGACAAGCAAATGTCAATCTGGATATCTGAGAAAAATATACATGGCAATCACAGACACAGTAATCACAGGATGGTTGAGGATGGCATGGCCCTCTTGAGATTGGCTTCTCTCTCCTGCTGAAAAAGGGGCAACCTAGAACTTTCTGCCCCTGTCCATGTTCAAATAGCTTCTGAATATCTCCAAGAAGGGAGATTCTACAACATCTCTGGGCAACCTGTGCCAGTTTTGAGGAACCTCACAGTAAAAATGTGTTTTCTTGTGTTTCAGGAAGAATGTTATACTTGTTTGGTATTGATTTGTTAGGGGGGTTTTGGTTTTTTTGTTTTGTTTTTATTTGATTTTTTGTTTTGATTTTGTTGGTGGTAGTTGTTTGGTTTTTTTTAATTTAACATGTGCTCATTACTTCTTTTCTATTTAAGTGAAAGAAATCTTATCTTTCTTGCCCTACCAAAAAGTCCTGAAACACAATCTGCAGAATTTACCTCAACTGCAAATAGTTGAACAGATAATTTCTTAATTCTTAGCAATTTCTGATGGAGAAATGCTAATTTTTTTGTTACTGTTTCTAAGAAAAGTTTGGGATTTTTTGGAGCTCTTTAGTTATTTATGAATTTTAAAATACTGACACAAAAAACTTTCTAAGGATAAGAAAGTATAGTTCATATGGAGTTTGCTCTGTAAATAGTGCTGTACTGACAAAATTTCCCTAGATGTTTATTTATATATTTCCCTTCCCAAAACTGTCTTCATAAGCAATACCCTAATCAAGTGAACATAGTCACATATGTAATTCATTCACGGATTTGATAGAATTAGTACGCTCTATTTTTCACCAATAAAAAACAGCATTTACTCTTGGGAAGAAACTTCAGGGACTGGGGTTTTTTTTTCAGCTCTCTCTAATGCCAGATAGTGGTGCTACCTTTAGCTGAGGACACGACCTTGCTTGTGCCAAATTATCTTTGAGATGACCAGAACAATTAAGTCATATATGGGACTACCATTGTCCTTTGATATGTTTCCTCTGAAAATAATGCATATGGCAGGTATCTAGGATTTTTTAAATATCTATTTTGTATATAAATATTATATTATTATTATGCTGTAGAATTAGCATATACAGAGGCTTTTACTGTATATTAAGACCTTTATATTCTACTTTCATTATTACTTCCATTCAACAGTTTTGCTGAGTTATGTATTTTAAATGGGTGACATTCATACGAAATGTATTTACTGAATCTTGAGGCTGTGTCTGGCAATGGACCATTCAAATTCAAAGTGGTCATGAATCATAATCATACCAGAATATGTTGCTTAGCAGCGCTAGGAGGTCAACATCTCAGACAGCTACAAATATTGTGGAGGTCATTGCGCCTGGTGCTCTGTCATGTCAGGGAACCATGTCATATGGTCATATCATAAATGCACCAAGCTTCATCTTAAAAATCAGTTTTTTCTCCCTGCCTCTCATTCTACTAAATAAAGTTGTCTTGCAACTTTCCAAAATTGGATTCCTCTTTTAATCATTTTGAGATGAATCGTGCTTTTTCATTTCTCATATCTTTTATTTGTGGCCTTATTTTTTGCAGATTTTAAGCATGTCATGTATTTACATGTTTATATTGCATATATATGTTACATATTTTTATATGCATTATACATATATATTATACATTCTAGTCAATTCAGTATTGATAAGCTTAGCAAAACAAGCTACCTCGGTTGTCTTCTATAAGTATACCCTTTGTTCTGAGCACTTTGGTGGCTCTTCTCTATTCTGGTTTCATTTCGTCTTCATAGTTCCTGAAGTGTGTGTCAGAGATCAATTTTCATCCATATATTCTGTAACATACACTTGTTTCTATCCTCTAAGTGAGAATTTTCACCTCTCCTTTCTTTAGTCTCTGTCAACTGTTGTTCAACCTAGTTTTAAAATAGGTCTTATTAGTCCGTCCTTAAATGACTTGATGTCGTATTTTGATGCAGTTCATCCAGGTTTTCTTAGGATTTGTGACTATTACTTACACATGAATTAATCTCCTGTCCAGTGATCATCACTCCTGTTTTTTCTTCAAAGCAATAATCTAAATATTTCTAATATTAGAAAAATTTATTTCAAAAAGAAGTATAGAGTGTATTTTAATAAAATCACTCTGCAACCACTCTCAACGACTCTCATGTATAGAATAATCACATGTGGATCCAAGAAAATAAACAAAGAGCTGTATCAGGCAACCTGCATCTTAATTACTTTTGAGTGCATATGTATTCAAATCATATCTATAAACCCAAAATTTTTAATTTTTAATTTCATCTTTGGCATCACAGCAATGTTGTGACAACAGGCGTTTATGAATATTCGAAATATATTGGGACATTCCCTAAATCTGTGTAGAACAATAAGACAAAATTCAGCTCAAAACTGCAACAACACCAGTACAACTCAGCGTGAATATAAACTTTTTATTACCTTCAGAGGAGAGGGAAGGTTGTTTGAAGCACTTACTTTCCTGCCAGCAGTTGGAAGAAAGGCTGCAAAGATAGGAAAAGATTTAAAATCTTTTGAATACTATGAATACACATCAACTCTTTCATTTCCTATTCCTTTTTCTTTCAGGAGCTGTTCTGAATCAAACCCTAGTCCAAACACATTTTCAAAAAACATTTATGAAAGCACTAAGACTATTAGGGCTGAATTAAAGAAGAAATGGCAGTATTTCTTCATCATCATGATAGGTGGCGGATTAGAAGTTCAGTGGACAGGCCACAGTCACAGTAATTGCCCAATATCACCTTCTGAAGTGTTTTTAAAAGTAAGAGCAAACATTCTAGTCTACACCTGCCTGGGTCTGTGGGTGAGGCAACAAAACCTCAAGGTCATTGTTGACTGATGAAGGGAATTGTGTTGGCTCATCTAAGCTTGATGATAGAAATTACAAATAAACAAAAATTGCACCACATCCCTTGGGATCATACAACAAAGTGAAAAGGAAATTATGATCTAAAATATTTATTTTAATTCTGTAGTTACTGAAAATAAAGAGCTTTGTTTTGCATTATGCCACCTTATTCCCTTCTAAACAATTGTTAGATGTTGACTCATGTCTGATTCAGATATACAACAATATTCTCAGTGGGTGGTGCACTAACTTAGGAAATTTTTGCATTGTTCTGGCTTGTCAAGCTTGCATTTTCATGCAAATCTTGATTAAGTTCACTAGAAGAAAAAAGATGATCTCAAATTATACCTTGAAATAACAAACAGCCCAAATTTAAGAAAACAGAAGATGCACTTCTTTATAGAAGTGTCAGTGTAAAAATGATTGGTTTAATGACTTAGTTCTCTCTAGCGTTCCTAGCCTCCAGGTGACAGTCCCAATCATGAGCTCAAAAATCAAAGTTTACCCTTTGAGTACTTGGTATCATTTAAACACTGTGATCATGCAGAACACATGTACAGAAGTAACCTTCTCCTTAGCAGCTGGACTGTTCTTGGAAAAGTTTATATATTTTTAAAGCAATTCATGTGACACCAGTGACTCCAGTACTCATTTATACTCAATATATATGTATGTATTGTTGATGTGTCAATATCAACATTTAAACATATCCCTGTTCCTACTGAAAACTAATTCTATACTTGTATTTTATAGAATCCAGTACTTCATATTCTGAGTCCTGGGTTTCCTCCCCAAAATCCTTTTTGTCTTCCCAGTCTATGTTCAAACATCAAAGTTCAAAAATCAAAATAGTATACAAACTTTTGAATTGAAAGCTAAAACTCTCAAGAGGCATGCATAACAATATTTTCTTCCTTTTAAAATCACATTGCAGACTACCTTGACGTGACTAACACAAAAATCCATATGACACCTTTTTGGCACAGAAGAAGGACTGAAGTATGTCCTTAAGCCTCTCTTAAGAGACAGTTTAGATAGCATAAGGCAGCTGAAACTAAATTGAAAATAATGGTCACCAAGGTAATTTTTTGTCATTTTTAGGGACAGAGGTAATATATCAAACTACAGGATAAAGCTGTTAGGACAATATCAGTATGGCATTTAGTGACAGATTTACACCCAGCAATTAGAAGCTAAGAATTCACAATTTTGAAGAGACTGTCTGCACACATTTTGCGATGATATAATCCATTCGTTATACTTCTTCCATAATTTTGTTTGCAAATTAATCTATTTTTCAACCTGAAGTTGAACATAAGTCATACAGATTGGCAAAATTACATACATTACTAAGATTAAATTTCTTGTTCCTCTATAAACTGTTCTTATAGGACCTGAATTTAACTTTTTCAAGAAAAAACACAAACATTTATCAGAGTGGTTAGAAAAAGGTTAACCTGATTCTTCAGAATCATAGGAGTTAAGGGGAAAAGTATAGTAACCTTTGAAAATGTTGTATTTTATATTAATTTGTGTAAATGAAAGGGAAGGAAGCTTTTAAATCTGCTTCTGTTAAATTTTATTTTACCTATCTGCAGATGTCTGAGTGTGTTTTCTCTTTCTGGTACCCAAAGACTCTAAAGACACTTACATGCAGAAAGCTGAAAAGGCAGTAAGTATGTTATATTACAAATGTCTTATTGTCTTATTTTTAAAAGAGTTGCGCTGAAAATAAATGGGATTTTATTGGCCTTTTCTCAGGGTATGTAAGCGCTAAAGTAATTCTTCTTAATATATTACCTATTTGTACTAATGACTCCGGATCTTAAATATCACTGATCCAAAACAAAAAGATAAAGGGTTCAAAAAAATTATCAAGAAAGCCTACTCAAGTTAAATGAAAGCAAAACTGAAATTGAAGAATTTATTTTTTTGTAGATGAGAAAACTTTTTAAAGCATTGCCAGAAAGAACATTTTCTTGCAAAGATCTGACAGGACATGATTTGGTGGGACACAAAGGAGTAGAAAAATAATAACCTTTTTTTGTTCCAGAAGCATAACATTTTCCAAAGATAGGACAGTTAATGCCAAAAGTTTCTGTACACAGTATTGCTTTGACTAAGATCACGTAGTATAAAATTAATAATATCCTTTTAAATAAAACTTGCAGATAATAAATTTATTTTGTAGAAAGGGGGAAAAAATCTTCATTCATCGGTAAGTAGGATGCTTTGATCTGTTGATTAAGCTCCTGTTTGGAATGCGCATTCCTTGGAGTCTCCATGGGGATCCAGATAGTTGCATTATGTACAGTGCCTAACCACAGAATTAACCTAATTCTAGTGTATTTTCTGCACTTTAGCAGTTATTAAAACAGGTTGCTATGGTAATACTGTTGAACTCCAGAATAATCAAGACGCTTATAGAATAAATTTGTTCTAATAATCAGAGCTAGGAACAATTGCTCCCTATTTATCTGTGCACTGTGACAGAGTTGCAATTGTCAGAAAGTCAGCCAGCCTTATAATTTTAACAGGACTCTTGGGAAGAATGGAAATTACGGCTTTGCAGGTGTGGAACAGAAACACAGAGAAGCCAAGTGATTTGGTAGTCTCACAGAAGGTCTGATGGACTTGCGAGTTATTATAAACCTTTTAAGCCCAAACAAAAGCATCCAATGTAACGAATTGTCCCTTCTCTCATTTAATCTTTGTGTGTGTAAATTCATCCTCTTCTGTTTAAGGACAGGTTGAAATGTCCTAGAATTTTTTGCTCTGCTGGTGTCTAAAAGCAAAACACACAAACAAGCAAGCAATTAAACAAACACGAAAATCTGACTGTGTTGATTACAGGTGCCCTAGAAAGCTAATCAAGGCCGGGAAACAGATTTGAACACTTGCACACAAGTAGAACTGTTAGCATAGTGCAAATAACCCGCTGCTGTTTGACTGCACAGTTCCTGCCAATGCTTGGCCCAGGACCACAAAAGCTCTCCCAGTCAACGCCAGAGCATGATACTGAGCCCATCAAGGAGCAGCAAAGACACTCCCTCCCAGAAGGCAACACCAGGTTCCTGCTAGAACCTAGAGCAAAAGAGTGATTTCTCACTCTCCTTTACTCTGAAAAAGAAGAAAAAAACAAAGTGAATGAGGAGCTTTGGACAATGCAGCAAATTTTATGTGCTGCATAAAGACTGGTTAAAGGTGTAAGTAGACAGGAAAATCTAGATATTATGTGTTATTTTGACAAAAATTTTGGAAATTTCAGTTCAGAGGTAATTTCAGGGTGTTTGAATAGGCTGTCTTACACAAATACTTTATGTTATTGATGGCTTCTTCCTTTAAATTCTTTTCAATCCCTCCAAATTTCCACAGTAACTGCATACTACAGAAATATGTATTGAACATTGTTTTAATTTAATCTAGATACAGCATAAGGAGAAAATAAATTCTGCTTCCATTATATAATCTTGTTGTGAAGGATGAAGAGTCAGAGAATTAAATTCTCTGAGATAGTTACTAGCACAGTAGTTAGGAGCAACGTTTCCTAAGACCATGAAGCTTTTCAGAGTTTTTAGTCTATTGGGGATCAGTGTCCTGATGAATATCTATCAGTCCTCTTCAGCTGGAAGTGTAGCACAGGACCATTTTATTCTTTGTATTTTCTACCCAGAGAAAGAGGTTTCTAGACTCATGGAAGAACACTGTGTGAACTCTCTTTTTCATTGAAATTGCATAAATTGCATCCATTTATTCCCCTGAACTATGCATCCATAAAAGTGTGCTATCATATGATTAATCTAATAAACCTTACTCCATTTCTTGGTATTTTATGAAATACCTGTTTAAGTTTGAAGGTAATCCAAGTAATGTAAACAATTGTGGGAAGAAACCATGCTTTTGGAGTGCTTATAGGCGGACAATTTACTAATGAGTCATTGTAGTTGCCAGGAAATGGATTGAATGAGCAAATTTTGATTACTTTGAGTAAATTGAGTCAAAGACTCGTTACCAATTTATGTACACGTAGCTGTCTGAGCATACCAAATGGTAGGTAATGCTTTTTGAAATAGTAATCTAATGTTCTGCATCTGTAGGAGCATTAACCTAGTGGTTCAATGCTCTTCAGTGCTTGTAAAATTCAACAATATGTGCTGTAAGGACATACAATTACATGTTGTAATTCAAATACATAGAACAGTCAGACATCTTAAGTCAAAATATGTTTAACTATTCTTGTCTAATGAACTCTTCTCAGATAATATGCTAAAAAATAAAGGAAGGAAAAAAGCAAGAAAAGAAAAAAGCTATCAAGAGAGGACATTCTTCAGCTATTCTATGAAGAGTGAAAAGAAGATCTTGAATGGTGGAAGGAGTGAGATATTTGCAGAATCGCCTGACTTGTGCCATGGAAATAGTGCTGAGTGACATTAATGAAATGTCTATAATCCCTTTAGCAGTTCTTAAATTAACACTGCCCCTACTTACAAGTAAAGGTACAAATGATATGATTTGTAACTCCATCATTTGTCTAAATGCACAAAAATGTCTCCACTTTCTGGGGCTGGCTGTTTACAGAAAGAACAAAGCACATAAGAACAGAAAATTTACATAATAAAATACTTTTTATTTTAGAAAATACTGTTAAAACTGCAGTAATTTCTAATATACATTTGTGGATTACCATTACTTCAACTTTTTATACGCTAGCATCTGCCTATCTTCATGGTTCCTGAGGCTCCCAGTCCTCCACTATTACCGTCCTTAGTCAGATAAGAGAAAATAATTAGATTGCCTTAGATAACTGCTTGGGAATTAAATTCCAGTTTCTTAAAATTAAGTGGACCCCTGACAGATTTTTTAGTTCTGTGCTTCTATCAAGGTGCCATTATGACTAAATAATGTTTCCAGTGTACTTGTATTCTTAGGTACAAGAAGCCAGGATAAATATGTGCAACATAAAAATGCGTAAAAAGAAACAAAATAAGGGGTGTCTTAAATAAAGGACACCACAAAAAACCCAACATATGTTTAAATTTGTTATTGATATGCTGCTTCATTAGCATGGCTATCTTATCATTGCACTCTTCTCTATGAACAGGTGTCTCCAAAGTGATTAAATCTGTCTCATTTTTACTGTCTAACCAGGAGAGGAACTCAGGGGAAAAAAGTGTGATTTTGGAACACTGAATTCCTGACCCAAGATTGTCTTTAAAATATTTCTGTTATACTAGTTATCTAAACAAGAGCATTTCCTCTTCTATTTTTTATTTTCTAATTAGGCCTTGTGATTTTTTATGAAAAATGGCATTTTCTGCAAAAGAAACTAAATTACTTTCTATCTAATTTTTATAATGTATGAAGGATTATCTATCACATGACATTACCTGGAGGACCATCGGAAAATATGCTCAACCCATCTCAAGAAAAGATTATTTTAAATGACTAAAGGAAGCTCAAGAAATGATCCTGAGACTAATTATGAAAGAAGAGCAGGTATCAATAAAACAGATGTGAAAAAAAATTCCTAGGAAGTGCCCAAATGAGGCATCACAAGAACTATTGGATATAACGATAGAGAACGTTAACCAGGAGACCTTAGTGTAGATAACAATGCTCTTGACAAAAGTCACTGAGGCAAATTCAAAGACCATAAATCCTTGGTTCCTCAGTATATACTTAACACATGGATACACTTTGAGATCAAAAGTTTAAAAAGAGGAAGAATAAAAAAAGTATTTTGATATATCCAAGATCTGTAACTATAACTGAGAGCAATGCCAAACAGCAAGAAAATTGGAAGCAGAACAAAATTTTTGGAAAGATTTAAATTACAGACTTTTAGAATTTCAATTAATTTCTAATTTTTTAAGGCCAGCATTAAGCTCTCATGGGGGAAGCCAGAATTTTTTTCATGACTACTGCTAGGAATTTGCTTTTTGCATTCTGTCTGATACTGTCCCCAGTCAGCATCAGCAGACTTGACTAAATGGGCACTGGATATATTTTAACAATATCAACCCTGAGACCTCAAGAAACAGAAAAAAACCTGACTAAAAATATAAGATATGCCATTCCTCTTAGCTAAGAAGACAGTACAAGGCACAAAACACATAAGCCATCACCTCTAAGAGATAACAGGAAACTAAAAAATTAGTGTGCGATACATAGGTCACAGTGATACAATTTAGGTATATATATTACAATACATTTAATAATTTACAAAGTCCATGAAAGTAGTAGAAATAAAAATAGCTTGAGGACAAGCTAGGGAGCTTATACATATTTTTCATACAAGGCTTAAGTGATCAACTGCCTCCATTACTTAAGTAGTGCAAACATCTTTCTTTGAAAACAGTGTGAATCACGTATTCTTCATCAGGTATGACCATTAAACATTTAAAATTGGAGGTATTTTAATTATTCTCTGTCATTCTTATTCTACTCCTTGACCAGATAGATAAGATATTATTAATAGTTGAGGACATACATGCTGTAAATTTCTTGAACAGAATGAGTAATTGAATAAAACATAGACATAAAATCATAACGATTAAATTGTTTAATCTTTATTTCCTTTGCTATGTAGGCAAAAGATTGTGCTTAATTCTTCTTTCAGCACAGCCAAAATAATTTTGTAGGGATGTGCTGTTCTCACTGACAAGGGTGTGGTCTGACATTTTCTGTCTTAACTACCTCTATACCAGGGTCCTGGCAACAAACTTTGGGAAACCAGCTTCTCCCAATGTCCCATCACATATGAAATATGCAGAGTTCATTGCAATTACCTCTCTTTAATTGTCTGTCATCACTTTAGCCTATGCTGAAAAATAATGAGTTGCACAGCCCTGAACATGAGGACAAGATCAATCTGTAGTTAATTTAAGCATCTATCTAACAATATGCTAAGTGCTCTGAACTCATTCCAGCAGAGCAACTACTTTTGGACTCAGACCTAAACATTGGAACTGTCCAGCTGAATCCAAGGAGACATCCCTCTCATCCTTGAGGCTAAACAGTTCTTGTAATTGCTGGGCCTAATTATTTTCTTGGATCAGTGACAGCATGCTCAGCATTTCGTAAGATCAAGATTAGGTCCAGAAAATTGTAGAACTCAATCCTGTACTTTGTTTTCTTTTCCAGTTTTCCAGTACAATTCTAGGAAGTAGTCCAGCCTTCATGTGAGCAAAGTAGCTATACCCAAATTTTTCTCAACATGACTGAAGCTGGCAACACGGACCTTTCTAAAGTAAATTAATTTCTAAATTTTAACAAGTGTTAACATAAAACATTTATTTTTGTATTTTTATCTATGTATATACACATTTTATATATGCAAGTACAGTGCCATGTGTGATAATTTTACCTTTGAGTTTGAATGGAAAATACATCAAAATGTAGCAATGTGATATCAAAGTGAATTCAATCTTGAACCTAATATCTCTCATCTTGCCTCATAACTTTATAAATAGAAACAATGAAATATGCAGAACAAAAGCCTTAGCTCAAAGCAAATCACAGAATAGTCAACATAGAGAAACTGTTTCAAGCAACCATGGGAAGCATCTGGTCTTTGTGAACTTAAAATTGAATGGAAAACACATCTGTCCAAAAATCAGATCTGGCAGCTGTTGTAGCCAGCTGTTACTTTGTCCATTTAAAAAGAAGAAAAAGCATATTACTTTTAATTAACCATTTCCTACTCCCACTTCACTTTGTCAGTGCAGAAGTATCACTATACTAACTCAATCATGTTAAAAAATTATACTGCAAATAAATACTAGCATGAAATACGTATTATATCCAACCTAGGTCAATCCTGCACTGGATATTAGTTTGATAGAAAATGATTAGTAGACAGGTAGTATGGACTGTAAATGCAGTTTGAAGGGCTACAGAGATTAGATTTCACATTCTAACTGAGGCCTGTTCACAGGTTTCCTCATTTGAACCATAGGAAACATTTCCTGTGACCTGCTAAGGAACCCAAATAAAACAGTTTTGAGAGGATTTTTATTTTCAAGTGATCTGGCAACTGCATCATAAACATCACAACATCATTAAAAAATAATACAATTTCCTTTTTACCAAGAGGGTAGTAGTTTTGCCATTTTCTACAGGTTGATCAATATTAAACTGTAATTAGACACTATTCATGATCCTATTGCCATGTAAAAGTTATAACTGGTGGGTTTTTTCAGGTTACTCTATTATTTCTTTGTGTATCTAAATAGAATAAAATATGTTTTCTTTGGTATGTATTTTTTTTGTTTTCTCTGGTATGTATTAATTTAACAATATTTCTTGTGAGGTAAGGTCTCCTTTCACAGCCTTGGTTGTCTTCAGCATCAATTTGCTAGTCAACTAAGACATTATCAATCTCAAACCCAGAAGACTGAAAGAAAAATCATATGGAAGGGGTCTTTTCTGTAAAAACAGGCATGAGTCAAAATACCAAAATTTTGAATTCTCATTGAATCTTTATTGCTTTCCTTAAGGCAAAAGAGATTAACTTGCTGTAGGAGCTTGGTTTCACCTTATGAAAAAATGTGTTGCACATTTGCATTTATCTAAAATTGAATATTGACAGGAAAAGCTTGAACAATTTACCTTTGCCTAAGACATAGCTCAGTTGTCTACAGCTTTTGTTTGGTCCTGCTCAGAACACTATACCAATTTCTGCTAAGGAGGAAGTTCTCTAACTTACGTGGTAAAATATTTATTTAATGCCTAAATACATCGATGCTAGAGTGTAAACTTTGCCCTTCTCAAGAAAAAAAAATCATATGATTTTGAATTACATTTTTTGCTGTGGAATTACAGAAATTAAAAAGACTTGTCTAATATTACCAGAAGCAAAATATTGCATGTAATACACAATGAGGATTTTACCAATAAAAGCATTTTAATTGTCTCACTTTCTGTTGATATTTTATTTTTTTTAAAAATCTTTTTTGAAACCAACATAGTTAGAAATATTTGTAATAAGTTTAAGTGAAGAAGAATATGCTTCATGTATTTTCTGTGCTCCAGACATGGCCTTGTAATTTAGAGAGACACATTCAAGGAGAACTTCAAGCTTTACAGTATGCATATTTTGTTTATAAAATTCTAGAACAATGCTAATATTCTTCCTATATTATTATAATAGATCTCAATTGCTTTCATAATTTTCCTTCTGTGCAATTTCTAATCTATGTATAATGAATTCACACAGGGTCCTCACTGATAGAGCTGATGCTATTTTTTTAATCGTGCATGGCATAAAAAGAATGGTTTCTTTCTCTATTTGAAGTGCCATTTACTAAAATTGTGTACCCAATGAAAACAAAAAATGCTACAAAAACGTTTCACAAGACAATAACAACAACTCATTAAAAAAACAAAATAAAAAACAGTGTATATACTCTACAACTGGAAAATTTATTCCTTTTGCATGTGGTTGTCGGATAGTATTTTTAGCAAAAAGTTAATTTTTTAAAATTGGAATCTGTGAGTTTCCATAATAGGCAGCTTTTAGAAGTTTTAAGGTCATGCTTTCCTGCAAATACATTGTTCTGTGTGTCTAACTATGTAGTAAAATTGATTAACATTTTCTAATTACATGGACAGCAAATACTGAGAACTCCACTTATTTTTCCCAGTAGTATTGATTAAATTACTTTGGTGGCTGAAAACCTGAGAAACTTCTTAGATACTGGGATTATTTTAATAGGCCTGCTTTTATTTTTGAAACTCCTAATGAAGGTTACATAGTTTTCGTTATAGTTCTGAGTTTTCACCTTCCCACTTATGGCTTCTTTTTTTTTTTTTTTTTTAATTATGCTTATATAAGTGTGGGGTATTTTTACTCATAATTGCAGAAATTGCAGCTCTGTAGAACTATATACACTTTTTTAATTTTTATTTTCTCTCATACTAAAATTCTTAGGAAAAAAAAGGTGACGTTAAACTAGACAATACTTTAAAAATATCTTCCGGGGAAGAGCAATACTTGTTATCTACTTTCTCACACTAAAACAAGTTGAACTCCTCATGTCCTCTTTGGTTTTTTTACTTCCTTACATAAGCTGGTCTGCACAGTGAGCATACTTGAGAATTTATCATAGAAAGGATCCTTAGAGAAGACTGATTTCATCAGTGATGCTCTTCCATCTCTTCCACTTCCTTCCTTGTGCTTGAGTAGTTTAACCAGTAAAATGGAGATAGTCCTCTCTAAAAGGCCTCATGTTTTAGTTAGCAACAATAATGTAAAGTACTATTGAAAACTTTCCACCTCAGCAGTCTTACACAGAAAGAATTTTTTCCTCAAGTGCTTGATTAGCAAAATTGCTATATTTTCTGCAGCTACAGGTATGTTATACATTTGTGTCTTACTGTCCAAAAGTATTAATTAAAAAACAGTCTACTATGTGTACCATGCTATGATGGAGTCTCCAGATTGGACTTTGCTCTGAATGGTAGTGGATTTTTTTGGCTGAAATAGCAATGGGCTGATAAACATATTTGACAGTAGGGAATCAATGGAAACAATGATTAGTGATCATATAAAAGGATCTTGTGCTCTCAACAGCACTGTGCTAACTCAGGTCTATAAATTTTCCACTGATTAAATATTTGTTGTTAAAAATGAGACATTATCTGTCTGAGCGCTGAAGTCTTTTTGTTAATCTGCCTCCATCATTCTCTGGATTAACAAAACATGAATCCATACTCACTTTCATTAGGATGTAGCTTCCAATAGAATGGCAAAAGAAAGAAGATGGGTCATGGCAAATGTGTCAGTGAGGTGGCTTTTGAAATGTTCAGTGTCATGCTGATATAGATAAACATTGTCATCATTAGATTATTAGTTTGTCCTTCTCTTATTCATAGTTTTTCTTGCATTACCTCTGATCTATTAGATCATAAGCATGACACAAATTACCTTAATTACTTGTATACGAGGTAAAATGTTCAATGTATTTATCAGCAGAGGAAAACTGATTTCAACTAAAAGAGTCAGTATTTATGAGGTCAGATCTGAAGAATATTTATTCCTTTGAGTAGCTCTAGTTACCCAACAAATCTGAAACATTTCTAAGACTGGAATATATTTTTGGAGGAAACCTTTTTGAGATTGATAAGATTAAGACTACTATTTTCATATTACACTTCTTAAAAATCATTCTTCATTTTATTTCTTTGTGTTTCACATGAAAGCAAATAGATCATTAGATATTTTATTGAGTATACTCTAGAATATTTTTCCTTTTTATATTTTTATATTATTGAGTATATTCTTAGAGTATGTTGATATTTTAGTCTGGATAGGTAGCAGGACTACGGTATAGAAATGAGGATTTAGTTGTCCTCTATGATGTCATGATAACAAGGAAAGAGAAACACTATCCTGGATCTGAAAAGCCCTAAATCTGTTAGTACTTTAAAAAATAAAATAAAAAAATCAAATTCTCTGAATTAGGTTTAAAGGAAGCAAATTAGTTTTTCCAGTTGTAGATTTCCTTTGGCTACAAAAAGGGAAATAATTTATTTACTTCTGCAATACCACAGGTCTGATCCATCTGTAAGAGACCCGGAAGTAAACACGAAAATAGTCACAATTACTTTTAGACTTATATTAATAAAAATAAATAAATAATTGTTGTAACGCAATTAAATTGCTTATAATTGAATACACTCTTTTGACTGTGAGATCATTCTAAATAGATAAACAGCAGGATATATGATGAAACAGGCAACCTGTTAATTCAATCTATCAGCCTTACCTTAATTCCTTTTCTTCATAACAAATATAGTAATACATTTGCCCACACATAATGGAAAAATTTATTGACTTCAAATACCACTGATGATGGGTATGATCAGAAAATGTTCAAGTAGACATGAGCACTTCCTTCCTAAGTGCAGTGTAGTGTTTTCTCTTACATTTTTGTCTGAAGCTAAGACAATCTATTGGTTTGGCTTGTCTTTGTTTCATTGAGGCCACCTAGCATGCGTAGCAATATCTGGAAATTCTGCTTATAAGACTCTTCCATCAGGATAGGATTTGGGCCAAAACCAGCAGTACCAGACCCTGAGCAGAAGCAGGTATACTGCAGCCTGAGAAGGGAGCCTTATCTGGCTACCACAGCACAATTTAAATGCTTCAAACCGTATGTGGAGAGTTGTTCAGAAATAACATGATCTTAGAGCTCTGTCTTAATAACTGGAAAATAATTTTCACAGCAGGAAATTATGTACTTCTAGTACATAATAGATGCAATTGCACAAAGTATGGATACAAGCTTACTTCAGCATGTGTTTTCCTAATGTTTGTGGGTTTGAAACATACTGTCTGCATGCATTTTCCATAATGGGAGTGATATTTTCAATGGAAAACTCTCACATCTTTTGTACAATATAAAATTGTTCAGCTATCATCTACTCAGCCCTAATCAGTTAACTCTTTCCCAAATTAATGAATTGTGAACTAGGACAAGTCCATGATGTTTTGCAGGCCTGAGTAAATTGAAGTATATGACTGTGAGTGAAAGTATTCAAGGTGACCTCAGTGTCAGAGAACAATCCTAAAGGATTTTGTTGTACTGAAACAGGTATAGCCTCTACAGGGAACCACATTTTTCATGTCTACTCCTAGCTTTAATATTATCGCATTTTGAACTCAGATTCTGCACTCTGTGTTATGCTACATGCTTTTCTGTTTGAAAAATACAGCCTTAGGGGTAACAAATGCAATGTTTTGTCAGTGTATCAAAAAATCTTGTCAGTAGCAGTTATTATTAATTTTCCTCCAATTTAGACACACTGCTACCTACGTCTTGCCTTCGTACCTTCCACAGGTGCCACAAACTGACTGGAGCAGTCACTCTGCGGGAAATCATTGCATAAATATAATGCATATATTTGCTACACAACCAATTCACGCTCTTTTGAAAGAACCACTCTAATATGCCCTCTCTCCCTCACCTCCCACCCTCTCACCAAGACGTGGATGGTGGAACAATCTGATGATTTTCTTCTATAATAGCCACTAAGTCCAACTATGTCTGGCAACCAGGCATTTCAGGTTGGTTTCACCCTATTATAATTTGTAATGGCTTTGGCAGACCAATGTGGTTTTAGTGAAACATGCATGATTCCTTCATTAGGTCTAGCATGTGTTTCTTCAGCTATTTGGCTATTTAGCATAAATCTGATAATATATCTGGTAGGGAACCTTTTTGAGGTCATCTAGCTCATTTATTAATAACCACTTTTGCAGATAATGTTAGTTTCAGACTCATCTTCACACACCATCTAAAAGAAATTTAAGAAACCCACAGAAAGTATTTCAGTTTTTGTTCCTATTTTAGATTACAGTTTTTCCATAAAGTGGAGGGAATACAAAACACATGTAACTTAGAAATTCAAATATTGTGAAATTTTATTTAAAAAATAGTAGAACAATTAAAACTGTCCCATTTATCAAGAATGTTTAATATAACACTAAACCTTAACTTTGTCTGTGTGGCAGGGGACTTTAATGCTGGAAGCTCTTGAATGTTTAGCTCTCATGCACAGGATTACAGTAAGCCTCAGTCAATCAAAAGTCTTTCTGCTGAGAAGCAGGATAAAGATCTCAAAACTTACTGCATGCTGACAGCTTTTCTGGACTGCTTCCGACAAGAAGCTATGAGAACTTTTTGAAGAGAGGTACATAAGTGCATTCTTTCTTTATTGTACTAGGTCATATGTCTTGGTTGTTTCCTGACATTTCATTCTTGGAGGTCACCAGTAATGCCTGTATTCTGAAGAACATGTTTTGACTCCTCAAGTGCTTTAACAATAGTTTACAGACATGAGAATGCAGGTTGTCCTGGTCAACCTCTAACTGTGATGAATGAAGGTGAGGCTTTAAGGGGCAGTTTGTGTGTGAATTGGGTCTGGTGAAGATGGAGTTAATTTTCCTCACAGCTTTTTCCTGCTACTTACTAAGGGGTTAGACAATTCTTGCTCTTGATGACAGCACGAAGTTGCATATACATTTTAAGTTGATTTTCCAAAAGCAGGACGATAACAAATATGGGTTTGGAAGCATACCATGAATTTAACACTGACAAATTCCCAGTACAAATATGGCTTTAAAAAAAGTATTTTCAAGCTTATTTACCTGTTGAACTAAAACACATTCTTACTGCCCTTTGTTGGTAGAGTCCTGTTTAAACCTTTGCTACTAGTAGAGGCCAGTTGGGATTACAGCAATTTTGGAAGCCTTATTGACAACTCTTCAGTTGCAGAAGAAGCTGTCTATTTCCATAATGTCTGGTGGAGAGGATGATGTATATTCTGTGTTACTCATCTCCTTACTTCTTTCCTACAGATTCAGTTTTTCTAAGCTCTCTTGTGTAAAAGTTAAATGAGAAATGTGGAATTCACCCTGGTGGAATGATCTATGATTATTTATTTACCATGAATGTTATAAAGACGACATGTTTCTCTGCCCAAGCATGTTCATTTGGAAAGAAGTGAGATTTTGAAGGGAATATTCCAATTGTTCCTGCTTGCTGATGTGATTTGTGTCATGGAGAATGCCCAGACTACATTGACTCGATCATTTGTGAATGAAACTTAACAGAAAAATGCACTCCAATCCCTCATGGATGTTCCAATACGGATAATGAGATTAATAGTATGGCATCAGGTCATCGGAAACAAATGTTATGCTTCAAAAATCATTCTTATGATAACTCTACCATATTTTAATGAAAATATAGTCAATGACATTTCAGAGTGGAAGGGTGCAAAATAGCAACACCTGGTCTCAGTGGCTTAACAAATTCTGATTATAAACAATTGATAAATTTAATTGAAAGATCAAAGTTCCATTTAAATCTGAGAGGAATATGTTAACATATATTTATTTCTTTATTCTCATCTTTTAAAAGCTATATGTCATGGCTATGGATGCACACACATTTTCCTAAGAATGGATACTGTGCTTTTTCAGCTGACACGGACCATGCTTGATGAGAAAATATAGCAGACAAAGGTAAGCAACATGTTACAGAAAAAACACCCCCTTGTCAACTACAAAAGTGATGACTCTCATCAGAAATATGGTAATGATTTCTTATCAGTGATTTGTGCCTGAAACTAAAGCTGTTAAATTAGGTGGGAAACTTTCCAATGGTTAGCTTGCAATCAGTCTTGATCTGCAAGTCAGGCAATGAAGGTAACTGTACCTGCTCTAAACTCCAAACTCTTTTAGAGATAACTTGCCTGTCCCTTATTTCCCTCTATAGGCACAGAGGAAACCAGGAAAGGAGGATTGCACAAGTATTCTGAACATTTTGTATCCAGTTCTCATAGTGATCTTGAGAACACTATGAAAGTTTCAAAAGCAATTGACTTTTTTCTCCTAATATTTGATGATTTGGTGTCAGGGCTCCTTAAACCAATATTAAGCTGTCCAGGAAAGAAAACACCTCTGCTTCAGGAAACTGGTAATGAAAATATAGTAATTTACTATTATATACAAATCAAATCACAGAGCAAGTGATAAAAATAAGGGAGGATATGATTTGGCTTGCTGGTTTGTGCTGGTCTTTAAAAGACTTGCAATGATCACATAGTCTGTATAATGTAGATCTTATTTTGGTTTGGGCTTTAGGCACTTTGGATATTAAAGTATAATTTTGACCCTGCAAACAATCTAATGTGACTATTGCTAACCATCTTCAAAATCATATTGAAATTGCTCAGTGGTATATCTGAATGAACCATATAATCACCTTTCTTCCTATAATACCTCTAAATTACACTGAGTATGATTAGAGTATCTTTTACTAAACTAAAATTCATATCATTCTGAACTAATGTTCTTGTGGCAAACTAGTTTACTCAATTGCAAGGCTCTGAGTCTTTATAGCTTTTCCAAAGTGTTTCATCTGATTGCTTTCTTGCTTTTCTAAACTGCAGATAGAAATAGTTTAGACTAAGTTTGCTTTCAGCTTTCATGGTACTTACAACACCAGAACTATTAGACAGTGTCTGGATTCACTTTGCTGTAAAGCGTATATAAAAAAAAACAAAATCAACTCTAGTCATTTCTCACCGACTGTCTTGGGTGGAGGCAAAGGTAAGCAGATCATGATGATAAGATGAATTGTAAAAACAGTGTGGGGAAAATAAGCTCAATGTAAGCTTTAAGAGAAAAGGCCATCAGATATGAAGCACTATAAAAGAGAGACCCAAATGAGTAGGATAATGTTTGCGTGATGTACTAGAGACACATCTGTAGTGTTCTTGGAGGTTGAACAGAAGGTTGGGGATTAGATACGAGACTCTCCTAAATTAGCAAAGTGTTCTATCAAAAACCTCTCTGCTGAAATGGGTATTGGACTGGGCACTAAGCAAGTTGCTACTTGACCTAAGGCAAGTTATATAAATTAGGAAAGATTTAACTAAAATTACATAGATTCTAGGGCTATTTTTTAAGTAATATTTCATATTACTTGATAAAATACTAATCTTGTAAGTGAATGCAGTCAATGAAAGTTGAAAAGTCTAAGCATGGAGGAATGAAACCGGGAGATGATTATTTGGAGATGACAATTTAAACCAAGGGTGCATTTGGAAAAAAATGCCATTAGAGGAGTCATAAGTGACAAAGGTAGAGTCTGGACCTGGTTTTGAAAATTATGAAATTGTATCTCCTTTCTATACCTTCATTCTTACTGAGACAATCAAATTTGAAAAATTTTATTTCACTGATGATACATTTGACTTCTATTCTCTTATACATTACAATATATTTTTGAATTACTGTAGCACCTCTAAAGTCCTATCAGAAAATTGCCTTTTCTCCTTCTCAAAGTGTTCTGATTCACTTGTTCTAATTCAGCACCAGATATTTATTATACTTTTGTACCTATACTGCCTGCAATGATTTGTACCCAGGAAATTTTTTATGGAAAATTAGGTACAATAATAAGATGCAATTGTAATTTAGGGATAAATGTCTAAAAGGATTAGGGAATAACATTATCTGGATATCATAGATAAAAGGTTATTTCAGTATTCTCTTCCACTCTTGATCTTGCCCATCTGCTTCATTTCAGAAAGGTAACAGACTAACATTTTAATCCTTGTTGTTTACTTCGTATTTTTGAGGTCTTTTGGTTTCAAACTGTTGTCTTCATAAAAAGAAAAACAGAGGCAAATTTAGCATTGATACCTTTGTGTTTGGCATTGCATTTTCCTGAAAAAAAAAAAATTTAAAATGTCTTGCTTTGATTTTGTTGCATATAATTATACAAAAAAACCCCACATAACTGTAAAACCAAAAATTCACCTTTCAGAACCAGGGAACTTTTTAAGTGTTTATCACATAATTTTTTCTGACCTACTGTGATTTTTAAGTGATAAAGTAGAAAAAATAAACCAAGTAAAATAGCATATACTTTCTTATAGTCACATGAAGATAGTATTAAGTTCTTAATAGAAGTTTTGCTTCTTTTCTTGCTTGCTTGTTGTTTTTAAATAAGTGACCACTTAATAGGCTATTTCAGATGAGGAACCATAAAATTTAACAAAACGGACTATTCTGTGTGGTCACTGACATCCATACTCACTTAAGTTTGATGATTAGCTGATAATAGAAATATTTTCTCTACATATAAACACCACTCTATTTTATTGACATTCACTTTTCAAATTCTGCAAATAATTATAATTAATTGCTCCAAAGTGAGACACATCTTTGATCCAGTACTGAAATACATGCTACGTGCAGTACCAAACAATGAAACCAATCATGCCCCTGTAAACAGATCTACTGGAAGATAATATGCTCTTTTACAGATAATCACCATTTCAGACAATCAGCTGCACTTCCATGTGGAAATTTTACATAACTATACTTCATTTATAAGATGACAGGGAGTTTAACATAGAAATCTTGATATCAAGATCACTTCAGATGCTTTTTTTCACGGAGATACACAGAGTTTCAGCCCCACATATCATCTATATTTCTTATACATTTTCAGCATTAAACTTCCCAGAAAATAAAGTTAATTTTTGGACAAACCCATGTCAGTTTTACTTTTCCCACAATGAGTTGAGCAGGGGGAGCGGGTCTGGGGTGGTTAACATCATCACCTGAGGGTGTGATCGGAGAATTAAGGCCCAATATGCTGATGGGACAGAAGTTATAAAAGGTGAAGAACTCGTGACCCAGAGTCCATTTTTGGGTGTAGTCTTACAAGGGGGCTTTGCTTGCCTGAATATACCTTGAAGGCCTAGAATAAATGTGTCCGCTTTTTATTCTCCTAGCTTTGTCCAGTCCTCTGTTTCAGGTAACCCTATTTTAGGCATCAGTCTTATTCTCAAAGCTCAGTAACCCTGGCACAATCTAGTGGATGACTGTTTTCTTTCAGATGCAATTTTTCTGCTTCTTTATATTCTGAAGGGAAGTTACTGTTTATTTTGACCAGTGTTGTCCTCAAATGGAGGTAATTATGTGCCTACGGAATGTAGGCAAAGAGGGAGAACAACGTGAACAGGCCTGTAAGCCTTGCCACTTTGTGCCTTGGAGAGCTCCAGGACTCAAATGTTAGGAAATCAAAAGTCCTGACTTCAGGTTGCATTTCTCATATAAAGCTCATGATCTTCATCTATAATCTGACAAAACAGTTGTCTATAACAAAGGGATTTATATCATTAGAGCTTGCGGCCCTGGCACACCTCAAAGCTCACTGTGTTTCTGGTACTTTCTGTCATCTAAAGCAGATTTTATATAATTTTTACAAACATCAGATTTTCAAAAAATCGTGTTCTTGGCAACATCTTCCTATCACCGTGCAGTTTTAAAGGGGCCTCAATAACATGCAGGTGGTTCTCGGTGCAGCTCATATGAGTCCATTTGATCTCTTATAGCAGCTAATTCTTCTAGTGCCATTTCCCAGAGCAGTGGCATGTGTCACTGGTAAGGACAAATCACAGTGGTTAAAGAAAAATGGTGATATATCAAAGTAAAACTTTTAAAATAAATACATTTCTTAGCATAAGTTCTACACTCTGTGAGAAAATGGAAATTGGTGTCTTTCCATTTCAATTACTTTAAGATACTTCTTTGAGGCTGTGACAATTGTTTCATTTTCTAGTTTTCTGATATCACCAAAGGATAGAAACTGTAATTCTAACATACTAGAATAATATGATTTTAAATTACTTCAGTGTGCTTCCATTCTTAGCCTTACCCTAAAGAGAATTTAGTTTAGGAGAGGTTTCTTCTACATACGGTTCTTCTGTGACTATGAACATAGCACCAGTTAGACTTCACAGCACTGCATCATTCTCAAATGAATTCAGTTGTCAATTTACATCATAATTTCCTCCTACGTAGTGTTTTGTGAAATTTTAGTTCTATAGTAAGGGTTTGAAATAAGTGTTTGCTGTGCAGCACAACTCTAATATTTTCTGAAAGGAACAAAACAAATATGGGAAATCTAAGTCTTTGAGCAAAGAACTGTAAACTGGAAGCTATACATTGTGCATGCTCACTGAATTTCAAGTCTGATAGACAAGATGATTTCCAAAGCTTTGAATTTAAGGGCATAATCCTGTGCATGACATTACTCTAATTTTTTTCCTTCTATTCCTAAACAGCTGACAGTATCTATCAGTTTTTTAAAAGTCACTCTTGGTTAAATACAATAAATCTATTGAGATATATTACCTTTCCTGAAGGTCTCTCGCTAGAGACCTCAAAGGACTGAAAAAGGGAGAGATGTTTCCTACCAGGAGCTTCCTTTCTGAGAACATGTGGTTCCCCCTTTACTGGGGACAGAAAGGTGAGATGGGACCACTTTAGCTTGCCATGGGCCTGGCTGGTAATTTCACTGATGGGTTTCAAATGCAAATATTGACATACTAAATTGACCCTGCAGAGAATTTTTTTTCATCCTGGTGTGAGAATATTAGTAGCACCCATTATAGATTATTTGAAATTATAATATTAAGAGAGTTCATTTAAAACACTGGGAAGAAATTAATTAAGACAGTAATATAGGCAGGTAAAAGAGTGTTTGCCGTTTTTAGAAGTGTGGTCTTTTCTTAAAGAAATCACCAGGACTGCAGATATGTTGCAATGCACATTCAGAAGTGAAAACTGAGGATGCTTAGATCAGTGTACTCCCTCAATGTGGATAATCTCTCTTCAATTAAGCCTCCCCAGAATGAGCAGCAGAAAGTTAAGAAAATTCTTACATATTCTTGCAAACAGTAAGATGGACTTGCTTCAGTCCTTCTGTTTTGGGATGATATTAAATCACTCATGTGTCCATAGTGTCATGGCATCAAGTTAGTACATGCTGCTGGGTAATACTTTCAAGTCAACCAAAGAGCTTTTGCTAATAGAGATTTTGAAGATAGTATTTATTGTCCTCCAAATGAAACCCAGGATAAAAAAAAAATTAGAATCATTAAACTATATGATCTTGTCAGACCTATGAAGAGCACATGTATGGATAAGTCTGAGACAGATAATACACCATTCTGTCATTTTATGGGTTTAGAGAGACCAAATGTTCAACTGGAAACTTCATGAAGATCACAGGCACTGGTTGTGGGGATGGTTTGTAGTCCAGACAGGCCAGACAACTGCAGAGTTTCAGGCCTTCAATTTGTAAAAGCCATCCTGACTGGCGTATTCTGGTGTAATACTTTTTCAAGAAACCAGCAGGAAAAGGAAGTTCACCTACTTCCTATAATACGCACAGAGGCTGAAGCCATGAATCATTGACCCTTCAAAGGATGACTGCACAAGCTAATGAAGCACTTGGCACTGAGCGCACACTGATGCAAAGGTATTTGCAGTTTTTATGCCCATGAGGAAATAGGAAAATAGAAGCTACTATAGTCCAAACTTGCACTATTTCTGTCTGAAAAAGTAAATTTTTACCATTTAGTCTGTCCCTCATAAATTGAGAAAAATTCCTGTGCTTGTAGACGCATTGATATATGCATCTGTATATACCATCAAGGAAATTCCATGTTTAAAAGAAGCCCTCAACACCTCCTAAAAAGTAACACCCAAGATGATAACATCTTAGGCAGCTGCAAAAAGTGATCTAGACTGGTCAGTGCTGAGTTGCTCAGTAGCTCTGAAGTTACTCCTCCACACCATATTCTCTCCTGAAGTGCCCTTCTTCAGGGAACCTTCTCCCATCCTGTTTTGTAGCAGAAAGAGTGCACAACTTCCAGCCTCAGGCGCATACAGCCCTGATTAATTGACTGTATGGTACAATAAACTGAGTGGAAACAAAGCAGTAAAGTGATGAGGCTTAAACCAAGCTATTTTAATACATATCAGTCATTTTGTCTGACATTTTCGACCTAAGTCTGGCTGAAAAAAAAATTGTTAGTCTTTCAGACTCATTATAAAATATTGGTTCAGTGGAACTTAGTTGTTTATTCAACATATTGAGATGGGAAAATGTGAAAAATAAAAGTTTAATTTGGGAAGGAAATGCCTTGTCTTTTAATTTTTAAATTGAGTTAAACAAAAAAATTTACCTATGACTTGTCTCACACTGTTTTAAGTTTCATATTTTTATGCCTCAAATATTTATGCCAAAAATTATTTTTTATGCCAAATTATTATTATTTATGCCAGAATTAGAAAATGCATAACAAAATACTTGTCATAGTATGCATGTGTTACTGTTCCTCTTATTCCGGTACTTGCTTCCTCTGAACTGTTGTGTTCTTGAGCCACCTAGAATAATTTTTCAACCACTCATCTTGTGATTACCATCCTTGTTGCAGCTTCAGTGTTCCTCTCTGAAGCGTACAAACTGCTAAAATTGTAACATGAAATCTGTGTCCAGCAGTGCCTCTCCCTTTCTCATTTTCCAATGGAAACTACTTATAATTCACCACAGATAGTGGAGACTGTGGTGTATTCAGCTAATTTAGTAGTGAATTCATTATAATCTGTCAGGACTACTCACATGCTTAAGGTCTAAGTACTTGCTTCACTTGGTTAACTTGACTTAAAATATAGCACTGTCTTTTCTGTACTATGTTAAAAAATATTCAATGAAGTACAGACTGTTCAAAATTACACTTTCAGAAATTCTATTTGTAAATTTTTTTTTATTTCCTTGCTAAAACCTCCAGGTAAATCCAAACATTTATTTGATGACTAAAAAAATTAATCTAGTAAATCTTGGTTTAGCTATGTCCGGAATTAGATTGTACAAAGACAATTATGTGGGCTCACAATCAGATATCAGTGGGCTATTTTAGTTATTACAGTAATCATTTGGTCTATTTGCACATTTCTTTTTTTTTTTATTACCTTCTGCATTTCACTTTTAAACAAGATTATTAAACATTTAGTCATTTATTCTCCAAGATACAAATGCTGTCATTCAAGAACTCCATGTACAATGCATGTGCATATATAATGACAAAAGAGATTTCCACAAATTAAATACTGGAAAGAGAAGGTATAATTTTGGAGCTGTAAATTCATCTTATTAAAACGTACAGGAATTTAATTTGTGTAAACTATTGCTCATAACTTTACTTATAATTAGAGAAGTTATGAGCAACAGATAGTATTACTTAGGCTTTCATCTCTCTTTAATATTTGATTTATGTGTCTGTCTCTACAATGATACTAAATTGCATTTTTGTAATACTGAACAAAAGGTGCATGATGTATTAGAAGCATCCTAAAATCTAGGTAATACCATAATCTTTATTAAGAGAGCTTCAAGATAATAGGGGTCAGACAGTGTCTTCCCAGAACCTGAAAAAATATTTGCTAATTTGTATAAGTGCAAATTGAAGATATGCCCCAAGTATGAGATATACAGCCTCGTTACAAGAAGCCACTCCTCAAATTTATCCATCCTGTTTTTTGTGGCTCTATTTTTCAACAATTCTAGTTGAAAGAGAAAGATCAGATTAATTTAGACAGATTAGGTTTCACAACACGGAAGAAATTACTTATTAACAATTCTAATCAAAGACTTATGACCCTCCCCATATCTTTCATCCCTGACTGATTCCTCAAGTCTTGTTTTCACTTGTGTTTTGGCAGCTCTTTCTGTCTTTTTCTTCATTAATTAATCTGCTAGTTTCACTTTTCCCTCCACATATCCCATTGAATGTTTTTTGGTCCTTTCTCCTCAACTTGTCATATCCCAAGTCTTGCTTTCAAAATTTCTAGCTACTGAACATATTTCAATTGAGTAAATGTCACAAACACTCTGTGTGTGTGTGTGTGTGTGTGTGTGTGTGTGTGTGTGTGTGCGTGTGTGTGTGTGTGTGTGCTGCAGCATCTGATGTTTGAAAAATTATTCCTTAGCTCCCCAACATAAAAGTTCAATCTGCAACTTCTGTAAATCAATGCTAAGGCTAAGTAGCTTCAGTGTGATATAATCTAGACCCTATCACCTCTCAATACTCCCTAAGTTCAATTTTGTGGCTGTAATGTTCTATTTTTTAATAATATAACTTGACTCCATAAGGAACTTCTGCCATTCTACAAGAAAACTGTAAGCAGCAGAAAAAAATACAAAAAACCACCAAAACCACAGGGCCGTGCAAAAAATAAAAGTAATTCTATAATTCATGGCTTGTGCCTACCATTTCCAAGAAGATAAACATTCGCACAATGGGATTTTGTTAGGAGCTGCCAAGAACGTTTATGTAAGAGCCTTGCAGTCATGTTCACAGTTTGCAAGTCAATCTGATAAGGCAGAAAAGAACAAAAAAATTTAAAGCATCAAGAAATAACTCATGGAAAAGTGAATAAAGTTAGGAGATACTTAGTGTATACATTGAGACAATCTCATCCTGTATGAACGCACCTCGGCAGCAGCAGGAGGAGGAGGCGGAGGAGAAGGAGAAAGGAGAAGGAGAAGGAGAAGGAGAAGGAGAAGGAGAAGGAGAAGGAGAAGGAGAAGGAGAAGGAGAAGGAGAAGACCATTTAGAATGTGTACAGACTTTCTGTCTATAGGCCCAGAGCATCTCCCTGAAAATACTGCTTTCTCTGTTTGAAAATCAGTCATTACACTGTGGTAGTAACAAGATTAATTTCTTAATATGGTTGATAACTATTAGTTCAATTAATCATATATTCAAGATAGATTTAATAAGATAGAAAGCACTGAATTGGTGTGGAAGATCATGAGAATAAAATCCCAGAAAAAGCCTTGATAATTTTCCCCTTTCGTAAATTCTCACATTTGTCATTGAATGCGATTTGAAATACTTATTTTGGGTGTTGAAATGTTGAAGATATAAATTACTATTATCTAGAACTCTCTAATTCCAATGAGGAGCTTTTCACTGACCTAAGCACAACCACCTAGCTGATCCTTCAATCCACTTGTTGATGTTTGTCTGTGTCTCCTAATGCAGTGGCTACAGCATTAGCCAAATACTTGTGGTTTTAAAGGGAGCCCTGAAGGCTAACTGAAACTTATAAGCTTCTTGAAAAAGGAGGGAAAAAGCTGCTTGAAGTCTTAAGAAATTCCAGGAGCAAGTCATCTAATGCAACTGAACAATAAAACTGGATATTAGAAAAATTAGTAATATAAGAGATAGACAATAGAACACTGTTGAGTGGCTATATTTTTTAACTTTTTAATATATAAAGATCAACAAAGTGTGCTATGATAAAAAAATTTCCACTTCTCTTCAGATGGAAGGAACAGGAACTCATAGGATAGAGTCACTTATGTCAGAGATGCCTTTGGAAAAAGGCCTGGAAGTAGCAGTCTTTTGAGAGTATTCCTGGAACAGCTTTTGTAATTGTCTTTTCACTAAAACTGTACATGTGAACATTTAGAATGTTACACATCATTAGCAATAATAAGAGGATAAGAGAAGTTTTATAAATATGAGTAGTCTAACATGCCTGTTCTCTATTGACAGACTTAGATTAAAATTGTTCATTGAAAATTTGTTTATATGAGAATTACATTGTCCAGATTAAGTAGTAGAGTTTGACACACCACAGAACTTCTGCAAACCTGCAATAATTACAATGTGGAGTACAAATGAGAACTCTGAGAGGACATTTGTTGTGAGTGATAGTCTTCCTCTCTAAGAAATTATCAAATCAGATTATCATAATTCTCCAGAGCTCTCTCAAATGGATTTGTTATCTATGGTTAATAAATCTTGATTAGTTTTTCTATCAGTTAAAATAGCTTCAACACTTCCAATTAACTCAACTATCAATAAGTGTCTGTTCAAGATGCCCCTTAAATCTATTTTATCTCCACTTTGGGCCTTGTGAAAATCATCTCTGCAAGACAGTAAAAAATTTCTCTGTCTATTGCACATCACCGTAAGAGTCTGAGACATGACTTGAAATAGAACACCACTACATGAATTCTAAGGGCTCCACAGTCTGCCTGGATGCTTTGCTGATTCAAATGTTCACCTAATCAAGCATCAGTGCCGATCAATGAGCCCTTGTACACTTTTAAGTATTCTGCAAATTTAAAGATTACACTGATAATTTTGTCTTATGGTTAGAAGACTAATATTAATTTCTATTATTTTTGTTCATTATTTTGTTTCACCTAGTCACAACTGGTAAGAATTTAAAGAAGGAAAGGTTCATTTAAATGAGGGAAACCTTAAATCTAAATTTTTAAATGTTATTTATCTATAGGATGTTAGATATCAATACATTTATTGGAAAAATGCTGTTGCAGTTTTATATTACTTTAGAAAGCTTTTATAGTTTTAAAATTTTTGACTACATATTCAGATTGGAAGAATTTCAGGAATGGATCCCTCCAACTCTTTATTCCTAATTGTTTTATGTCCCATGGAATAACCTGATTCCTCTTTTCTCATAACAAAATAAAAACTTGAAGACCTGCAAGCTAATGTTTTCTAGGTGAGCAAAAGAATGCTTTTTAGCTGCTTGTAGGGAGGCACATTTTCTCAGTGTACATCAGCTCCTAAGAAGGATTTGTTAAACTGAAGATAAGTCAGATGTATCTTCTTGAGGCAATGTGTCACACCTACTCCAATGGCCTCCTGACATGCAAATGAGTTTTGTATTCCTACCCCATATTGAAATCACATATTGATTTCTAAAAGCTTTGATTTCAACTTTTAAAAGAAAAATAAGAGGCACAGTGAGGTCTCTCAAAGTTGGTATTTGACAAATAATCGGGATGGAAATCTGTAATAAAGACACATAAATGTAGATGTTTGCATGTATATGCATACACCTAAGCCTGCATTAATGTAGATCTACTGAATAAAATTTACAGAATAAATTAATCCACAAACAAGAGAACATGCAGGGATTAGTTATCCAAGTACCATCAAGACTCTCCTGGTTGTATTGTTTAGGATGTGGACTGTATAGCCTAAACCCAGGTTTCCAGCTCTAGTGTCATCTCAGCTGCCCTCCCTTGGTGAGGCCCGCACTGGTAAGTCACAAGACCTAAAGGGAAGTGTTCTTCAGGTGACAGGTGGAACTTCAAACTCCAGTGCACCTCAGACAATATTGAATGCCTATGCCTAGGCATCTGCACCAAGACCTAGGGTTCTATAAAATTTAAGGTAAATTAGGCATCAGCTCACATTGAAGACGGCTGATTTTAGGTGAATTAAGCTGGAATAGGATTCCTAGCCACATCTGTAACATGAAGCATTTCCTGAGAGATAGACTCTCTCTCCACTGCCACTGAAAAACTTTTTATTCTATGGAGAAGAGTGTAAAGCAATACTTTAAGAGCTGAAATGTTCATATTAACCAGGCATTCTATAGGACAATATGTTACTTTATTCTGAAGACTAATGTGTGAAACAAGGCTGTTTGAGAGACAGATAAAGTAACTGTAAAAAACCAAAAAGAAATATATTGCTCACAAACTACATGTAGATAATTTTTAAGCTTAGTTTTAATTTTTCAAATCTTAAGACAGAAGGGAAAGAACAAGAGTCATGCAAAGCAAATAAAACCAAAAATAAATCCCAAAGGCTTTGATTTTTTACCATAACAAAATTTTTCTGTAAAGATGATGTGAAAAATACTTGGTTTTTTTTTTCATAACCTCTGCAAGCATACTGCATGTGGTTTCATGAGAGCATTCTCACTCTGAGGCTTAAAAGCTACTTCTATCACTTTCCTGTCTACCTTCTCTCCAGCATCTGTAAGCAGGAGCAAGGACCAAAATGAGCCCATCAGTTTTGATTCTGATATAGACAGATATCATTCATTTCATGATGGATCTGGATCTTCAAGCCAATTGCCCACTTACGTTATTGGAGTAGTTAAGTGCAAAAGACCTTTTCTTGATAGTATTTGCTTTGTATTACCTCTGAAACTTGGATGCCTGGAAAATCTCAGGAGTTTCCAAAATAATCCACTCTGTACTTTGAAGGAAATAAGTTTTCTCTTAATATCTGTAGCTTCTGTGTCCTGCTTACATGGCAAAACTAAGCTGGTAAGAAATATTTTAAAATGTACAACAAAAAATATCTGGACAAGTCAAAATCTCAAACAAGTTCCCTTGGGAGACAAGTTCTAAATACGAATGAAGACATGCGACAGAAAAGCAAATAGTTTTGCAGCTGTATTATACATATCTTTAATAGTGGCAGCTTGGAAGAGACATAATGAGCCTCACTCAAATCTGTATTTTTACTTACGGGAAAGTAAAAATGAAGTCAGATTTGATTTGGAGAATGCCAAACTAAAACCACCATAACTAGTTAACTGCACAAGAACCTACATACTTCTATTTCAACCTACTTGATTTTACTAAATTGCAAAAATTACCTTGCAAAACTCTTAATATAATTCTCCTTTTTTTTTTTCTGAAATGATGTTTTTCAGTTAAATCCCAAGTTTCAGATGTTTTTAGAAAATTTTTGTGGTTTATTTCCTCAAGCAATTGACAGGTCAATTAAGCAGAATGATTATAAATATTCAGGAGTGAAGCATATCACTCAGTCTATAAAGTATAAGTGAACCCATGGAAAAAAAAAAAGAAAACAAGTGAGAAAATAATTCACCCTTATTATTTTAACACATAACTTAATCAGTAATGACTTGCGTGTGTGGCTTAGAAAAACACATTTTATCAATTCCAATTTGAAGAAATAATTTTCTGCTTCTCTTCTTCCATAGAAACCAACTGCTTGGGAAACAAATTCAAATTATCTAGCTAGAAAATGACAACAAATATCCCTCAGATCACTATGACTATGTTTTTAGTTCACTGTTGTAATCTATGCCATGTGGTGCATAGAAAAATATATCATTAAATGCACCAGCAGTGTAATTCACTTTTACCTAAACACTATTCAAAAGACAGACACATTTGGTGCAGGCAGTAAAACAGTCTCTTTCAAGCCATTATTGATGGGGCTTGTATTTCATTTGATCACAACACTTTTTGTATCCACTAAAACATTTTTCCTCCCATTGTGTCAGCTTGCTTAATAATCAGACCTCAACAAATTCTGCCATAGACACAACTTATCCAACAGTTCCTTTTACAAAGAGATGTGAATGTGAAGGATTCTTATTACCCCTTTCACATTAGTTACCCTTCTGTTGAAAGTGATACCTTTCAGCTCACCAGGAAATGTGCATTTAGATTTCTCACCATTGTGTAATTAGCTCGTCAGTACAAGGAGCAGCCTGTGCAGCTGTGTTCAGGTGCCACTGCAGAGTGACCTGTACTTCCCTTGCCAACAAGAACAATGGGGAGAGAAAACAGATAACAGGCAGAATAGCACAGATAACGGAGGTAAAGAATTGCAAAGGGAATTGCTTTTGGCAACGGTAATCTTTTCCCTTGATGCAACAGCCAAAATATAGCTAAAATTTTCCACCACCTTGTCATAAGTTCCGTGGAAAATGATGTCTGAGCATAGTGTGAGTCTTTCCAGATTTCTCTGAAACCAACAGAGGCTGCTTCATTTACACTTATATTGCAGTCATCTCAGTGAAAAAAATATTTATAGAATGAATTTAAGCATTGTTCAAAACTATTGAAGAGAATCGAGGTAAATATATGAACTTGTTATTCCAAAGAGAAAAAAAATAGTTGGAACTTCTTCAAAGCATTTTGTGAAATGAAACCACCCTTTAAAATTGAATATATACATTTCAAAAAGCACTGCAATCTTTCTACTGCTCAGCATCAGTATCTAACACATAGCATAATGGTATATCATAGTGAATTGAATACATAATGCTTATAGTAGTCATGGAACATCCGTAGCCGTACTTTCCATGAAGTACCATGAAGCACTTTCCTCACACTTTGCAATTGAATCTGGCTCTATAGAAAGAATAGCATAAATATTTCTGAAGCCATGCTTCAGAAAAGCAAGTGTAATCCTGTACTAATACATGCCACAGAATCCCAGAATCCCAGAATGCATAAGGTTGGAAAGGAGCACAGTGGGTCATCTGGTCCAAGCTCCCTTCTCAAGCTGGGTCATCCTAGAGCACATGGCACAGGATTGCATCCCGATTCTTCTTTAATATCTTCAGTGTGGGAGGCTCCACAACTTCTCTGGGCAATCTGTTCCAGTGCACAGTTACTTGCACAGTAAAGAAGTCTACCTCACGTTCAGAGCATAGCGAGAGCAGGTGGAACTTCCTGTGTGATCAATATTGAGACTCATAACAGATATCTTTTTTGAAGAAACATTAATCAAATGCAAAAAGTTGATTACGCAACATGCCTAGGAAAGAGCTAATCCTGTATTATTTGTTAGCTGGCTAAGGACTGATGGACACAAAAAGCAGATAATATACACGGGGAAAAAAAGGAAATATGTCAAGAAGCAGTTTGCACCAGTGAATATTCTTCATGAATGATGAGATCAAACAAAGTTCTTATCCTCATAGGGAAAGCAAAGCAAAAATGAACAAGATGACAATTAGCCTCGATGACTTTGTGGGTCCTTTCCAACTCAGAATATTCTGTCATTCTCTGATTCTGGGAAGATCAATTAAGGTAAATGTGGGGTTTATATATCTAGTCATCAAATTTCAGTTTGTGGAAATCAAAATCAGAAAAGCATACCTAGTTGAACCTCAACGTGTCAGTGCCTCTAAAAGAATTAATTAAGACCTGTAGGGTGTACTTCTGTTTAGAAAAACTATTATGTTGCTATGTGCTACAGGGACAACCCTGATTAGCCTTGATTAGCATCAATGTATAAATGTCAAGGTGGGGTTCAGTTCATTTTTTCTGGCATCAGTTTTTCCATAATTATGGGAGGGAAAAACCTTTTTTATAGAAGTAATGAGAGATAAAGAAAGCTACTATTCCACAACATTTTTTAAAAATGGAATTTCAAAGGACAGCTAATGTCTTCTAAATAAAATGTTCAATTCCTTTTTCTCTTTTTAAAAAAGTTTATTCATAGAATACACTGAGTTTAAAGAGACCCATAAGGATCACTGAACTCCTGGCCCTTACAGGACACCTGCAAAAATCACACCATGTGCCTGAGAGCTTTATCCAAACACTTATTGAGCTCTCTCAGGCTGGTGCTGTGACAACTTCCCTGGGGATCCTGTTGCAGTACCCAACTACCCTCTGAGTGAAGAAACTTTTCCTGATATCCAACCTAAACCTCCCCTGACACAACTTCAGGCCATTCCCTTGGGTCCTGTCACTGTCACCACAGAGCAGAGATCAGTGTCTGCCTCTCCTCCATCACAAAGAAGTTGTCACTGCAATGATGTCTCCCCCCAGCTACTCTTCTCCAGGCTGAGCAGACCAAGTGACCCCAGCTGCTCCTTATGTGGCTTCCCCTTCAGGCCCTTCACCATCCTCATGTCCCGCCTTTGGACACTCTCTAATTGTTTAATGTTTTTGTTATATTGTGGCACCCAAAACTGCACACTTCACTCAAGGTGAGGCCACCCCAGCACAGAGCAGAGCAGTGCTGTGCGATGCTGTGCCTGATGCCCCCAGGACAGGGTTGGCCCTCCTGGCTGCCAGGGCACTGCTGACTCCTGTACAACCAGCCATCAAACTGTACCTCCAGGTCCCTTTCCACAGCTCTGCTTTCCAACGTCTCATTCCCCAGTCTGTCCATACAACCAGGGTTGCCCCATCCCAGGTATAGAATACAGCACTTTCTCTTGTTGAATTTCGTACAGTTGGTGATTGCCCATCTCTAATTTGACAAAGTCTCTCTTAAGGGTCTCTCAGCCTTTGAAGGAGTCAACAGCTCCTCACAGTTTAGTGTCAGCAAATTTACATAGTAATCCTACAAGTCCTTTGTCCAAGTAATTTCTGAAGATGTTGAAGAGCACAAAGCACAAGATGGAGCCCTGTGGAACCCCCCTAGTGACAGGCCACCAGTCTGATGTCACCCCATTTCCTATCACCCTTTGTGCCCAATGCATGAGTGGCTCACCCACCACGATGTGTTTATCCAGCTGGGTGCTGAAGTGAGACTGACAAGCCTGTAGTTTCAAGAGTAATCCTCGCTCTTCTTCAAAATTTGGGCAACACTAACCAGCTTCCAGTCAACTGGGAGCTTTCCAGATTCCCAAGATCTTCCAAATGATTTCCAGATTCCCATTTAAAAATCACAGAGAAAGGCCTTGCACAGACATCAGCCAGCTCCTTGAGTATTCTCAGGCCCTTTGTATCATTTGATACAAGAAGATTGGGAAGTTTTGAAGTCTGGTGTCTGGCTGGGTTCAAATTGCTCAAGAAAAGTTCTACATGAAACTTTAATAGTTTCAGCTTATATAGTGCATATTTTTAGTTGTGCCTAAGGCAATATGATATAATTGTAATGTGATGAACACAACTTTGTTTAACTGACTTCCTGTACACAAATTATTTCTAATAGGTAAAGATTCAGTTATTAGCAAGAAGGCATATGATGCAGGAGAAATGTATCATGTCTGGTCCTACACCTGAGAGTATGGAAGACCAGTATAGAAAAAGAAAAGAATGAGATATTTGACTAACATAGTGGGTGAAAGAAGACGATAAAATACATGGAGATGTGCTGAATAATGGGGAGCGCAAAATTTTCATTTATTGTATAAAAAAACATTTATCTTCAAAACTTGTACTAAGATAATATTTTGATGTGTTCCCATATGAACTATGAATTCTCACTTAATTCTCTTTTGGGCTTCATTCAATTTTTTTTCAAATGCAAGTGGCATCTTCAGAACAAATATTGAATTCATCTAGTTTTCTGAAAAGACCATTTTATTTTCAGTCTATTCTGGTTTTGTGCTGCTGAATCATCTTCTACCTGAGAAGAACTGTAACCTCTTCATCTTCCTCAGCCAAATATTGCACATGGTTTGTTCATAAAACACACCATATGTTTTCTGCCAAAGAATCAAAAAAACCCTGGAAGATGGTTAGAAAATGACTGAGAAAATATGGAACCATATGTCTGAAAGAGATCTCAAGACCTTGATTCATTTCCTGACTCATTCCAGGATCAGCTATCATCTCTCATAAACATTTGTCTAACCTACTGTTACTGAAATGTCTCCTGATAGTGATTTGAAACTTCCCTGAACTCTGTTAAGTGTTTCTTTTTGGCATTTACCCCACATCTGTAAATTCAGGCTTGGACATAGATTTTTAAGGTTGAATCTATAGCTGATACTGAGAAAATTACATCAATTTCTTTTGTGAAGCTGTCTTGCAAACACTGTTTTAATATAAAAATATCAGAGAATATACTAGGGAGGAGTCAGTCCATCTTACTCTCCTTCATATAGTCTTTCCTAAGCTGTTTTTATTGGCTAGTGTTAGATGCAAAATGAGTGGCAAGTTAGCTGGACCTTTGGATCAAGTAAAGATCATTTTATCAACACCCCTTTCAGTCCTCTCTAGGTTTTGCCTTGTCTTTCTCCTAGATGAGACAGTTTTCAAATTTCCCACAGCTAGTTATTTTTTCTTGACATCTCATCATTCTAATTTCTTATTTTATTTAATATTTTGAAAGTTGGACAGTGCTTTTGAATTGTTGAAATTTTGTTCTCTGATTTGCTTGCAACACATTCTATACTGACTGTTGCTGAAAATCTGTCTGTCAAAATTTGTTAATACTAATGATACTGGTCCAAGACAAATCTCTGTGGTCATCATCAGATAACTGACTCCAATTTCATAATGAACTGTAAAAAAAATTATTTTACTATGCATCAAAATACTCTTTTTCAAACTGGTTTTCCATCCAGCTCAATGTTTTCTTATGAAATCATCACATAAAACAAAAATAGAAATTTGTGAACGCATATATTACCGTATATGTATTACATATACTTCTCTGCTTTTCATCAAAGATTGTTTTTCTGCCACAGAGGAATTGGAATTGTTTTGAACTGGTTTGTTTTTATCGTAAGCCAAAATTATATGAGTTATTTCATTGCCCCTGGCCACTAGAACTCTTAGATTCTGCATACCTATCTGAGGAGAGGCTTTTGTTCAGATCTCTACAAAGCTTCAGTAATTACTCCAACCTAATTTTTGTTAAGTTTTTTTTTTTGTTGTTTTGTTTAAATACTTGAGTTTAACAGTTAAAGAAATAGCTGATACTACCCACATTGCTTGTGCTGCCTTAATGTGAGACTTCAGCAGTTTCTGACTAGAAAAAGTCAGTCTTTAATTACTCTAGATAGAGGAAATAACTTATTTCCCTAATTTTCCTCTGTACATATGCTTCCTACCTGAAATTTGTCTTGTTTAGCTTCTGTTTTCTGAGCACTGAGGGGATGTAAATATGAGCCAAATTCAGCCCAAAGACTCTTATTAAAAAACTTAATCTGGCAGAAACATACCAAAACTCTCGGTATGCTTCAGATCAGGTTCAAGCACTCCATTTTGACCCAACTGCTTATAGAAATGTCCTATTATGTTCCCTTTTTCTTTTCTGACCCAAGAGCTCTGCATAAGGCATTAAAAAAATAAATGATTTGTCAGTAAAGAAAGCACATTAGGTTGCATAAAAATATCATTCCAGCTAAAAGTCATATGAAACCTGTACAGATATGTGTCAGCTCTTCACAAAATTAAATCCAAGTAAAAGTTTGGCTGAGGTTCAAAAACATCCTTTTAGCTTCCATCATTTCACATGGGTTTTATTTTCCAGATTCTTCCAGAAATCAGAAGTGCAGATGCTTTAATGATAGAAAATGGCTTCTAACCACATTTAACTGCTTGAAAAGCTCTTGTAGGCAATTGTATGTCAAAATTATCTCCTGATATTTTGAAGAATTTGGTGTATAGAGTGTCAAGATGTAGCAACATCTTAACCATGTCTTTTTTAGCAACTTTGACATTAAGGTGTTCTACTTGACTCCTAAGGGAGGACAAGGATCTGTCCTTCTGCAAGTTCCAATGTTTGCTAATAAAAATAATCCAATGTTCTGAGCCATTTGCATTCACATGTCAATGTTACCTCTCACTAGGTAAAAGGCTTTTCTAGTGGTTCTAATAATTTAGATGCCTTACTTTTCAGGTTTTAACTCAAGAAATCTTTTTGTCTGTTGGTTGTTTGAGGGAAGAAAACGAAAGAAAAGTAAAATCCATTTTTGAGACTGCAGGTTGGAGTTTAAAATTCATTATGCAGAGAAGCTGAAGACCTTGAAAATTATTCCTGTAAAATACTCTATTGATTCAAATATGGCAAAATTACTTGCTATTTTAAAATTCATGGTCAAGTCTCATGGATCAAAATGTTTGAAGTTATCTGGTAACTAACAACTTTGAGATGTTTCTAAGGGTTAACTTATGAAGTTTTCCAGGTTTTCCGTCATAATTTGCAGCTGCCTAATTATTGATTTAATTATAGCTGACAACACAGCTTTAAAAAAAGCTGCAACAGTGGAGAAATCTGTGGCTGGAAGTGGGCATTGACTTGCTTTAATTATCTTGCTCTGTGAACTAAACAGTTAGTCTAATATAATTTTTTTTTAATTAATTTATTAGAAAAAGACAAAATACAGTGAATAATGTTCACAGATGTGTTTCCAGTTTGCAAGTTCAGAGTGTTTTGTGGTTGGGTTTTTGGTGGGGTTTCTTTTGGTAGCAGATGTGGTGTGTCAGATTTCAGTTTGAAGTACTCTGTATTATCTTCAGTTGCCTTTTTATTTTCCAAAAGCAAATTATAAACTCAGAATTTTCATCATCATTCATTCATCCTACTTTTTTTCTTGGCAGCTGATTTCCTTTTTCTTGTGCTCAGTAATATTGAAGTTTTGGCTCAAGGTTCAGTCTCCATTTTCAATGTAAACGGATTATAGTTTAAGCATAAATTGATTTTAAATGCCTTTTTCTTAATCTGTTTTTACTCTATTTTACAGTTACCGCTATCTTTCTAAGCATTAATTGCACATTATTGGGACTGTTATAATTCATTATTCTGTTCTAATACATTTAAACACAAGAAAAAAGTTAGTTCATCACTCAGTCACACTTACTACTTTGACCATTCTTTTTCTTTTGATTAGGATTGAGTCAGGAATAGTTTGTTCAGGTGTCTTACTTATTCAAGTGTAAATGAACAAGCTCAAGATTTAATAATTGTCATTAAACATATGGTTTTCTTTATCTCTTTTAATCCTAAAAAAATTTGGTCAAAATATTGAAGCTGAAAAATTGTGCAATATTTATACCAAGTGAACATTTATTTATACCATCAGAAAGGAAAGATCTGTGTTCAGCGTCTTGTGTATTCTCCATGTGGTTTACTCATTTGTCTATGAGTTATGGCCAATATGTATGTTTGTATAATTACTGTTATATATATTTCACCATTTTTAATCACAGTGGTGTCTTCATCTTTTTATCCAGGAGTTCTGGAATTTGTACATGTTAAGTGAATATTTGTTTAATTGTTTCTTTTTCCTTTTTTTTTCTTCTTTCCTTCACTGTAGCCCACTAATAATTGAGGTGATCTTTCTCAAGAAAATAAACAAACAAGTGAAAAAAGATTCCTCACAATTCTCTCTATATTCTCTGTTGGTTCTGTCTGAACTTCTTATGCAGCAACAGTGGAATTACACAAGACTGAGTTACTCAATTATAGCCAGTTGCAGCTGTATAAATACAGACAGTGAAAAATTTTATCTTCAGACCAGTTATCATCAATTACAATAGAACTAATAAGTTTGACAATCAATAACTCAGACTGGTAGTAATAGCTATCTGATGAACCTGATTCACACATTCCATTTCCAGTTCTATTTCAGGTTATGAAATGCCTTCTTTTGAAATGGATTTTTATCCAGAGACACCTGTATTTGTGTCTCCAAGAAGCTCGATGGGGTAGCTTTCATCAGAAGAAACTCACTTTGCCCAGCATGGGTTTGTTACTTCCATTGTAACTGAAGAGCAGAAGATGCCTGCTCCTGTTCAGGCTGTGTTACCAAGCTTTTAAGAACTCTTGTGTATACATTCTTGCTTTAATGCAGTTATGGTTTCAGCTAGTGATTTCAGTTTTTGTATAAAGATTACAGTCCAGTAACATTGCCAAGTAATAAAGAGTTTCTTCCTGAACATTTTGGGCAAATAATAAGCTTTTAACAGCCATGTTAATAGCACTAATACACCTGCTGATATTTACATTGTTTTTATGAACCCTGGAAATGATTGTTTTCTTAGCGTTTTACACAGAACAGTAATAAGCACTGGATACTGCAGTATAAACAAGGAGGGTTGGTGCTGTATATTATCTCATCTTACTTTTAAAAGGCCTTTTTGCTATGTTTATATTACCAAAGTGATGTTTTGCAATGATATGAATTGCAAGGGTTGCAATGTACTATTTAGTCATCAAATATATTATATGGTGATCCCATATGCACACCAGTGTGGTATAAAATAATGGCTGGGCCATAAACAAGGAAAAAAAACCCTTAGCTGGTTTGAAGAGCTCCTTATTCACTGGCTGGAGGTAATGCAAAAGAATTTCCTGCTAATGACAACCAAGAAGTGCCATTTCCGAGCAGCAGCATGCAATGCAAGTTCTCTTTGATATCTAAAGTATCACTGACTACAGAGAGCCTAGAAGATAAGAGATTCTCTGCTTTTTAAATGGCTGAAGACACAGGATGTGAATGCCACGTTATTTAAGTTTCCTTTGCTTCTAACTTAGTATAAGCAGAATCTATTTCACCTTAATCGTTATATATAGATAGTACCAAAATCAAAAGTCTTCTTCTTACAATGTGGAATTATAAATAATCTAACTCAAAATGGCTTTGGTGTATAATTTCAAATAAATAATTAATATCAGAGCTTAAGAACTATAGGACAGAATGACCAGTGGATAAACCAATATGTAATTAAATGGTATTTAAAAAAAAAAAAAAAAGAAAATAAAGAGCAAGAAAGAGTAATGGGTCATTGAATGAATGAAGCTGTGAGGAGAAAATTTAAAAAAAAAAACCAAAAAATTGTTAATTGGATTTTTGCATCAATTTCCCTTCGTTTTGTGTTACTCTTTCCCTATCCAATGTATAGCTTAGGCCAGTTCTTCTAACTGCCAATAAAAAACCTTCACTTTTGTGAGTGCCAGGATACAGAAACCCCAGCCAAGCCTCCTTCTCTTTTAATAAACCACGTAGCTGCAAAGAAAAGGACTAATACACTTAATGACTCTACTAGGATATTCTTCTACAACTGATTTAACTGTTTTTATAGTGCAGATGTTTGGTGGAAGAGAGAATATGTGCCATTATTTCCTTAGTACAACTATGTGATCAAATCCCATAGTATTCCATTTAAATTTTTGTTATTTTTACTTTTAATAACTCACATACATTAATATGTAGTGCCAGTTGCCATCTTCTGGAGCCATCTCTGCTCATAGATAAATGTTACTTCCTGATTGGGGCTGTTAGTTTTCAGACAATGAGTGGTTTGCTTTTGAGAATCATAATAAATAGGAAATGGATAGTCATATGAACACCCCTGAGAACAGAAAGGTGACCCACACCCTGAGTGCCTGAGTGCCATTATCGTAGAGAATATTACAAGAATATGAAAGTATGAGACGGTAGGCAGTGCGAAAACTTTTTTAACAAAATTCTTTGGTGTTGCAATATTTTCCATCAACACAAGCCAGCTTCCCCTTACTCTCACTTTGAGTTTACATCTTGCATTCAGATCTCAGGTTTAAGTCTTCATGCAGGTTGCAAACCCACAGCCTTTCAAAGAGCTAATACGCAACATGTGAAACAGAAAATTACAGTAAATTGACTTATTCACTTTACCTTTATTGTCTTTATATAACCCAGTAGAGTCTTTAGTGTGTTTATTAATAAAGCGAATGCTGGAATATTTATATTGCTAATGATTCTAACGAAAGCAAGTTGCTTAGAAGAGATTCTGCTGGCTGTAATTCCATTTAATGCAGATATAAAGCCACATACATAGAACAGAATTATAATTTCTGCGGACAGTATGTAAATACTTTGGGGTTGGTTTTTTTTGCAGGCATAAGTAACCTTTGGGATACTAAATTCCAGATGTACTTGGTGGAGCGTTTATAACGTGTGATGAGAAATCTCTCAATAGCAGATGATTTGAAGAGAAGGGATTCTTCTCAGCATTTTTTAGCACATAAATTAATAATTTGCTTTATCTAGAAGATTAAGCTCATTTTACAAAGACAGTAACTCTTGGCATGTTCTAATCTGATCTGCAACAATTAGCAATTACATACATTTACAGTGCTTTTAGGATCTAACTATACATTTTCTCTTTCCAGAAAAAAGGAGAAGCATTTCTCTAACCTATAGATTGTACTTTGGTATGTGACTACTTGTCTTCTGGAAGAGTCAGAATGAAAGGCATGAGGCATATGATGAGAAAAAATAGTCATATGAAACCTTACTATATAAGAAACAGAGATCACTAAATATTGGGTTCTTTCCTTTTTTGAATTGTACTCACTTCTCAGAATCACATAGTAATGAAAGTATTTCTGGTTTTGAATGTCTCAATTTTGAGAGTTTCTTATGCAAAATAAACCCCTTTTATTCCAGCTCTCCTAAAGCTGAATATTAAAATAGTGTATTTTATTATATTTAAAATATTCATAACTGGAATTACCTTCAAATACAGAGCTATCATTCTGAAGTGTCATAACAGAAGTATAATATATGCATTTTTATTTTTGCAAAAAGGAAGCAGTATATTAAATAAATATACATGATTTTACATAACTACCAATTGGTATTGGCACCATAGTAATACTTAAGAATTCAGTTCAGAAAGATATGTATATACAATACAATCACAAAACACAGTCACTGCCTGAAAAAAGGTTAGAATTGAATATAAGACAAGACCAGAGGCACCAGATGACTGCAGATTTGCAGGGAAGTACAAGGAAGAATTGATGCAGTACTGGTCAGCACAAGAAGCAATGATCTCAACAACCTGACTTAAAAGCTTCACTTTGAAGAGATCAAACAAAAGTTGTATGTGATTATTCAGCACCAGGTGAATCTTTGTACTAGACATTTCAATAGCCTATGGCTCAAGGACTATGATAATTTTTATTTTTTTTTTAAAGAGACAAAAATAAATACACTTTTAAAAGAAAATGTTATGTTATGCATGTTCAGATCCTTTTGATTTCTCAACTCTTCATTTTCCCTTCACAGTGGATGGATGGAAAAAGGTATATCTGAATGATCCTAAAGTAACTAACACTGTGACAAAAAGATTCAAAGATGAGTTAGCAAGTTTTAAATATTATACCATTAATTGTAAAAATCACAAGTGTTATTAGGTGCAAATTAGTATAGCTTAAGGAATGTTATCCTAAGTGAACTGCCTAAATGATGCAATTAATTTTATCACCATGTGGTTGATTTAGGACAGTATAGGAACCTGTGTGCTGAGAAAAATACATTATCTATTCAAGCTTTGTTCTAGGGACAGGAATTCAGATATTCAAAGCTGTCTGAATACTGATCTCATCTCAGACTTTTCTCTACTTAAATACAATGGGTACATATTTGTTTCCTAGATCAGAAGAGTCTTAAATACAGAAATCTGGCTTATGAGGTTTTGATCACTGATGAGCATTTAATGTGTTTCTAAGGTTTATTCTCTAAAGAAAGATGATTCTGCAGTTAACTACCAGAAACAAGAAACCCTGCTACTTTATAGTGATAGATTTTATTTGTTCTATTTCAGATACAGAGGGCATTCAAGGCAGGTTAAAGTACAAGATTTAGGTACCAGAATAAAGCTTAGGCTGTGGAGAGGAAATTGTAATTACGAAGTCCTGACTCACCTTCTGAGCTGGAGACACCTAATCTCTATAAACCCTGTAACATTTGATGTTAAATCTCTTCAGTACCTATTAAGTCACTGCACGTGCCCAGAACTGTCCTATGCTTGGCAGGCTTAAGCAGCTCAGCACTTAGATCATGTCTGAGCTCAGGTTAGATTGAGAAACTTGGAGGAGTGAAGTCTGAATCACCCCAAAAACTCAATCCATTAAACATTTCCAGAGGCCATAGAACATGGCAGGACCATGCTCTTCACACACTACAAATCTAAAATAGGTCAATTTTAGACTACAGACAGAGAAGTCTTTCCCTTGTTTCTCATGTAGAAAGGCGCACCACACAGTGCACCCACTGAACAGGTTGAACTCCCAGATTCAGTCCCATCCATTTCCTAAAAGCTCTCACATCCATGTTCCACCTTCAATCCCCATGTCCTAGTCAGACAATGGTCTCCTGAAGTGTAGGAAGACAATCTGCATGTCTCTTTTGAACAAGTCTCCAGACAGATAAGAGCAAGGATACATACACTGGACCAGAGAGGAAGGGTAAATTTGACTTTATAGGCTGCCTTGGAAGACCTCATATCAGACTGATGCTTCCAGGAATATTTCTGTATTAAATATGAAGTGGGGGTTTTACATCAAGTCTTACTTATTTTTTCCTTCTTTTTTTTTAATGTTACCTAGGACTTCTAACACTTCACATGGTAGAATCCTTCCTTTTGTGCCTCTGCTGCAGTCAGTAATGTAATACCAGAAAATAATTTTGCAGTTGTACATAACCCATGAAATATGACAGAATTTTCTAAACTAAAAATTTCCCAGCACCTGCCTAGAACATTTTCTGGTGTCAAAGGACATCCATCTATTACATGTTCAAATTGGTCAACTGAGAATCTGATCCTTCAGATAGACAACCCTGATTAAAATCCAATTAAATTAAATAATCAACAAAGAAGTTCTTCATTTTTTCAGACTCTCTACATAAATATCTACACATGAAAATAGACCCTGACTTAACTGCAGACAAAAAACATAAAAATAAGCAGGTAAAAATAAATAGATTAATATTCTTACTACTCTTAGCTATAGGCAAACTGATCTAAAATTCACTGAAGCTTAGTTACAGCATACACTAATTATGTGCTTAGCTCTAAAGCCTTTAATAAAGAAAATAATTTCTTTAAATATATCTAATTAGGTAAAGTATCTGTTCTGGTTTAGCTGCATTTGGCACCAAAATGAAAAATACAGAGAAAAATAGCTTTCTTTTCATGTATCCCTGAGCTACGTAGCTTATTGTCCTCCTGACTTTCCAAAACAAATGAAAACAATATGATAACTAGACCAAGTTGCACTTACAAGTTAAGGGCCTTGAAACTATAGACAAAAAAATATGTATCTCACAATAGCCACAGAGCTTTGACTACCTCCTTATGTCCTCAGTCCTGACGACAGTTCTGAAGCCAAAGAAATAAATTCCTTAGGACTCATATTGGTCCTTTTTTTAATTTCTTTCGTCTAGGAAAGAAAAGGTATTGACTCCTTCCTATGTGTAAGTACAATCATCTGCCCTTCTGAAAATCCTCTGTTGTTTCAGTCACGAAGACAAGTCTGAGTTGTGCTAGAAGTGGGAATGACCTACTAAATAAAGTAAAATTTATTTCTGACAAAAAGGGTTTAGCGCTCACTGCATACTAGTACTACATTGCCTCCTATATTTTGTTGTTGTTAAATTCTATAAAGATCATTGCAAACCCAGGTATACATATGAGAGATTTCCTGTTTTCACCTATAAGCAATTCAGAACAAGAACCGTCACCTTCCTGCAGTTTCTTTTGAATTTATTTGAACATCTTTGCTCGTCTTTCATGTCCAGAGGAGTCCTGCTCATTTTTCTACTACATCATGGGAAACTACTTCTCTAGTCAAAACAGTAATGTTAACAGCAACCAAGCTGTGAATGATACATTTTGAATTTTCTTTTCTTTCTTTGTCTTCATGGGTTTTCCACCTAGTTCCTCACAATGAGTTTTGTTCCTTCCCTGTTTCCTCAAAACAGACTACAAAACTACTGCCATAAGGAGATCTTGTTGATAACTTGTTGGACACCTTGGAACATTTACTTTCACAGTATCAGAAGCACATGTAAATCACTTCTAATTCCAAGAACAAGATAATATCTAACAACTGGTTCACCAGGGAGGTCCCAGATGACTGGAAGCTGTCCAGTGTGATGCCCATCCATCAGGAATATTGTGGCCAGCAAGACCAGGGCAGTGATACTTCCTTTGTACTCAGCACTGGTTAGGCTACACCTTGAGTGCTGTGTCCAGTGCTGGTCCCCCCAGTTTGGGAAGGATTTTGCAATACTTCAGTGTGTCCAGAGAAAGGCAACAAGGCTGGTTAAGGGTCCATAACATAATTCCTATGAGGAGATGCTGAGGGAGAAGAGGTTGTTTAGACTGGAGGAGATTCAGGGGAGACCTTATCACCCTCTGCAACTCCCTGAAAGGAGGATGTAGCCAGGTGGGGGTCGGTCTCATCTCCCAGGCAACCAGCAACAGGATGAGAGGGGGAGGTTTAGGCTGGACATTGGGAAGAAGTTCTTCACAGAAAGGATGATTGGTCATTGGCATGGGCTGCCCAGGTAGGTCGTGGAGTCACCATCCCTAGAGGTGTTTAAGGAAAGATTGGATGTGTCACTCAGCGCCATGGTCTAATTGACATGGTGGTGTTGGGTTATAGGTTGGACTTGACAATCTCAAAGGTCCTTTCCAACCTAGCTGATTCTGTGATTCTGTGAACTATAAAAGTTACTAGGTTCATAGAAGACAGAAGGGAAATCATGAAAGGATGGGGGAAATCACAACAAAGTGGTGTCCGGTATTGCTATGGTTATTTCCTGTACTTATATAATTTGTATCCACTATTTTGCTTTATCTTTCAATTTGCCTAATAGAGAGTATCTGGAATGGCTGTACGGGAATACTTTTTTCCACTCAATTTCAACAGGATGGAGCAGAGGCAGGAGGTATGCAATACATTCTCAAGCAATGAAGGACTTCCATTTAAATAGAAATCAAATAGGTTAAAACTCCCAAAACACATAATGGAAAAGGTTATGGCAAAAGTCTATGAAATCATTAATTTTACTGAGATGAGGACCTTCAGAGGATAATCTGTTCCAAAACAGCAAACTGATATTTAATCAGGTGTTTCTATAGGTTTATTACAAGAGGTAGGAATCAGATGGAGTTATTTATAAAACAAATACACATATGGGGTAACACCACGCATTATAAAAGACACACAAAAAATATATGGATTCAAAATAGGTCTGAAGAAGTTAGTGGGGCAAAGGCGGATTTAACTTCCAAGTTTGAAAGTGTTTAAATTGCTGATTACTCACTGCTGGGGAATAAGAACCACTTTGTATCGGATTATTTTTCTATTTTTTTCCTAAGGGTTCACCACTAGTCACTATTGAGGAAAAAACAATTTTCAAGACAAGCTGTTTCATTCTAGCCGTTCATACAGATGAAAACTTGCTCTTTGTTAAAACCGCCTTTATTCTGGAAAGGCACTTATATAATGGACAATCTAGGATTATAAGCCTCATAGGAAAGTCTTTTATTACTGTGCTCTCAGTAGAGGTACAGCACATGATTGTGTTCTGATGCAAAATTGATATTCACAAAACATTAAACACAAAATTTTTAGGTAGACTACTGAAGTTAAAGGCAAACCTTCTTTGTTTTTAATGAAGTCAGAGCCTTCTCCTTAGTACATTATTACCCAAATTTTAGGTATAAGTTAATCTGAGTAAAATATACAGCATGACAGCTGTCTGATCATCAAGTCCAATAAAGGAAACAAGGAAAGTTCACAGTATTTTGAAAGTTATGTTCTATGGCTCTGTTACTTAGGAGATAACACCAGTAGGTGCAGCCTTATGACAAGAACCCCATTTTTTTTTTCCCATGCCATATGTCCACAGTGGAAGTAGCTGAGAAAAAAAACAGTCTCGTTGTTTGATTGACATGCATTTTAAACTACTTGTCAAAACTGCACAATTATTTAAGTAGCATGAATGTGCCAATCTCCAGATTTAAAGGAAATTTTGAGCCTAACAAATCGTAGTGTTTGTCTACTTCATGATAAGAGATTTTATAGAAGAATCAAAATATAAAATGAGGGTAAAAGGAAAGCTTGCTAAACTGCCCACACTTTGCCTTTACATTACTGTAGGTGATACTGGGAAGGACACTAAAAGAATAAGTTGCCACATATTTTCTATTTTAACACTGTATTTCTATTTTTCTAAAGATTTGCTAAATTTATCTGGACTTGTATTTTTGCAAGAATTTTCAGCAGCAGCAGTTTGTTGCTTCTAAGAAATTAATTTTTTTTAAAAGAGAGAAGAAATAAGAATGTTATTATGATATTAAAAAAAGTCAAGTACCTGAGAAATGTTTCATAGTTTATCATTTTGATTTTTACTGGTCATCCTGAAAGCTAATTAACCTGTGTTAGGAGTGAGATGTGGCCAAATCTTTGCATGCCTCTGAAGGTTCTCTGAAAAATCTCTGGTATATGTTCAGCAGACATATCTTAGTCACTGTCAAAAAGTCAGTGTCCTATTATGTAAAAAATAGACAGCTTTACAGTGGGGAGTCTTCCTCATTGAGGTAAACAGAACTTTTCAGATAAGTTGTTTTATTCATATCTACTCTAGAAGGGAAATAAATATTAAATATTATATTTAATCTTTGTGTGGGAAATAACATTTTTTAATAACAAAAATTTGTTCAGTCAGCCTATTAGCAGTACAGCCTTTGCTATAACATCAGTGAGCAAGGGAATATGATTAAAGTGCAAAAAGGACTGTAATGTCCTCTATTCTTAAGGACTGAGAATTTCACCTTACACCATAACATTCTCTATTTTTACATGTAATTTTAAAGCTTTTAGTTTTCTTTCTCTGTAGCCTTCAAGTCATGATGTCTCTTAAGATTCAAGTTTAGGATATCTTATTACAAAAAAATATTAATTGAGGTGCTAAAATGCAGCATTTCAACAGCTACTCCACTGCATTTAATTAGAGAATATTACCACACTCACAAAAACCACAAAAGGGAAAAACTATAAATTATAAGTTCATACAAAATTGCAGCAGTGTCTCATTTAGAATTGCTTTACAAGGCATGTTCTGAAACAACAACATTCATATTCCATTTTCCTAGAAAAGCTGGCAGTCCATGGCTTGGACAGGTGCACTCTTCTCTGGGTTGAAAACTAGCTGGATGGGCTGGACCTAGGGCCTGATGGTGAATGGTGACACATCCAGTTGGTGGCCAGTAAATAGTGATGTGTTTCCCAGGGCTCAGTAACAGGCCCAGTCATGTTTAATATCTTTATTATTGATCTCATTGAGGGGATCAATTGCACCCTCAGTAAGTTTGCAGATGACACTAAGTTGGGTGGAAGCGTTGATCCGCTGGTGAGTAGGAAGACTCTGCAGAGGGACCTGGACAGGCTGCATCAGTGGGCCAAGGCCAAGAGTATGAGTTTCAATAAAGCCAAAATTTGGGTCCTACTCTGTGGTCACAACAGCCCCCTGCAGCCCTACAGGCTGGGGGAAATGTGGCTGGAAAGTGGCCCAGCAGAAAAGGACCTGGAGGTGCTGGTTCACAGCCAGTTGAACACGATCCAGCAGTGTGCCCAGGTGGCCAAGAAAGCCAATGGCATCCTGGCCTGGATCAGCAGTAGTGTGGCCAGCAGGACCAGGGGAGTCATTGTCCCCCTTTTGTACTCAGTACAAAGGAGGCCACAACTTGAGTCCTGTGTTCAGTTCTGTACCCCTCCTTAGAGAAAGACATTGAGGTGCTGGAGCATGTACAGAGAAGGGCAAGGGAGCTGGTGAAGGCTCTGGAGCACAAGTCCTGTGAGGGAGCTGGACCTGTTTATCCTGGAGAAAAGGAGGCTCAGGGTGACATTATCACTCTGTACAAGTACCTGAAAAGGGGTTGTAGCAAGGTGGGGGTTGGTCTCTTCTCTCAGGCAACGAGCAACAGGACAAGAGGAAGTGGTGTCAAACTGCACCAGGGGAGGTTCATACTGGACATCAGGGGGAATTCTTCTTGGAAAGAATTGCTAAATATTGGAATGGAGTGCCCAGGGAGGTGGTGGAATCACCACCCCTGGAGGTGTTCAACAAACGACTGGATGTTACACTTTATGCTATGGTCCACTTTTTTTGGTGGTGTTCGGTCAAAGGTTGAACTCAATGGTCTTGGAGGCCTTTTCCAGCCTAAATGATTCTTTGATTCTGTGACTGTGTGACATCTGCTGAAGAACTGAAATGTGTGTAGATAGAATGCAGATTAGTGGGTACACAGATGGACACTGCTTTAAAGCTTTCAGAATCTAGGGATGTAATTTTACAGATGTTTTGTCCAATGGCTAAACTGGTTTATCTGGCTAGCCATTATAATCTTCAGTGCAGCATGCATCTTTGCAGCTTTTCTGTGGGGTAATAATATATAAACCAAATCATTTAAATGAAGCAGAATAGCAAATATACCTTAAAAATATTTCTTTCATTTGAGATAAATTGCGTCTTTCGGTAAGGTGCCGTACTAACTTCAGGATGCCTAAATTTTGGTTGATTTGAGTTATATAAGTGTTAAATCTTAATGTAAAACTTGATTAGGGAGCTAAATAACATTAATGAAATTTAGATTTTTGTTTTATGTGGGTTCTCAACTGCAGAGTGACTTCAGCTGCAACGATCTCTCTTGCCTGAAAAAATCTTCACTTATTCTCTGTTCTGGTTACTTTTGACTAGAAATTTCCATTTATCATTATTTCAGATCTGCACAATTTTCTACATCATTATTTCTACCAAATATTTCCTACACATTTAGCAATCTAAATTGTTAATTTGTGGATTTTTATATACTTACAAAGATAAGGAATCCAGTATTGATTTATTCTAAATCTAAGTCAATAGTTTACAATCTATGTGTCAGAGTATACCAGACTTGAAGGTTTTGAAGTAACTCATGTAGAAATCTGCAGTCTATAATAGTTCACTCACACTTTTTTTTACCTCTTTTTCATAGCTGATTGCAAGGAAAATAGAACTATCTTCTGTTCTAATTATGCTCCTAAATGAAATTTTAAAGAGCTAAGACAGATAGGAAAATGGTATATTGATACACTATTCCCAAATCTGAAGAAAAAGCCACCTTGCAAACACAAATTATTTCCTATCTACTAATGGAATTGTGCAAGGCTTAAGAGTTAGTTCAAAACTTCTAAAATAGCCATTTGAGGCTTTTATGTTGCAGCTCAAACTTTTTTCCATCAGATTCTGCTTTGCAAAAGTGCCTTTAATGGAACAAGACTCTCTCAGAGGCAAGCTGTGAGCAGCTGTTTAGTACTGCAACCAGAAAAGACCCAGGGAGAAGACTCTCAGCAAAGAGGCAGAGGCCTAACCTTTCTTTCCCGTCATTCCAGTGTAAAGGCTGTTCAAGCTTTCTTTAGAAATTTAATTTCAGAAAGAAGCTGAATCAGGGTCAAACGCCTCCACACTTGTCAATCCCCCTGTTCCCTTGGTGGGTCAGGAGAATCACAGAGAATATATAAGGAAAAAACATTCTAGTTTCTCCTCTTCAATAGGATGCCCTCTCCCTCTTCCGTGGTTAGGTCTGAAGTACCTGAACTGTTTTTGAAGATGATAAGGATTAGACTGAGGTCTGTGATATCAGATCACTGCAATTAAGCTATCATATTCACTCTATTTTCTGATCTGGTCAAGTTACAGATCTAGACATTAACTAAAGTTCAACTTACATTAATTTCTGAGTTTCTGTAATATTAAGACATCTGAGCGATTCTAGAGATCTGTATCAAATTGCTGGATGATTGATTATCCAATAGTAAAATATTAGAAAGCATGCAGTAGTCACCTACTAGTGTCTAGGGTGTCACAAGGGAATCTGGATGCTGTAGAGGTTTTTTGCCATATGGGGGATCTTTTCTATTAAAATTAATTTTTTTTTTATTTTTTTTTTTTACTAAAAGTAGGTATGAATTACAAAATGTGTCTGAAAAATTCAGTTTTTCTCAATGAGGAATTCTCCCCACTGTAAAGCTGTTTCCTTTTTAAATGATAGGACACTAACTTTTTGTCAGTGACTAGGCTATTCAAATTCAAAGTGGTCTGATTTTCAAGTCCTAATCCAGTGAGTTAAGCAATTCAAGATTTGGCCTGCCACACAGATATTTGGCATGTCTGTTAATGTCTATTCACGATACTTATTTATTTATTCATTTATAGAATTTAGAGTTGGGTAACTACAACAGACAATTTTACTTGAGATCACTTCTACATAAAGCCCAGAAATCCATTTTCTTTTGTTTAATCACATGATGAGTAACAGACTGTGAGAGGAAATAAACAACTTCAGTCTCCCTTGATATCAAATATAATTCAGAAAGTTAAGTAATCAAAGCCATGTCTTTTCAAAAAGAGAGTTAAGTATTGCATTTAAAGAGAGGCAAAGAGGTCAATTGCTTTTATTGACTATTTTAAGTATACTCTTTCAGGTGTTTACTTGATAGGAAGAATGGCTCAGCAGAACAGTTAAAAGCAATTTCTAGTAGACATAGATAAATAGCAAGCTTGTAAAGACCAAAGTCCAGAACAATTTGAATTTAACCATCTTTGACCACTGACAGAAATGCTACAATGGCCTAACATGTAAGCCTAGATCACCTGTGATATACAGCAAGCAAGGAAAATATTTTTAAAACAGAAATGGTGAAAAAACTGGAATGTTGCATTTGTATGAATCATTTGTTGCAGGTATACATGGTGTCATACAAAATAATCCAGAATGCACTGTAGCACTCAGATCTGCAGGTATTTCAGACATCAGGTATTTCAGCAGCTGTACTAAGTCACTCACTAGGACTGCGTCAAAATGTCAATAGCCTCAGCTGCAATTCTGCTTTTCTGCTGGAATGTGTCCTTCTCCTTTGTGGTTCATAGAAAACAATTCTGGGGTTTAGTGGCATCAGGAATATCTAGATATTCCTTTAAAAACAATTATGGTAAAGCCTCTGACAGGAGACAAAGCTTCCTGATGATATTTTTTCTAGAAGTAACTGCTCAAGGCAAATATTTTCCTCCCTTTTCATGTACTTCAGAGATTTTCTTTATATGGTCTCAGAATGCTCTGAAAAATTGCTTACATTGAAATCCATTTTTGTGCCTTCCAAAAAGTTAATTCTGAATTGACAGGATAAGGTAAACTGGATGGATGAAGTATATTGTGTTATTCTCTGAAGACTCTTGTCCTATTATCACAGCCGCTGTATGAAAGTCCAGCAAAATATTGCTCATATTATGGAGTAGGGTTCATCTCTAGGTGATACTAGGGCTTGCTCTATTATCTGCTAAACAAACACATTAGTAACAACATATGCAGAGAAAAGAGAGCAATTGATGCAATCAATTTTTTTGCTTAGCCATCTCAGACTCATTTTCCATAAAATACCTTCCACCTCCAAAGAGATAAAGGTACTTTATTAATCAACAAATTCACTGCTGTTTTTCCCTTGGAAATCTCTGAAGTCAAATTAAAAGTCAAATGTGCCAGGACCTGAAAAAAGCTAAAATTTTCTGGAAAACAAAAGGTTTGTAACCGCAACATAGATCCATCTAGCAGTTGTAAAACTGTTGACACAGACTGAAACTGAATTAATTCAGGGTCTACCACTCACCCTAGTGAAATTTCAGGTTCCCAATACCTTTGAAAAGTCCGCTATTTATGCAATGCTTTTCATCAACTATAGTAGATTTCCACATGGTATCCTTCAGACAAATTTCCTTAATTGTTTGTAACAGTAATTAAATAGTAACCTGAAAATGAAATTACATCTTCAGCTGGAGGAATATTTCAGTTAAAATGATTAGCCTTTTCCTGTTCGTGAGTGGCTTGAACACCACCAATTTCTACATGTGTGTCTAATCCAGGAGCACTTGCCACACCATTATGCAGACAAATTCCATTTTAGGGATGTACAAGTCAGTCACAGTTGTCATGTATGTTGTGGTAGCTTCCTAATAATTATGGTCTGTGAGAGAAGATGTGTTGGTGGGAATGAAAACAGAGTAAATTTTTTTCTGGTGAGAATTCCCTGGGTAAATATTTGTGGCAAACATTTCCATTCGCTAAAATTTTCACAGATATAAAAAATAAATTTCGCAATCTGATACATATTTAATTTGAAAAGTCTAAATATCACTTATGTGTATGGGAAGAGAATGTTAAATGCAAAGACATGACTAAAATCATTGGTGTGCAATGCAACGTGCAGCATACATGGTTATTCATGTCCTGTTCCCTGCAGATGCTAACAGTTGAGGCACAGTGTTTACTCAGGTGGGAAGAGAATAGTTTTCAAATCCTTCTGGGAGTAGGAAATTCCATCCAAAGAGAGTCTGTTCTGTATAACTCAGTGAAGTGCATGTAAACTAAAAACTTTAGGATGAAACCACCAAAGAGTAAATGTGATTCTATCCCTTGATACTTAACATTAACTATTCTAGAGACTATGAGTGAGTTTATGTAGATAAACAGACTTGAGAATAAATGGGACCAATTACATGTTTTGCTTGGATTTCTTGTTTAACTTCCAACAGTTTATGTAACATCTCCTACTCATCCAAAAGTTCAATGATTTCCAAAACCTTTGCTGAGTAAACATATGTCACTTGACCTCTAAGTGGCAACTTTGGTTTACATGTAGGACTAGTTTTACCTTCAGATAGACAAGCTGATACTTAAATTAATCAACAAAGCTGCTGGAAACAACTTTTGGTGCTACCTGACATCTGAACTCTCATTTTCAGGAGAATATCAGTAAGGAGAGGATTTCAAACACTCCAATTCAATCAATCAATTCTTTATAGGCTATTTTTAGGACAGGTTCTGAAATGCAGTCCTTTCTTCCTCCTACCCACTCATTCTCATGCTTCTCTCCTTCTTTCCATTCTACTTTGGTACATGAAACAAGGAAAACAATACATAATGAAACTACTTTATATATCATGTTTGAATATACAATCCTTATATATCAGATAGCTGATAGTTAAGGCTCTATCCAGAATGATGGAGATATGGGACTGGGTTCTTTAATCAAGACATCTCTGGCCTCCTCATTTCTTCAGAGATCTTTAAACACTGGTTCTCTCACTTGGAGGAAACAGGATTTTTTACAGCAACAAATTTAGGCAGTGGAGTCCAGAAGTGCTTCAACTAATTAGAGTTTTGAATCCTGTAGGTACCTGGTTCCAGAGGCATTAATGGTACTCTAGGGGAAGAAGCTGCCTGTTCTTACTACAGGAACTACATCTGAATGTAACTCCTAGTCTTACTAGCTTTGTTTTGTTCCATCTAAGCTATGTCTTTTCCTCTGAAGAGATGTCTTTTTCTCTCAGTTCTATCTCCACTGACTATAAAGGAAATCAAAAGTGGCAAAGCTTTAAATGAGCTGTATCAGTTGGATTGCAGGATTTTGGTGGGGTGAAACCTGGCCATTGTGGTTTGTTTATCAATTTATACAAGCACTCCATAACAGATGCCTATGACAGTTTTAAGTAAGCCTTGAACAGGGCTTACTTAATGAATGTGAGATAAAACTATCCAGTTATCTATTTTGTGAATATAATGCATACAAACCACAGATTCAGCTTAGACTTTGGTAAGGTTTTTTAGAGAGAAAAAACAGTTGGAAATTTTAATGGAAACAATCATCTTTATTGCTGGTAGAAGAATAGCTCTGCTTTGCCAGGACATCATTACAAACCAAATAAACCTGAGATTGCTCACCTGGACTCTGAATCAGAAAAACTTCTGTTGACCCAGCACTTTCAAGATTTTGCAGGAAAATACAAAGGATAGCCTAAAGGCATTCACATTTTGAAACACTATAAGGAAAAAAGTCCAGGTGGGCCTGTTTTGCCCCAGAAGGTGCTGATCCATTATTATCCATGTAAAAAATGGTACTTACACCATCTAAAGTCTTATTTAAAAGGCTTTTCATTAAAGTTGATGCTGGAAGAAGAGAATAGCATGGATAATCTAATGTCCCCTTAACACCTGGAGCCCCCAAGTAATGTAACATCAAATAGGACCATGACCCAGGAGCAGCAAACCATGCAGACCCTGTTCATAGCAGATATTCTCCCCTTTTGGTCTTTCAAATTATTTTCTTATGAGGAAACAACTCTATATAGTCAAATATAAAGATGTTCCCATAAGAACTTCTTCCTGCACTGTTAGATAAAGGCAAGGTCAAGCAGGATGTACAATCACCAGTGCTGAGCAGAAGCTGCCTGAGGGCTACCCCTTTTTTTGGTGAGCTGGTTGAGCTTGTCCCATGGCACAATGTTGCGCACTATCCATGCAGCACGGCACTGCCTGCTCTGGCTCAAGTTGTCTGTGCTCTGGATTGCTCACTCATCTAGGCACAGGGTTCTGCCAGTCAGGATCACTACAGGCTGTACTCTGAGGATCAAAAACAAGGCAAATAAGGTGATCTCAGAAAGGTATTAAAATAGGAATTTGGAAATGAAGGCCTGCTTGTGTGTTGCAACACTGCTGCTCATTCAGTCCTGAGGTTACATGACTTACTGGCAAGCGAGTACTTGATGAGTCCTTATAAAAATATGAACTGGCTGCTAAAAATAGCATATAACTGAACTCTGAAGAGTATTTTTTTTTTTCTCAGTGACAATACTATTCCAGTGATAATGTTGAAATACATTTGTTGACAGTAGATTTAACATTCTCAATAAGTATATAGCTGTGTCTAGTTTTTCTCCTACTCATTTGCATATACTTATCCTCTTCTGTGGAGTTTGTAAATGTATAGTTCCCAAGTAAACAATTAGTCTATAAAAGCATAATTTTCCATGGAATTTTAACAGTTGTATTTCTCTAAAGGAAAAAGAATTCATTGAAAACATACATTGTATCAGTCTTTTAGGTGGAATGAAGTTTATCTTGGTTATAATATTTGTTGTCAGTTCACTTCACTGAAAGGGATGTCTATTTTTCACTCTGGTTTCATCTCACAGAACAAAATTATCACCCTAATGTAGGTTTGTCTTTTCTGACTGTGTACCTGCCTACATGTCTACATGGTAAATGCAGTACTTCTCTATTTGAATATTCCTTCTTCCCCAGGTCTTCCTTGCAATTTTGTGAATTAGCTCACATTTTTACTTTTCTGCAGTTGTGTGTTATATTTAACTACCTGGATTGCAAAACATGTAGATACATAAAATTGTCTTTGAAAAATAAAGAGAACAAATGCGACAAAGAGAAAATATAAGATCTAAAAGACTAAACTTAGGAAGTAAATCCATGTGCTGCTGGCCATCAGCAAACATAAAAGTGCATGGAAAGAAACACTTGAATGTCTGCCAATTTTCTTTAGTTAATGCTAAATTGTTCTCTTTTATCTAAACATTCTCTGTATATTGTGAGCAAAGATTTTATGCTTATGTAATGTTCACATAATGAGGTAAATGTTCATTAACTAGAGGACAATTATGGTATAAACAAGTATAGATTTTTCTACTTCTTTAGAAATGTATGTGAGTGAAATAACAATTGTTGAGGGGTAAGTAATACACCAGGATCAGTACACTGATATTTGAAACAAAATATCACAGAAATTGACACAGAAGTGTTATTATAAATTTATTTTAAAATTAAATACTTATCAGTCATACTGTTTCTCTAGATTTATCTGGAGGAATTAGCAGGTTCAAATACAATATTTTCTTAACAGAAAATTGGTATTTTCTAATATCAATATCTAAGAAGCATCACAGGTTCATCCAACACTTGTATACAGTATATTTTGCAATTTAGCTTTCCCTCATTAATAACATGACAGAAGCAGCTCAAATAAGAAAACTTTTGTCTCTTAAAATACCTGAAAGCAATGCAGGTGTTAGAAATGTTTTGCCCATAACTAAGCTTTAAATAATCAGTAATAACAAAAATTAAATACATTCACTACAGATGTGTGCCTACATAAGTGAAAGAACTATAATTCAGAGGGGCTGAGAGATCTAGATTTTTCAATATCTTAGTCCTTTTTGCATATATCTAAATATAGAATCATAATTGTTTATAAATATCTGAGTATGCAATTAAGGTAATGATTAAGTTGGAATCTATATGCTTCTCAGAAGAAAATGTTATAGAAAAATGGTTATAAAATAATGGTCTGCTCTGACAGCAGTAACATAATGGTATTAAAAATTTTTCTTGTTCATTACTTCAGTAGCTACCTTTGTAATAAAATTCTCTCCACTCAAAATTCTTGGTTCTGACTTGGCACTGCTAACAAATTTATATCAAGGGACAGTTCACTTTCTGATACACTGGAAAAAACATCTGCTACTTGAAAAACAGAGTATGTACTTAGTACTTAAGAATCAAAATCTTGTTTGTCTGCTAGGGCCTAATCTTACTCCCACTGGAATCACAAGCAAATTCATACTTTTGTTAGCACACATCCATTTGTTCAATATTTGTAAAAGAAATTTAACTATTCCTAAAGAAAAGCAAGCCATGAGATGAGGCCAGCTCATCAAGTCAACAATGGGAATGAAAACAGCATGAAAGTTAGAAAGCTATTTTCATATTTTCAGTGCATTTTCATATTTTCAATGAAAGCTCATGGGAGGGAAAACAATAGCGTCAATGGAAATATTGGAAATTATATTTCTAAACAAGACAGTGCCAACTTCTTTCCAACTTCAAGTATCTGGTTATTCACAGTAGGCAATTTTCAAATTCACACTGGTATTTTTCTGCAATGCTGTTGAAGTTGAATTGCTTTGGACAAGCACTACATTAAATGTCAGAATGGTTAGATGTCACAATGAGGAAAAGGTGAGGAGGGAAAATGGTGTCCCAAATATCCCCTCTTAAATATTAGTTTTATTGTCCCAATAAAAAGTCCATTTACTAATATGCCTTTCCCCAATTTCCTAAAATATTTCATCTCAGTGGAAAAATTATGATGTTGAAGCATATTTACACTGTAATGAAGATGTGAGCCAGTATGGACCCTGAAGGATGTGAAAATTTAATCCTTTAGGAGGAGGACAGTGAAAGATAAGATGTTCTTTCCAAAATGTTTCTTATGTTTATGATGGGGTCCACTTAGAGAATTCTGTGATCATTCTTAAATGTTTATTAGAACTGATCAAACTCTGCCATGATGTGGATGTAGAGTTTTGCTATTTTCAACAATTCTACTCCACATTTTTGTGTTGCTGATATAGTAGTAACTTTTCCATTATCCATGCAATGTAGCAAAAAAAGAGTGAATATTTCATAGAAAATATGATGATAAGTCTAATGTCATGGTGATGGAATTAGATATTTTCCTTTTCAAATTGCAAAAATAAGAGGGGGAGGAGTGATTGGTGGGTAGGACAATTATATAAAGTTTTGTGAAACCAGTAATCTGAAAGAATGGTCTGTAATATTAACTGGGATTTTTTTTTAATAATCTTCAGCTTCAAGTCCCTTTTTTTTCTTTTTCTTGACAAGAATAAGCAAATTTGAGGGGGTTTTACTTTGTTTCTAATTGTACTTTGAAGAATGACTTCTGCAGCAACTGTGTAATAATTTTAAGTTTCCATAGAAACCAGGAGAGTAGATACAAAAATCTCTGGAAAAATTCAGAACAGGACAGGAGTTGAACAGAACCTTCGCCATGGGCACTGGAAGATGATCCAAAACCAAGAGAAGAAAACCTGTGCTAACCAAGAAGATCTTTAGTTACCAAACAATAAGGACCTATACATAACAGTAAGTTTCTGTTGGGTGCTGACTGTTGTTTTCAGCCTTTGAATCCCCATTAATTTTAACTTCACTGTCTTCAGGTTTCTGTATTGGTTACAATGTATCAAAAATAATGGGGAAGCAGAATCACTGAAATCATTTATTGCCTATAACTGCAGGTTTTCATTATACCAATGTCTGGAGGCCTCCAGCTTTAAACATCAGTCATGAGCATGCATGTTGCTAATCTCACAATAGGTGGAGCAGCTGGAATGTTTTGTTACTGTATTTTTAAGTTGATACCTAATATCTGAAAAATTACAGTTGACTTTTTTTCTTTATTTCTTTTTAAGTAAAAGGAAAAGCCATAAATAAAACAAGACACAAACCAGCACGTGACACATCCTGTCCTGCTGCAATTACATGGGTGTGCTAGCAATATTCATTGCTGCATCTAGAGGCTGTTTTTTGCTAAGTATTTCATTCTTGGATTCATTTCGTTTTTAAGAATGAAAGCAGCAGATAGTCAAGAAGGTAACTTATTCACTATTTAATTTGTTTTGTTTATTCTGTTTGTAATTAATTCCATATCTCAGGGCCTACTGTTTGCTCCCGTTCCTACCATCCTCTGAGACTGCCTACTGCTCAGGAAGACATTCTGGACTAGGAGAGCTGGTGCTTTTGGTGACATTGAGAAATCTCTCAGCTACCTGGCTCGTGTGTTTTCTTCACACAGTTCAATCACTAGATTTTGAGTTATGACATAATATTTCCTCCATCTCATCTTTCTTTTTCTCATCCATTTTGGAGGTGATTGTTCTGCTCTTAATACCTTTGGTAGCATGTAGCAGCATCTACTTCTTGGGTAATATGAGATCATGTGTATTCTATTGTACAAGGACTTTAATCTTCTCTCTTCCTATAGCTTTGTGGTTTCTCTTGTTCATCTAATATTTTTTAAGTTTAAAATACAGTGCTAATATTGTTTGAGATGAGTCATAAATTGACAGAGTTTTCTCTTACATCCATTAAAACTGTTGTCAAAACACTAATTAACTTCAGTGTTCTGAGACCTGAACAAGCATTCAGAATGTCTTTGAAGAATTTGAGTTAATACTTGAATTCCTGCAATCTTAATACTCAGAACTATCTTTTTAAAATTTGTTATACAGGTTTTCTGAAAGTTTTGAGTAGATTCATTATTGATAATTACTATTAAAATCATGTGAATTCTAGCCTGAAACATAACATTTTCTTATCTGATTTTTTAAACTTTTTTGGTTAAACAACTGACATAAAATACTTAATACTGAAAAAAAAGCCTAGTATAAATGGAACAGTTTTAAGAAACTACAGGAATGCTAAACCTTTTCTAGTAAATACCATTAAATCAAATTAAACATAATTTAATGTGCATAAACACAACCATATTGGCACAACTGGATATATTCACCACCATAAATTTAAAATTAAGTACTCTTGATGGATACCGCATCTGTTAGAACACTTTAAAAAAAATGTGGTTACGTCATAGGTCAAGACTATTCTCAAAGCCACAAAATCATGCTCTGAATCAAACATTCTCAAAATCTAGTGTTGTTAGGAATGGAGATTTCGTTTGGGATTCCCTTAGGAAAATTCAGCATATGGAAGCTTCACAGAAGAGTTCTTGAAATATTTTTGGTGCAGTAGTTTCCACTCTTGACATAAGGCCTCAAATTAAGATGCTTATGAAATGACATTATGTTCTAGTCAATTTGTGGAAGATCTATTGCTTTGTGATAGGTTACCTTAAGGATTAGCTGAAAACTTATTCTACTTTGAAGTAAATAAAAAAAGTATACAACAGAATTTTTGCTTCTGAAGTCTGTATATTATCCATAAGAATTATAATTTTTTTTTTTATATTTAGCTCATGTTTTATGGAGTAAGAAAATCCAGAAGATAATAATGGTATTGTAATGTTACATGGATAGGCCTGCAAGTGAACTCATAAAATTATATTTATCCCTACTTAATCACTAAGACTCTTTTAGAAATTTTGCATTTTTCAGTAGCAAGCAATTTTATGGCATCTAATGACAGAAAACTAAAGCCAAATAATTTTAAACATGAGCCAAGGAATGAATATGAGAATAATTTAGTTTTAGAACAATTTATTATAGATTGTGATAGGTTTTCCAATAAATATTTTACTTGAAATAATAGTGTGTTCTTCAGAAGGTATACTCCAACTCAAAACAAGAATTGATGAAAAAACTCTGTAGCGTGTATTATGAAGGATATCAGGCTGGATTCTCACTATGTTTGCATCTTTATTTATATTCTGTGAATTTGTCTCCATCAAAATCTAATCAGAACTGAATTTGCCAGTAGGTTATCAGCTAGTGTTAGGGGAATAACATTAGCTGAATTCCCTTTCTTCCATAGGTGATTCTTAAATCATGTACACTCACAAATACAATGCCATGGCAAGTATTGCTAGTATGATTGTCGTATTATTGTTGTTACTGCTCCGTACTACATTTAAGCACAAACCAGGACTGGGGTCCTACTATCATCTGCTTCATCAGCAGAAAATTATTGAGTGAGCTTCTTGAGCCATCTCACTTCATCCCAGACCCTTCTTTCAAATTACTGTGCTTACTTTCTTTGCTGTATTCAGTTTTTCACTCACTTCTACTGTTAGCACAAAGAGAAAAAGATTAAATAGAATATATGGCCATGAGTGGATTCAAATAAAAAAAAATCCTTGTCTGAAACAAGCTACTGAGAAATAAAATAGAGGACAAAGCTATAAAGTTGCAATAAAACAATCAATGTCAATAAGAAGTACTTATATTGAACTTAGCAACTGCAAAATGACTCCAAAATACTAAATCCAGAAGGGGGTGGCAGATGTCAGTCAATGTACATGTAAACCACCATTTCAGGGGGTTTTTTTGGCTTTTTTTTTTGGAATTATGTACAATGACAGCTCGAATATTTGCCTATCATCTCCAATAAGCAATGAAACTGAGCCAGGTTGCTATTTAGAAAATAAGTTTACACTGCTGTATGGCTGCAGCTAACATCCTGCAGGAGCCAAGTATTCATTAATGTGCAGGATTCAATAATTGACAACCATGTTTATGACTGTCTCCTCTTTATGTTCCGGTTGCATCAAAAGCCCTGAACTGTGACAAATGTAACAGAAATAGTAAGAGGCAGTTTCTGAGGAGGAAATCATACATACTTCTGTTCTTTTAATAAAACACATTATAAATCTCAGGTGCACCTGGAAAAAACTATCAAGCCATATAAACTGTACCCATACTCAAGTTTAACTCAATGAGACTTTCTCTATCATATTACCACAAGATCCACTTATTTTCTTTTCAAAACTTCTCATGCAGCTTTTAAAGATAGAGATGTAGTAGGATTTATAACATATATGAAAAGTATTAATATTATTGCTTTTCAAGAGTGTTCTTTGTTTCAGATATCTTGATATTAGTTACATATTTCAATGATACTATTAGAGTCCACCATGGAAGAAGGCAGAAAAAAGACTTAGAAAAATGTCAGAAATTATTAAGTATCCAAATGATTACTTCTTGCAGGATTTTAGGCTTGCACAAGTTGCTTAAGGAGGGAATTATTACTGTCCTCTTAATAGGCAAAATTTGAAATTGTGTCAGATTTTGTGGTTCTGTTGCTTGAATGGTCACATCCAAAGGGTAGTGGGGAACAGGTGAAGGTCCAGATGGAGATTAATGATAAGTGGTGTTCCTCAAGGGCCAGTATTGGGACCAGTAGTTCAATACCTTCATTAATCCCATCTGCTGGGGATAGATTGCACCTTCAGCAGGTTTGCACATGACACCAAGCTGAATGGTGCAGCTGACACATCTGAGGAAGAAGATGCCATCCAGACATGAATTTGCCAACACTTTGCATGTGTATGGCTTGCATATGAGGAATGGAATCACAGAAGCAAATATAAAGTTATACAATCAAATATTTTTGGTCTTATTTATTGGAATAATAATTTTTGCTTTTGAACCTAACTACCTGTGGACTCTGCTCAAGCAAGATTCTCTGTATAAAACTGTCTTTTAAATTAATGCACATAATGAGAGTCAGAGATACAAAATTTTCCTTAAATCATGCTATGATTGTTTCTCAGGTAAAACTGCAGCACATATCTGACAGACTTTTCTGATCAGTGCTGTAATGTTAGTTATAGTGAATCTTCAGTCTAGTACAAAAGGAGTAGGCCACTTATTACAGTAGCTACAGTTGGTTCAGGACATTACTGAAAAGAAATACCTCCTTTAAGCCAGGGCTCTCAATGACCATTTCAGCACCGAGCGAACCTACTTGACATGGTTTGAATTGAAGAATATTTGACATTATATTCTTTTTGAACATGCTACATGTTAAGGAGTTTTGCACATTCAGTGTAAGGAATAAAAATCTGGATTTGATCTGTGACAAGCAGAAAAGAGTAGAATTCCAGAAGAGGTTTGTCTGCACATGCAAAGCCACATGGACATGCTTGGAGTTCAACACAAGCACAGGAGTAGGCACAAACTGCAGTCTCAAAAAACCAATGTTGTAGAGACATCTGTACCAACTTACACAGTGTTTGGGCTGTATCCAGAGCTCACTGTGAGAGCAAAGCTTTATATTTAGGCAAGGATATACTTTATTTTCTTCTTTTCAGTACTTTAGCTTACATCCTGAAAATACTCGTTAATGAACACAGTCTATGACCTTTAGGAAATCCATGACTATTTTGTTTTGATTTCTACAGCATGCTAGTCACAGCTATGAATTTTGGCTATAAACAGTGACACATTACAAACAAACATGTCACTTTTCAACTATCAACTGATAATGGCTCTGAATTACAGATAATGGTAGAGCAGCTTTAAGAATACTCCCAATACAACTCACATTTTTTCTGCTATGCTTCATGTAGTACATTAGGTAAAGTCAGTTAAACTGGAAAGACTAAGGAATTGAATGAAATACTGAATATCTGCCTTTTCAGTTCTAAAAAAGAAGAGGTATTAGAGAAAATATTTCCCACCCCAAGAAAAGCATTTCTCTAAGCATGAGTTTGGATTTTAAGATAAACAAGATTGTTTCTACTTCCTTCAGATTTGAAACAGTGAATCTTTGAAAGGTAAGGCTAATTGGAAAATTAATGAAACCCTTTCTTTAATGAAGTTATTTTGTTAATTATGACCTTATTTCTTCCATCCTGTTTTTAGATCTTTATTGAAATTATACTATTCAGTTATATGTCAGATATATTAAGATATAGTTCAAATACAATGGAGAAAATAAATTGCTACCTGGCTCCCAAAATGAAAATCTAATTCTAGTCCTGGGTTCAGATCTCATTTAGATTGAGATCTGAAGTGTTTAACAGAGTTTCTACAGCTACCAAAAATATGTGCTGAACACAAAGGAGTATTAAAGCCAAGAGAAATAGGAAAGTCACTTTGAGATGAACAGCCATCCTGCTATCTGTTTAGGAGAGGTGCCAAAATTTGGCACATTCATCCTATCCTTTCTTTCCTTTTTCAATCTTCTGGACTTTGCACTTTCTGTAAATTCACAGAAGTAACTAATGTCAGCTCTGACACTTGCTCTGGGTACTGCCCTAACTAGCCTATAATGAACCCATCTGGATCATTATCTGAAAACATGCTAGTTATGGAGGTCCCTAACCTGCACTTTGCCTACTCCACCATGGATTCACATAAATTTTAAAGATATAATAAAAGTTTGACCAGCTTCAGTCACAAATCGCTTATTTCAACCATTTCAATCAGCTTCAATCTTGTAAAGCTAGTTTTGTGTCTGGAAACTAAGCAATAGCCTCAATTCTGGGATGAAAAGACCACTAATTGCTGCTCTTTGTACTCGTATGGCTCTTTAAAAAAATGTCTGGGAAGCAAAGAACAAGCAAGTATTAAAAAAGTGCTATAACAGTGAGTATCTGCCAGTTCTATCTGGCCTTTGTTCATTTATAGTTCTAGACATTCACAGATATTCAAGACAATGATAATGCAGTTCTTGGAAAAAACAGGATATAATTTTTTGGGACCTACTTAGCAGACTAACTCTTTTTTATAAAGGGGACAGTATCTCACACTAAATTGTAGGAAAAAAAAAAAAACAGTGTAGATAAAAGTTTACTTAAAAAAAAACAAAACCAAAACCAAAAAACCCAAAGAAGATACAGATAATCTAGAAATAATTATGGTGACATTTAAAAACCTACAGTATTAAAAACTGGATTTTTTAAGTTTCAGTGCACCATCGGGAACTCTTTCATATAGCTGCAGTCTGCATTGTAAGAGATCTGTAAGGAAATAAGTCGCATAAGCACTGCAGGGGAGTTAATTCATAGAAATGTGCAGAAGAAAAAAATCACCTATTTTAAAATAGTGCTAATTATTTTCATGCTGTTTCTCCTTTCCTGCCTTCAATATATACTGTACCTCTCTATCCCAGTTAAAATTAATACCAGTTA